>CM027119.1:69851222-70166097 GCA_015476505.1 Urochloa ruziziensis | reverse complement strand
CGGGCTGGGCAGGGCGTCGTGTCGCTCGTCTCCCAGCTCGGCGCCGGCAGGTTCTCCTACTGCCTCACGCCGTTCCAGGACACGACCAGCACGAGCAAGCTCCTCCTCGGGCCGTCGGCGTCGCTCGACGGCGCCACCGCCGGGGGTCGGATCCACGCCGTTCGTCGCCAGCCCGGCGACGGCGCCGATGAACACCTACTACTACCTCAACCTGACCGGAATATCCCTTGGCACGATGGCGCTGTCCATTTCTCCGAACGCCTTCTCCCTGAAAGCCGACGGCACCGGCGGGCTCATCATCGACTCCGGCACGACGATCACGTATCTGGCCAACGCGGCGTACCAGCAGGTCCGCGCCGCCGTCGTCTCGTTGGTGTCGCTGCCCACGTCGGCAGACAGGTCGGCGGTGACGGCGTTCGACCTGTGCTTCGCGCTGCCGTCACCGACGTCGGCGCCGCCGGTCATGCCGAGCATGACGCTGCACTTCGACGGCGCCGACATGGCGCTCCCATCGGAGAGCTACATGATGCAGGACTCCGGCGTGTGGTGCCTGGCAATGCAGAACCAGACGGACGGCGAGGTGAACATCCTCGGCAACTACCAGCAGCAGAACATGCACATCCTCTACGATGTAGGCAAGGAGACATTGTCGTTTGCTCCGACCAAGTGCAGCACGCTCTGACCCGAGCTTTACAGAACTACAAATATATGGGCGCATAGCATAGGTGCGTTCCTTATTCCTGTATTTAACTATTTATTGGCTTGTCGAAGAAAATCTCCCATTCTTCAAGAATACTACATAGCATAGCATTGGTATGCGTGCGTCCGTGCGGTGATCTCGGGCGCGCGAGAGTTTCCCTTTTCAGCAAGGTTTCACGCGCCTTTCCATTTTGGGTAGTCGAAAAACAAAATTTTGAAAAGAAAAATTAAACAATAAAGTTTGAGAAAAAAATTGAAACAAAACTTTGTTACAAAATCTGGCAAAATCATTGGCCGTGCTTAGTTCCATTAAAATGCAAAATCTTTTCTCTCAATTTTCGTGCCTTTTTTTACAATGCTTCACTCTCTTCCGGATCTAAACAGGGCCATTTTGAAAATGTTTAGAGACAAAAAATGTGAGAAAAAATATTAGTGAAAAGTTTATTAAAAAACTTGTGCGACAAAAAATTCGTCGAAGAGGACCTCGGCCACGGATGCTACGACGTGGTCGTCAACGGAAACTCCGGCCGCGAATTCCTGGAGCTATCCATGGGCGCCGGCTCGAACGAACGTACGGAGTAGTTCCCAGCGCTAGCTACTTGCTGGGCAGCGACCGGCGACCGCCATGAGTCCTCGAGTGCGTTTGCGCCGTCGCGCAGGTGCGGCGGCATGATCATCACCCATCCCGGCCCACGGCGTGCAGATGCTGCTCGATCGCAAGTTGAATTGGCGTGCCAAGCAAGGCCTCAACATGGCGGGGCGCAACGACGGTCCTTAGAGCCAGGGTGTGCCGCGGGACGAGCACGGTGGCACAGATCAGAGCTCAGACCATGGAGAAGGCGCGTGATCTTCGATGGCTTCCGCTTCGGCGGCGAAGCATACGAACGCCTCGGATGCCGGGCTTTCCGTGCCCCGCAGCTCGCCGCCGCGGGCTACCACCAGCTGCCGGTGCGGCACGTCGTGCACCTCTCTGCTTCTGGGGCGGAGCCGGCGCTCACAGGAGTACATGACGAAGCTGGGCAGGCTTCACTGTGCCTGCCAATAGGCCCAACACGGCACGTCGTCGTCAGCCTGATAGGGTGGCTGGCCCTGACGCGCGCACGGCGCACCCGCCATACGTCATCGTCATCGTCAGCCAGCCCGATAGAGGAGGAGCCCCTGATGCGCCTGCAGATGTCGCAGCTCGGAGTCGGAGGATGATCCAGCGTGAACTGTGACGAGCCGACGACTGGCTGAACTCCGACCCGTGCGCTTGCTGTGTTATTTTCGTTGAAGAGGCCGCCGAGCCGCATTATCCGCGCTTGTTCCTGGTTGCGTTAGACTAAAAACTTGGGCAGGATAGCAAATGATGATCTGATTGACGATGCAAGTGGTACAATTCAGCGTCCATAAACCTGATTGACGGTAGCTAATGTTCCTTAAATTTTTTGTGTCTACAACTAACCATCGACATCTTGAACCTAGTGTTTACCACTTATTTTTTTAGATTGACATGGTTGCATTTTGTAATGCTTATTATATTTCAAACCATTTTATAATTCTTCTCGATTGTTATTTTTGACTAGCAAAAGGGCACGTGCCACAGGCACGTGTTTTAAAAAAATACTAAATTAGAGATGTAGTCAACATGAACTCTTTATATTAATCTAGAGCGTTCAATCATCATAAAATCTGACGTTGTAGGCATTATAAGAGTAAGATGTAAAATTTGACATCAAAATTTTGTCGTCTCCCTTCCCTGCCGTTCAACCAACCGCGGCGAAGGTTGAACCCGACCAAAGGTGGCAACGTCACTTGGCTGTGATGGACGGAGCTTAGCCGGCGGATACGACGTGAGGATGGGATGAATGACGTTCGGCGTGATCATGCTCGGCAGCGGCCGGTGACGGTCGGGGTGGTGCTAGTGGTTGCGGCTCCCGTCGCGGGATTGGGTGGCGACGACTTCGGGGATGGGATGGCTGGCGATCCGCGGCAGCGGCCGGTGAATGGGACGAGGTGGCGCTGCGGTGACGACCTCGAGAATGGGATGGCCGTGATCGGTGTGATGGTGCTCGGCGGCGGCCGGTGACAGGACGGGTTGGTAATTTCAAATCTTTGAGTACTTATTTGAAAGTACTACAGAGTCTACTCGGCAAGAAGAGTAGTGATTTCAAATCTTTGAGTACTTATTTGAAAGTACTACAGAAGTCTACTCCATAATAAGAGTAGTGATTTCAAAATCTCTGAGTACTTATTTGAATGTACTACAGAGTCTACTCCACAAGGCGAGTAGTAACTTCAAACCTGTATTCTACTCGAAACTACTCGGATTGCCTTGAAAAGCACTCTCCGAGTAGTAATTGGTTAGGATTCTACTGGAAACCAACCTTGTAACCCTGCCCAGCCGTGAATATAAGGGACACATGGATTCTCTCCAGACAGAGTCGTACCAGGCGTGAAGAACAAGAGTAGAGTACTGCAAGGACTCTTCTCGATATAGAAATTAGTCGTATGACTTGTAAACTACTCGGATTGCCTTGAAAAGCACTCTCCGAGTAGTAATTGGTTAGGATTCTACTCGAAACCAACCTTGTAACCAAGATTCTGTGGACCCTCGACCTGATTCTTCGATTCAACTTAAAGCTCGGGGGCTACTCCATATGGAAGTGCGATTCTTATCGCACACCATATAATATTTGAAGACTACTGATTTAATCAGAATAAACGGGGCTTAAGCACCTCATGGCCTCGTGACAACCAAGACCTGTCCAAGACTGATCAAGAACTCGAAAAGCACTCGATTGGCTTGGCAAGCACTCGTTGATGATACTCGACGATGAAGCGCTTGGGGGCTTGTTGGAGGTACGACCATGGGCCCACAGGGACACATGGATTCTCTCTAGACAGAGTCGTACCAGGCAGTGAAGAACAAGAGTAGAGTACTGCAAGGACTCTTCTCGATATGGAAATTAGTCGTATGACTTGTAAACTACTCGGATTGCCTTGAAAAGCACTCTCCGAGTAGTAATTGGTTAGGATTCTACTCGAAACCAACCTCCTGCCCGCCGTGAATATAAGGCTGGGCAGGGACCCTCTCAAGAGGAACCGAAGTCGTGAATGTTTTTTGTGGAAAGGTGTAATTTCATGCAAGGAGCTCATTCAAAGGAAACTTTGCTGGCCTTGTAAAAGGAAACTTTGCTGGCCGTGTATTTCATGCAAGGAGTACGTTGATAGGAAACTTTGCTGGCCGTGTAAAAGGAAACGTAGCTGGCCGTGTAAAATTGCACATTTCAAGAACAAGATGAAGATTCAAGATTCTGTGGACCCTCAACCTGATTCTTCGATTCAACTTAAGGCTCGGGGGCTACTCCATATGGAGTGCGATTCTTATCGCACACCATATAATATTTTGAAGACTACTGATTTAATCAGAATAAACGGGGCTTAAGCACCTCATGGCCTCGTGACAACCAAGACCTGTCCAAGACTGATCAAGAACTCGAAAAAGCACTCGATTGGCTTGGCAAGCACTCGGTTGATGATACTCGACGATGAAGCGCTTGGGGGCTTGTTGGAGGTACGACCATGGGCCCACAGGGACACATAGAGTCTCTCCAGACAGAGTCGTACCAGGCGTGAAGAACAAGAGTAGAGTACTGCAAGGACTCTTCTCGATATGGAAATTAGTCGTATGACTTGTAAACTACTCGGATTGCCTTGAAAAGCACTCTCTGAGTAGTAATTGGTTAGGATTCTACTCGAAACCAACCTTGTAACCCTGCCCGCGTCCAAGACTGATCAAGAACTCGAAAACGCACTCGATTGGCTTACTCGAACATTGAAAGTATATATGTCCTCTCCAGACAGAGTCGTACCAGGCGTGAAGAACAAGAGTAGAGTACTGCAAGGACTCTTCTCGATATGGAAATTAGTCGTATGACTTGTAAACTACTCGGATTGTCCTTGAAAAGCACTCTCCGAGTAGTAATTGGTTAGGATTCTACTCGAAACCAACCTTGTAACCCTGCCCGCCGTCCAAGACTGATCAAGAACTCGAAAACGCACTCGATTAGGCTTACTCGAACATTGAAAGTATATATGTCCTCTCCAGACAGAGTCGTACCAGGCGTGAAGAACAAGAGTAGAGTACTGCAAGGACTCTTCTCGATATGGAAATTAGTCGTATGACTTGTAAACTACTCGGATTGTCTTGAAAAGCACTCTCTGAGTAGTAATTGGTTAGGATTCTACTCGAAACCAACCTTGTAACCCTGCCCGCCGTCCAAGACTGATCAAGAACTCGAAAACGCACTCGATTGGCTTACTCGAACATTGAAAGTATATATGTCCTCTCCAGACAGAGTCGTACCAGGCGTGAAGAACAAGAGTAGAGTACTGCAAGGACTCTTCTCGATATGGAAATTAGTCGTATGACTTGTAAACTACTCGGATTGCCTTGAAAAGCACTCTCCGAGTAGTAATTGGTTAGGATTCTACTCGAAACCAACCTTGTAACCCTGCCCGCCGTCCAAGACTGATCAAGAACTCGAAAACGCACTCGATTGGCTTACTCGAACATTGAAAGTATATATGTCCTCTCCAGACAGAGTCGTACCAGGCGTGAAGAACAAGAGTAGAGTACTGCAAGGACTCTTCTCGATATGGAAATTAGTCGTATGACTTGTAAACTACTCGGAATTGCCTTGAAAAGCACTCGAATTGCCTTTAGATCGCATATTAAAATTATTCAATAGCATCTCATATTAAAAATTATATATTCATACATCGAAAGCTTGGGCCTCCGGCAGGAAACAGAAGGAAAATATTCACGATACATGTATCCATGAGCAACTCGGCACCGCAGCCAGCTTTTTGATGACGGGGAGGCCGAGAAGGTTGCTCTCCTCGTCGCCGGTGTCGTGGAGCAACGACGCCACGCACTCGACGGCACCGGACACCGTCACAACGCGGAGCACGTTCCGCTTCTACCTGGCGAGCTTGGACACGACGAGCGTCGTGGCCACCCTTGAGCCGCGCTCGACGCCGACGCCCTTGCAAAGAAATCAGTAGTCTTGAATAGATGATGAGAATGAAGGGAGAGATTGTGTGCTTTGAGAATAAGAGGGGCGCCTTATATAGGGGGCAGGAGGGCTAAGTAGATGAACCTGGATGCCCACGACTATGGTAAGTAATCGATATGATGTATTGTGGCTGTTATGGAAATAAAGTTTATGGAAAGAACGATTTCGGTTCGAAATCACCTAACAATTGCATCTATGGCGCGGTAAATCACCTAACAATTCCATCTATGGCGCGGTGGGTGCAGGGGGCGGGTAGATTGGGCGGTGGTGAGTGAAATTTTTCGATTTTCCTGAAATAATGCCGCCTAAACTATCCCTCATGCGTTGGATCGGCCACGGACGCCCATAGGGCCTTCATTTGAATTGGTTGATGCCCAAACATTTTAGGTGGGTTTAGGCGGGTTCCTTACAAGTGGAGACGCTGTGAGGGGTACGGGAGGTTTTATAAAAGCACTTTTTTACCAATTGTTTTGGATCTTATAGTATATTATAGTATATAGTATAGATGTCTGTCTAACCACCGTTTTCGTCACCAGATCCATAAATTGCATGAACACAAGAAAATATATAAAGAGAGGAAACCTAGTATATATATATATTTTTTTGGTATGGATTTTTGTACTAGACTTGTTTATATCTGTCTTCTTCGTTTGGTAATGGAAACTTTGTCCTAGTTCAATTAAGGATAGTAACCCTTCATTTTGCAGGAGGTTAGTTTTTTTTAAAATTTTTCGTACTTCAGCTCGTAGATAACGACATTGAGAGCAATCTGGATTCTGCTACAAGCGCCTTTAGGAGTTTGCCATTCAAATCCCATGCTAATACAGTAATACTACCTAACAATGACATGCATTAACTAATTGATCGAGTCTTGACACAGGATTTCCTAGAATTACTAATTCCATCCCATGTGCTCCCCGCGGACTTAGTAATAGTAATTCTAGGAAATCCTATGCACTGTCGACTTGTTTTTCTTCTTTGTCCTTCCACTTGGATTGAATCTATCTTTTTTATACACTTCTTCTCTGATTAACAATGACATACAGTTTCTTGCTTGCACGTGGTTGTCATCTCTGCTAATTGGATTAGACAAATTCGTACATCTCTGAACGGGACTTTCTGCAAGCTAATCAACTGCTTTTGGACCAAGACAGCGACCACCGACCACAACGGCCCGTTCGATTTAGCAATCAACGCCTACCAAATACCTCGCCTAATCGGCTAATCCTTTTTTTATTCCAGCGCCCATAAGACCGTCGTCGACGCCTCCCGTGTTGATTTGAATGTGACGCCGATGACAGGAATATATGCAGGTTGCTTCGGCTCTTCCAGGCAGCCGCAGTTCACCAAATAAGACCGGCACAGGATGATGCCAACGACCTCTGACCGGGTTAGCATTACCGCTTCCGCGTTAGAGCTAGCCCGCCACAGCACAGGGCAACATCACCAGCTTATATAACGCAATCATTCCATGCTTCTAATTCCATTCCATTCCATTCCATTCCTGTAAACTCATCCTGCAGCTTGCTTGCTTACTTTTCCGACTGTCATCAACGATGACGCCACCAATGGCATCGTCACTCGCCGTTCTCATCTCCCTCGTCTGCGCGACGCTGGCGTCCAGCGCCGCCGGCGTACGCGTCGATCTCACGCGCATCCACGCCCACCCCGGCGTCACCCCGTCCCAGTTCGCCCGCGACGCCCTCCGCCGCGACATGCATCGGCACACCGCCCGGAGGCTAGCCGCCGCCTCAAACACCACGGTGTCCGCGCCGACCAAAAAGAACTCGCCCGGCGGCGCCGGGGAGTACCTGATGACGCTGTCCATCGGCACGCCGCCGGTGCGCTACCCGGCTATCGCTGACACCGGCAGCGACCTCATCTGGACGCAGTGCGCGCCCTGCAGCGACCACCACTGCTTCAAGCAGCCGACGCCGCTCTACAACCCGGCGAGCTCCACCACGTTCGGCTTGCTCCCGTGCGGCAGCCCGCTGAGCATGTGCGCGGTGGAGCCGGCGTCGGGGTGCTCCTGCCCGTACAACTCGTACAACTACACGTACGGCACGGGGTGGACGGCAGGCATCCAGGGCACCGAGATGTTCACGTTCGGCTCGACGCCGGCCGACCAGACCCGTGTCCCCAACATCGCCTTCGGGTGCAGCAACGCGAGCAGCGACGACTTTACGGGCTCGTCGGGGCTCGTGGGACTGGGCAGGGGCGCCGTGTCGCTCGTCACGCAGCTCGGCGCCGGCAGGTTCTCCTACTGCCTCACGCCGTTCCAGGACACGAGAAGCACGAGCAAGCTCCTCATCGGGCCGTCGGCGTCGCTCGACGGCGCCGCCGGCGTCGGCTCGACGCCGTTCGTCGCCAGCCCGGCGACGGGGCCCTCCTACTACTACCTCAACCTGAAGGGCATATCGCTCGGCACGACGGCGCTTCACATTCCTCCCAACGCCTTCTCCCTCAAGGCCGACGGCACCGGCGGGCTCATCATCGACTCCGGCACGACGATCACGTCGCTGGGCAACGCCGCGTACCAGAAGATACGCGCCGCCGTCGTCTCGCTGGTGACGCTGCCAACTTCGGCAGACGGGTCGGCGGCGACGGGGTTCGACCTGTGCTTCGCGCTGCCGTCCCCGAAGGCGGCGCCCCCGGCCATGCCGAGCATGACGCTGCACTTCGACGGCGGCGACATGGTGCTCCCATCGGACAGCTACATGATGCAGGACTCCGGCGTGTGGTGCCTGGCAATGCAGAACCAGACGGACGGCGAGGTGAACATTCTCGGCAACTACCAGCAGCAGAACATGCACATCCTCTACGATGTGGGCAAGGAGACATTGTCATTTGCTCCGACCAAGTGCAGCACGCTCTGACCACAGCTAACTACCACAATGTTCCCAGTTCATTTTTTGAATTATTTGGCTGTCGTAATTTCATTATAACATATTTAAAACAAAGAGAGTATATGCGTGCATAGACTAGTTCATCATTTTTATAGTGGTCCGTCGAAGAAATATTTCAATTCAAAAATGAATACCACTTGCCTGTGTGGCAGTGCTATGTATCACTTCCTTGTGATAGCCTAATTCTGTTGTATATTGTGTTGATCTTGTATGATTCTATTTGGAGGTTTTCCCCTTTGAGGTCGGTGTACTTTATTCTTCGTTTTGAAATGTATGGCGGTAGACAGAGCTCTTGATTTTAGTTTTCAAATAAAAACGAAAATTTAAACTTGTTCATTCAAATTTTAATTGAACACACTGCAAGTACCTCAAACATATGCATGGCTTTGGAAGTCCAAATGCACACTACAAGTACGGTTTTTTTTTGCTTGGCTCATGATCATAGACAGGCTCAACACGAGAGATCAGGCAGGTACTATTTTGTGTAATGTGTGATACCGATACCTATAGATGGCAATTTGGCCCGAGGCCCATGGGCCGGCCCAAAGCACGAGTTTGTGGCTCGACACGAGCACAGGCCCAGCGCGGCCGGCTTCGTGCCCGTGCCGGCCCAGCCTGCTCATCGGGCTGTGTCGGCCCAGCCCGGCACGAAATAACCTGGCCTGACGCGGCACAATGGGCCGACACGCGGCCCAACAGCCAATCTGGCCCAACCGACGCATAAAAATTTATCCTCACCCCTCTCCTCCTAACCTAAGCCGGCACACCCCCACCACCACTAGATCCCTACCTCGATCTCGTTCGTTGGCGCAGCGCCCCTCTCCCTTCTTCCCTAGTCCATTCTTGTCGGCGTGGCGCCCCTCTCCCTTCCTCCCCAGTCCGTTCTCGTCGGCCGCCGCTCCTCTCCCCTCGCCGGCCGGCCTTCCCGCCCCACCCCGGTCGCCGGATCGACGCTAGTCGGCCTCTCCTTCCCACCTCCGGCGGCAAGAAGCGGGCGGCGACGGCGAGCAGCGGCATCATCGGCAACGCCCCCAGCCGGCCTCTCCTCACCTCTGCCAGCAAGCCTCTCCTCCCCATCATTTTGTAGGATGTTATAAAGATATATATTTATTTCAAATTTTCAGACTTAGCCCACAGATAAGGCTTCCTCCTAAATAGACCTATTTTTTTCTACTATGATTGATGATGACCATTTTTTTCTACAATTCTTCTCTAATTAGCAATGATCTATAAGGCAGTCCCAACCCTCGAAGTAGGATGGTTTTCATAGCATTAATTAGATGTCACATAAGAGTATAAGACTTTTAGATTAGGTGACACTATATTAAATAAGAGAGATAGTAGAGAGAGGAATAAACTAGGTCTCGTATGAGACTCAGTTTTTATACGAGAACCTATATATATATAGTTATATACTAGACACTATCAAACTTAGCATTGGGGGATGATGGTTTCTTCATGATAGATGAAAAACAAATATGATTGGTAGAGATGAGAGATAATGATTTTATTGATGACCCATATTAAGAAATCATGGGTTGTGGAGTATAGTTTTTCTAAAGTAGCTTTTGTTGATGTGGGTTGGGACTGATCTAACATCGTCTGGCACGCGGTTCTCATCTCTGCTGATTGGATTCAGACAATTCTGCATCTCTGGATGGGACTTATTCTGGAAGCTGAACTGCCTTTGGACCAAGACCGCGACGCGAATGCGTCACAGCGATCCAACACAAGTGGCCACAAAGTCCGATCCGGCCCGTTCAATTTAGGAATCAACGCCGACCAAATACCTCGGCTAATCCCTTTTGTCAGCGCCCTTATAAAACCGCCGACGTGTTGATATGAACATGACGACGACGACAGGAATATATGCAGACTGCTTCGGCTCTTCCAGACAATTTCACCAAATAAGACCGGCACAGGATGCCAGCGACCTCTGACCAGGTTAACATTACCGCGTTAGGCTATCTCGCCACAGCACAGGGCAAGATCACGAGCTTATATAATGCAAGCATTCCATGCTTCTAATTCCATTCTCGTAAACCCCATCCCTTTCTTACTTGTCAAGTGTCATCGACGACACGAATGGCGCCACTTGCCGTGCTCATCTCCCTCGTCTGCGCGACGCTGGCCGCCGGTGCCGCCGGCGTCCGCGTCGAGCTCACGCGCATGCACTCGGGACCCGGCGTGACCGCGTCGCAGTTCGTGCGCGAAGCCCTGCGCCGCGACATGCTCCGGCACAACGCCCGGCGGCTTGCTGCGTCCGACGACAGCACGGTGTCCGCCCCGACCAGGATGAACTCGCCCAGCGGCATCGAGGAGTACCTGATGACACTGGCCATCGGCACGCCGCCGGTGCACTACCCGGCCATCGTCGACACCGGCAGCGACCTCATTTGGACGCAGTGCGCGCCCTGTAGCGACCAGTGCTTCAAGCAGCCGTCGCCGCTCTACAACCCGGCGAGCTCCACCACGTTCGGCTTGCTCCCGTGCGGCAGCCCTCTGAGCATGTGCGAGGAGGCAGCGGCGCCGGGGTGCTCGTGCCCGTACAACTCGTACAACCAGACGTACGGCAAGGGGTGGACGGCGGGCGTCCAGGGCACCGAGACGTTCACGTTCGGCTCGACGCCGGCCGATCAGACCCGCGTCCCCAACATCACCTTCGGGTGCAGCAACGCGAGCAGTAGCGGCGACTGGAACGGCTCATCAGGGCTCGTCGGACTGGGCAGGGGCGCCGTGTCGCTCGTGTCCCAGCTCGGCGCCGGCAGGTTCTCCTACTGCCTCACGCCGTTCCAGGACACCAACAGCACGAGCACGCTGCTGCTAGGACCGTCGGCGTCGCTCGACGGCATCACCGGCGTCGGATCGACGCCGTTCGTCGCCAGCCCGGCGACGGCGCCGATGAACACCTACTACTACCTCAACCTGACCGGAATATCCCTTGGCACGATGGCGCTGTCCATTCCTCCCAAAGCCTTCTCCCTCAAGGCCGACGGCACCGGCGGGCTCATCATCGACTCCGGCACGACGATCACGTCGCTGGGCAACGCCGCGTACCAGAAGGTCCGCGCCGCCGTCGTCTCGCTGGTGACGCTGCCAACTTCGGCAGACGGGTCGGCAGCGACGGGGTTCGACCTGTGCTACGCGCTGCCGTCCCCGACGTCGGCGCCGCCGGCCATGCCGAGCATGACGCTGCACTTCGACGGCGCCGACATGGTGCTCCCATCGGACAGTTACATGATGCAGGACTCCGGCGTGTGGTGCCTAGCAATGCAGAACCAGACGGACGGCGAGGTGAACATTCTCGGCAACTACCAGCAGCAGAATATGCACATCCTCTACGACGTCAGGCACGAGACGTTGTCGTTTGCTCCGGCCGAGTGCAGCACGCTCTGACCACAGCTAACTACTTTCGCAAAATGAAATAAATAATAGAATAAAAATCAAACTCGCGCGGGCGCGCGCACACAAAGCTAACTACCAATTCCCTTAGTTCATTTTTTTGAACTAATTGGTTTTGTCGTCATTAATAACATATTTAAAACAAAGAGAGTATAAGCGTGCATAGATTAGTTCGTCATTTTTTATAATGTCCCATTGAAGAAATATATTTCAATTCAAAAAATAAATACCACGTACTTTCCTATGGCAGTGCTATGTATCTTTGTCATTGTAGCCTAATTCTGTTGTATATATATTGTGTTGTTCTCTTGTGTGCTTCTATTTGGTGTTTCACTTTGAGGTCGGTGTATTTATTCTTCGTTTGAAATGTATGGCAGAGCTCTTGAATTTGGTTTTCAAATAAAAACGAAAATTTCAAACATGTCCAGAGTTTAATTGCATACTCCAGGGTGTAGCTGAATATGTCTACAAATGAGACAATAAATATACTCCCTCCAATATCACCCAAAAATGACATTTTGAGTTGTCTTATATCGATCATTACAAAAACATTGGTTTCATGTTGCTTTGTTTTGTAAAATTGGATATTTGGAAAATGACGCGAGGAGCATTATCTGTCACGAGATGTAGTTTCATAAAAACATAGTTTTGCAACGCTTTGTAACCAAATGTAAAAGAAAATCGGTTGACTGAAGTAATATACGTAGATCTGATAACAATGGATGATCAAACAATATAGCTCATAATGTCCACAATTTGCAAATTCATTATTAAACCATCATAGGAAGTCCAGGGCTCAAAGCAATGAGACGTCACTCAATCGATTTAGAATAATGATTTTTTACGATAAGCTCCTGATGGTCCTGCTCGATATGTAATCATGAGGAAAATCCGCTGCAAGTACTGCCACAGTTTTCCCTTTTGTACCTTGTTGGAGTAATACACCCTGACGTGGGAACTTAGATGAAGTCTTCTCTCTGTCAATTCATCCTCCAAACTTCTTAATTAGCTACATATCTTCAACTGAGAGGCTATGAATAGTAATGCAGAATCATATTTGATCATAGAGCCAACTGCAGTTTTCATGCTTTGCTCACGGTACTCTACCGCTATCATTACACAGAGAAGTGTGATATAACCCCATTCAAACACATTGAAAATGCTTCACGTACAACAAATTTGCATACAACTCAAAAGGGGAAAACAAGGCAAAACATATATTTAAGACAACGCTAGCTTTCTCCGAGGTTGTTTATCCATCCTGCTCGATTGGGGGAGGTATATGTTTTGGCTTTGCATGATGGATCCGATTGAAGTATGAGCACATAGTCCATCAGCTTAAGTTTTGTTGGTCGCATGCAACTTAATACATGACTTTTCACTACCTAATAACCCCTGATTATCATGCCATGGATCGCTAACTAAAAAGGGTAAGATCATAGTATTGAAATATTAAATTTAGGTGTCTTTGTAATTTAAAATTGTAATTTAGGTGATAAACATTTTGTACAACTATTTCTACACCCACCTTTTTCTTCTCCCTTCATCTCCATGTCCCCATTGCTTCTGATCTCATCTAGTAGCAACATAGGTGGTCAATTTACAGTCGATACCTGCACGCGGTTTTTCGCCTATATGGTCTTCTCTGAATGTCTGATCCGGTCAATCCCTGCATCTGACCTGCTTTTGGACCATGCCGGCTGCTCCTTGGAGAAAAAGCGCCTAACAATTATCCAACGACCACAGGTCCCGTTCAATTTATTAGAGCCAAATAGCCAATGTTTGAACCAGCTTATTGCCTGCACGCCGAACAAATACCTCACCTAATCCCTAAAAAACTCATCGCCCACACAGTCGAAGGCGCCACCCTCTTGGCATGAGCGCGACAACAATCCCGGAGCCTGCAGACTGTTTCACCTCTTCCAGGCAACTCACCAACTGAGACCGGCACAGGATGGCGTGCTCTGACCAGGTATTAGAGGGTAGTAGTAGCTTAGAGCAGGCCAACAGCACAGGCCATGATCACCTCATATAAAGCTCGCATTTCCATGCCGTTCTTGCATAATCCCCGCTGCAACTACGTCTTGAGATCAGATCAAATGTCGTTGACTTCCCAGATGGCGGCGCTCGCCGTGCTCGTCTTCCTGGTCTGTGCCACGCTCGCCTCCGGCGCCGCCAGCGTACGCGTCGGGCTCACGCGCATCCACTCAGACCCCGGCATTCCCGCGTCCCAGCTCGTGCGCGACGCCCTGCGCCGCGACATGCACCGGCACCGTTCCCGGCCGGGCGCCCGCGAGCTCGCCTCCTCCTCCGGCGGCGCCGCTACCACGGTGTCCGCGCGCACCCGCAAGGACACGCCCAACGGCGGGGAGTACCTGATGACGCTGTCCATCGGCACGCCGCCGGTGTCGTACCCGGCGATCGCCGACACCGGCAGCGACCTCATCTGGACGCAGTGCGCGCCCTGCGGGGACCAGTGCTTCAAGCAGCCGGCGCCGCTATACAACCCGGCGAGCTCCACCACGTTCGCCGTGCTCCCCTGCAACAGCTCCCTGAGCATGTGCGTTGGCGCTCTGGCCGGGGCGCCGCCGCCGCCGGGGTGCGCGTGCATGTACAACCAGACGTACGGCACCGGGTGGACGGCGGGCGTCCAAGGCTCCGAGACCTTCACGTTCGGCTCGTCGGCAGCCGACCAGGCACGCGTCGCCGGCGTGGCTTTCGGCTGCAGCAACGCCAGCAGCAACGACTGGAACGGCTCGGCGGGGCTCGTCGGACTTGGCAGGGGCGCTCTGTCTCTCGTCTCCCAGCTAGGCGCCGGCAGGTTCTCCTACTGCCTCACGCCGTTCCAGGACAGCAACAGCACGAGCACGCTCCTCCTAGGCCCGTCGGCGGCGCTCGACGGCGCCGGCGTCCGCTCGACGCCGTTCGTCGCTAGCCCGGCCAAGGCGCCTATGAGCACCTACTACTACCTCAACCTGACCGGGATATCCCTCGGCGCGACGGTGCTGTCCATTTCTCCTAACGCCTTCTCCCTGAAAGCCGACGGCACCGGTGGGCTCATCATCGACTCCGGCACGACGATCACGTCGCTGGCCAACGCCGCGTACCAGAAGGTCCGCGCCGCGGTGAAGGCTTTGGTGACACTGCCGGCGACCGATGGGTTGGACTCGACGGGGCTGGACCTGTGCTTCGCGCTGCCGTCCCCGGCGTCGGCGCCGCCGGCAATTCCGAGCATGACGCTCCACTTCGACGGCGCCGACATGGTGCTCCCCGCGGAGAGCTACATGATCTCGGGGTCCGGCGTGTGGTGCCTGGCCATGCGGAACCAGACGGACGGCGCCATGAGCACGCTCGGCAACTACCAGCAGCAGAACATGCACATCCTCTACGACGTCCAGAAGGAGACGCTGTCGTTTGCTCCGGCCAAGTGCAGCACGCTCTGAGCCTCTGACCCACATTTGTACAGATATACATACGTGTGCATAGGACTTACAATTTTTTTATATACTCGACTAAACATTCGAATTCAAATATCGAAAACGGGAAATTTTTCATATTAACTGAATAGTACTCATTCGTAACTAATTCAGAATTTGTTCAGATTTGTAGTAGAATAATCCCATGAGTGAGACAACCAGTACATGTAGTTCAACACAAGCAAACACGACATCAACGACTAAATTAAGTAGCATACATAGATATGATAAGGACACATGACCAGACGATATACTAATCCATAGCCTCCATAATCTTCAACGTCGTTATTATATTGTCACTGCGTTGCGGTCAGCATGGACGTCATATGAGGTCCCGGGCTAAGGAAAGAGATGTGACTCAATTAGACCTTCGCCTCCGACTCCGTCTTCTTTTTCTCTTGGAAGCCACCCTCTGGGTTGGATTAGCATGATGATTTCTCATGAGCTCCGGATCGTCCTTCTCGAATTCTAATAGCATATCAATCAGCTTCGAGTACGAGCGAAAGTCTGCCGCCATGAGTGACCGATGGAGCAAATGCTGACTTGGCGGGAACGTAGACAAAGTCTTCTCGATCATTTCTTCATCTGTATTTCTTGGTCACATATCTTTAATTGAAAGACTCTTCGTCGTAGGGCTGAATCATATGCAGTCACAGAGTCAAAGTCTGAGAAATGCAACTGTTGCCAATCAGACATCGCTCGAGGTAGCTCCATCGGCTTCATCCTGTCAAAGTGATCTTTCAGGGATTGCCATAGGACAAGTGGATCGAATTCCAAATAGTACTCATTTTTGAAATCTTCATTTAGATGGCGCCTCATGTACTGCAGAGCCTGTGCCTTCTGCTGATCACTGCATTCTGTGCCCGGGAAAATTGTGCCAATGAGATTCTTCCCGGCTAGATAATCCCTAACATTAGTAGCCCACATCACATATTCTCTTCGCCCGCCAGATGGTGAGAGCCTTGCAAAGTCTGTCCTCACAACGTTAGACATATCTTCCTGCAATTCATATGAAAATATTTAAACAAAGGAAGCTTTATTAATAAAAAGTTCCGGCCTCTGTAACAACAATAATATATATAAAGTATAATATGGACAAGTAAAACTGCTATATCTATATGTACTAGGACTTGCAATTATTTGTTTCCCGGAGAATTGTGCATCCTTGTGTTAAGACGAAGAATTATTACATGCGTTTCTAGAACATGGAGCTTGCACTCACTCCATAGTACCATCTGATGTTGCTTATTCAGATAGATAGGCAACCAAAGAAACAGCAAGGTTAGACTACACTCTCATAGATCAAAGGATTAAAAACTTCCACATGAAGTTCAGCGAGAAAAGTCTGATGATAGGAACGAAATATGCCGATATAGGAACATACTTTCAAGTCAAGATACAAACAGTGAAACAGATACAGTTAATCAGTGTCGATCTGAATTGAAATCGATTGTAATTTGTACTTTAAAATTCCATGAGATCATCCAGAAAGACAAGTACTGTGTTGATCTAGAATGGGGATTACATAGCACGCAAATCAAAACAAACAACACGCGCGCATGTGGTGGTTCCAAGATTGAAAGAGAGCGATCGGTGGACGACAAGACGCATGAACTCACACGCTCACGTCGTCGTCGATGGCGGCGCAGCGTCTCGCCGGAAGGAGGAGTCCGTCGGCTTCCGCCCCCGCACGGCAGAGACGACGACATCGAGTTTCTCTCCGAGGAGTGGAGTGGACGGTTGCCCCCCTTCTGGGCGCTTTTTGTGGCACTAATGCTGCGGTCTGCGGAGCCTTAAATTGGCGGCAGTTGCAGAAAGTGGAAGAGACGCGACGAATCGATCGTGATGGGCCCGACTTGGTGGGCTTGGACTGAAGAGACAGCCGTGTTAATTGGGCTCACGACGAAGGCTTTTCGTTGCGAAAGATGGGCCTGTCAGTTGGGCTCGGCACGGTACGGCCCCCGCCGCCCAATCCCCACGCCGCTATTTGGGCCCCCTCCATGAGTTTCACACAATGGACCTACTCTTACCAAATATTCGATTTCAGTGGTTGAAATCTAAAAATTAATCAGAATTTGACTAAATACTCCGAATGTTGCATAATTAAATCAAGGATGCAAATATGTGTTGTCCACAAGCGCACAGATCTGAAGAGAACGAGTATATATGACTAAAGGATATTAACCATGGCCTCCATAAACATATATGTAATATGTACATCACCAAGCAAACTCGCAGTTGTCTACACATTGCCAATCAAGATCTGAAAAGAGTAAAACATAACTCAACGTTTATTATACATATGATCTTTCTAGTACACAAGCTCATCTTTCTAGTACACAAGCTCTAGCCACAACAGACCATCCTTGTGCTATCATTTGGTTAACAAGGAAATCCAAGTAACTGTGACGCCCCTCAACGGAACCTCCGAGTTGGTCAGGCATGGTAATTCTCCAGGAGCTTCTGGTTCTGTTTCTCCGCCAGTAGTAACGCCGAAATCAACTCCGAGTACGTGCTATAGTTGTTCTTCATATGCATATCCCGGAGCGGAGTATATAATCACTTGGAGGGAATGTATATAGAATCTTCTCTATCAACTCCGGCTCTGAAATTTCTTTATCACAGGCTTTAAACAGGCCGACAATGTCTTGCAGAGCTGAATTTTATTCAGTCACAGAATCGAAGTCGCTGAAGCTCAAGTGTTCCCAGTCGTACTTTGCTTGGATCAGGTCTACAGCCTTTAGTTGACCAAAGCGATCCTTCAGGGATTGCCACAGAACAAGTGGATCCCGTTCGAAAAGGAACTCATTCTTGAAATCTTCGCCTAGATGGCGCCACATGTAAATCAAGGCATTTGCCTTTTGCGCACGGCTACAGTTGGAACCAGAAGTGATCGGGGTTCCGCTAAGATCATTCTTGGCTAACTAAGCTTCAATTTTACTAGCCCATGTCAAGTAGTATCTTCATCGGCCACTACCAAGAGAAAGCTTGGGAAAGTCTCCCTTCACAATCTCACACATAACTTCCTGCAAGTGGTAATTTATTTAGCTAACAATGGACAAATAATAATGAAAATAAAACAAAAACTAGGGTTTGCAATGATTTATTAAACAATTAATAACTTATTCCGGAGAAATTTGGGGCAAAGGAAATGCATAACATCATGCTGGAGACAAATGATAAGTCGGAAGAAATCCCAGTGTGTGTACTACACTACTAGTCTACTACACCATCACTAATCAGTTTAGGAATTAAGAATCAGGAGTAATCTTCCATGGATACTCTGCTTCGGGAGCGAGAGACTGAGAGATGTAGTAACCTGGGCACCTGGCGTGCGGAAGCGTGGCTGAACCGCGTGAGTCGATACAGGCACCGCTGGGAGGAGGCAGCGGCGGCCGGCGGCGGGATGGGAACTCTCGTCGCCGCCGGCCCGCCGCTGCGCCGGGAGCACACCACTCAGTTCTGCCAGTGGCGCTGTGGCGGCGGCTCTGGCTTTGCTCTACCACGGAAGAATCTAACTGGCTTCACCAACGCTGACAAAAAGAAAACTACGTTGCGCGGACGTGCGACGCACTCCGCAGCCACTAATTCAATCATTCAAATACACATTTGATATCTGAATGATCACATATTCGTCAAGAATCGATCCACGCAACAGGAATGACCAAACCCTTCGCACCGCCTCTAATGGCCTCCAAGCGATGGCTTCTCCTCTGCCTTCTGTTCCCACTGCCGTTCCTCGCCATTCCCAGCAAGCCAGGCCGCGGCATCCGTCTCGAGCTGACGCACGTCGACGCCCGCGGCTCACTCGCAGGGGCCGACCGCGTCCGCCGCGCCGCCGAGCGGAGCCACCGTCGGGTGAACGGCCTCCTCGCCGCGGTCACGGCGCCCTCCGCCGCACCGACGCTGCGGAGCGATGGCGGTGGCGCTGCAACGGAGGCGGCGTCCGTGCACGCGAGCACGGCGACGTACCTCGTGGATCTCGCGATCGGGACGCCGCCGGTCGCGCTCACGGCCGTGCTCGACACGGGCAGCGGCCTCATCTGGACGCAGTGCGACGCGCCGTGCCGGCGCTGCTTCCCGCAGCCCACGCCGCTGTACGCGCCGGCCAGGTCCGCGACCTACGCCAACGTGTCGTGCGGCTCCAAGCTCTGCGAGGCGATTCCGAGCCAGAGGCCTTCCCGCTGCCCGACGCCGGGCTGCGCGTACTACTTCTCCTACGGCGACGGCAGCTCCACAGACGGCGTCCTCGTCACGGACGCGTTCACGTTCGGCTCCGGCGCCGCCGCCCACATCCTCGCCTTTGGGTGCGGCACTGACAACCTCGGCGGCACGGACAATTCCTCCGGCCTCGTCGGAATGGGGCGTGGCCCTCTGTCCCTTGTGTCCCAGCTCGGCATCGCCAGGTTCTCATACTGCTTCACGCCGTTCAACGACACGGCGACGTCGAGCCCTCTGTTCCTTGGCGCGTCCGCGAACCTCTCGCCGGCGGCCAGGTCCACGCCAATCGTTCCCAACCCGCCCGGGCCTGGGCCGCAGCGGCGGAGGAGCTCGTCCTACTACTACCTCTCCCTGGAAGGGATCACCGTCGGCGACACGCTGCTGCCGATCGACCCGGCCGTGTTCCAGCTCACGGCGTCGGGCCGCGGCGGGCTCATCGTCGACTCCGGCACGACGTTCACGGCGCTGGAGGAGCGCGCGTTCGTGGTGCTGGCTCGCGCGTTCGCGGCGCGCGTGGCGGCGCCCCTCGCCACCGGCGGCGCGCACGCGCACCTGGGCCTCGCGCTCTGCTTCGAGGCGCCCGAGGGGAGGGGGCCCGAGGCGGTGGACGTGCCGCGGTTGGTGTTCCACTTCGACGGCGCCGACATGGAGCTGCCCCGGGAGAGCGTCGTGGTGGAGGACAGGGCCGCCGGGGTGGCGTGCCTCGGGATGGTGAGCGCGCGGGGGATGTCGGTGCTCGGCAGCATGCAGCAGCAGAACATGCACGTCCTGTACGACGTCGAGAGGGGCCTCTTGTCCTTCGAGCCCGCCAAGTGCGGCGAGCTCTAAGAGGACGATGTGCGGAACATGGGCCCAGTTGTGTGTTGATTTTTCGGTGTTCCTGAAGTGTGCAGGCCCAGTAGAAATGACTGCACTCTAGAAGCAGGGCTCTCTGGAACTCAGTCATGATTTGCAAACGTGTGCTGATGTCCGAGTATGATGACGTTATTAGCTTGGTTGTCAACGGCATTCACAGTTATCCAGCATTGGCGAGCTACCGACAAAAGTCCCATTAGTTTTGCTGTCAATGGTGTGCACATCACTCTCTGGTTTTCCTCTTATTCGGCGTTTCAACTCGAGACAAAATATAGATTAATGAATCAGCTTGTGTATCATGAAAGGGATTCATAATATTACTGTGGAGAGATTTAATTCGATTAGGTCGCCATCATACAATGTTCAAATGGCTTGGTGGCTTGGTGCTGATAAGGTCAATGGGCCTTTTGCTTTGTTGATGAAAGCAATCCAATGGAAAAGATGAAGACGTCGGACGACATGGCGTGCAAACTTGCTCTGCTCCCGATTACAGCTGTCCTCATCGGCCTCCTCCCGCCGGCAACTTTCGCGACGAGCAATCACGGCTTCCGCGCCACCCTCACTCGCGTGCACCCCTACCCCGGCAACTACTCCGCCGCTGCACGCCGCGACGGGCGCCGCCTAGCGTCCCTTTCCATCGCTGACACGGGACGCGCTCGTGTACGCACGAGTTCCTCCTCCTCCTCCCAGCGTGGTCTCCTCCAGGCGCTGGTGGAGAACGGCGCGGGGGCGTACCACATGACGCTCTCCATCGGCACGCCGCCGCTCGCCTTCCCGGCGATCCTCGACACCGGCAGCGACCTCACCTGGACACAGTGCGCGCCGTGCACCGCGTGCTTCGCGCAGCCGACGCCGCTCTACGACCCGGCGGCCTCCTCCGCCTTCTCCACTCTCCCCTGCGCGAGCCCCCTCTGCCAGGCGCTTCCCAGTTCCTTCCGCTCCTGCAACGCCATGGGCTGCGCCTACGACTACCGCTACACCGTCGGCTTCACCGCCGGTTACCTCGCCGCGGACACGCTCGCCGTCGGGGACGACACCGCCGCCCCGTTGTTCCCCGGCGTCGCGTTCGGGTGCAGCACGGCGAACGGCGGCGACATGGGCGGAGCCTCGGGCATCGTCGGACTCGGGAGCGGCGCGCTGTCCCTCGTGTCGCAGCTCGGCGTCGGCCGGTTCTCCTACTGCCTCCGCTCCGACGCCGGCGCCAGCCCGATCCTGTTCGGCGCCCTGGCGGCGAACGTCAGCAGCCGCGGCGGCGGTGGGGCACAGTCCACGCCGCTGCTCCAGAACCCCGTGCCGGGTCGGCGCGCACCATACTACTACGTCAACCTCACCGGCGTCACGGTCGGAGAAACCGAGCTCCCCGTCACGAGCGGCACGTTCGGGTTCACGGCGGCAGGCGACGGCGGGGTGATCGTGGACTCCGGCACGACGCTCACGTACCTCGCCGAGGCCGGGTACGCGATGGCGAGGGAGGCGTTCGCGTCGCAGTTGCAGGCGGCTGGGCTGACGACGGTGGGCGGCGAGCCGTACGACTTCGACCTCTGCTTCGCGGCTGGTGCCGCTGGCGACGTGGGCACCGTGCCGAGGCTGGTGCTGCGGTTCGCGGGCGGCGCGGAGTACGACGTGCCGCGGCGGAGCTACTTCGACGCCGTGGATGAGCGCGGGAGCGTGGCGTGCCTGCTGGTGCTCCCGACGAGGGGCGTGTCCGTGATAGGGAACGTGATGCAGATGGACATGCACGTGCTCTACGACCTCGACGGCGGGACCTTCTCCTTCGCGCCGGAGGATTGCGCTAACCTTTGATTTTGCTGCCCATTCTTCAGTGCTCGAAAATTTTAAATCTGTTGTTTCACTTCGCGTATTCTTGCTAAGGGCCTGTTTAAATGGAGCAAATATGTAAGAAACTGCCGCGTGCACTGAGAGAACAAATGAACTGACACGGTTCTCTTGACACGGTTCTCTAGACGAAAGTTTTTCACCTTTTTTATAAGAACTAAACAAGCCACCTCTAGTTTTGATATTGAACCAATTAGGTGGGAAGCGACTCGCCTATGCGATGGGCGCGGATACACCAGATAGACACACATTCCCCAGCCAACGCCCACTCCATCACAGCTGCATGTGCACTGTACACGAGGAAAAAAATTGAAAAATTAAAATATTGTATTTCATAACCCAAGTATCCAAACGATCTTTACTTACTTTGTGTGAGATATTGAGACGTAGTACAACAGAGAGGAGGTTAAGAGTCAATGATGACATGCGCCGCCGTGCAAGAAACGACATTGGAAGTTGCCACGCAAGATCTTCAGATTTGCTATGAGGTCACCTCCAGCGGCGGGCGACGTCGCCGACTAAGCATATATTTTTATTCGATGCACAGTGCCAAATCAGTGGGAATTTGATAGATGATAGATGAGTCTCAGGTACAGATAGAGACCCGGCTAAAAAATGGTTTTAGTCATACAAGATGGCCTGTCTATATTAGGAAAGCCTTCTTCTCGACCATCAACAACTTTCTTTTTTTTAGCTCATCGTCCGCCCGTCCGCTTGTGTGTTCGCCACTGCTTCCACCACCTCCAACGCCACCGACACTAACTCCGCCGGTGATGTTCACCTTCCCCGCCTCCATCACTCCGGCGGCGGACCGTCGCTGCCAACACTAATCCGTCGGTGATATCATGCCTCCACCGCCTTCCCCGGCTCCGGCGGCGGACCGCCATCTCCACCGCCGTCGACCCTAATCTCGCTGCCAATCTCGTCGCGCCTGACCGGCCAATGCCCCTGCTATCTCCACCGTCCAACCGGCCTCCCCCGCGACTCGGCTCCGACGGCGCCAACAACGCCTCCGCTCCCCAACTGTCTCGGCTGCCACCATCGCCAGTCCACCGACCTCCCCGGAGATCTCTCTAAAGCCGAAGAGCACAAACTCGAACCCTCGAGACCCTAACCACTAACCTCGCCATGGCTGGAGCTCGCTCGTCGTCGTCCTGCTCGAATTGGAGGAGCAAGCTTTCGCTCTCGCCTCCACCACCTCCTACCCTGCTCCGGCGGCTCGCCTCCGCCTCCATCGCCGCCAACGCTAATCTTGTTGTTGACTTGTTGGTCCTTCGAATCGGTGTCGGGAGCCATGGGGCCACGGGTTTTGATGATAATGATATTGCTTTTTTTCTCTCACAAGTACACAACCAAATACTCAAGGTTTAATTGTCTTGATGTACTAAACTTGTCGTACCTATTTAGATTCATGGAGTGCAATGTGTGCTTACGGCCCCAATCACCTTTTGTTGATATATCTTTAGGATTCATGGATGCAGTGTGTGCTTACGGCCACGAACCGCCTTTTGCTGAGATATCTTCAGAATATTGCCTAAACCAGCCTCATTGGTAGGTTAACTATGTTATCAAACATGGTTACTAATTGATGTCATTTGCCATTGTTACCATTATGAAAGTGCTAATATTTCATTTTGCATATCATTTCAAGAAGCTTGGGTCTACTTTAAACATCATCATAATTCTTAGAAAACTAAGGTCATGCACACTTTTAGTTAGCAGTTTATTTATCCATTTTTTATGATACAATTCACAAGAGTTCAGGTAACTTATTGATATATACATATACAATTTTCATCTATGCAATGAATTTGGAAATGCCATGGTATCAACAAGCACTGTTGTTCATCTTTAAAGTAAAGTTTAACTGATTCTTTGTCTCTTCATCTTCATCCTATAGAGCTGAATTTGATCTGATCAAATTTGCTTCCATTGTTGCAGCACAAGTATGTAAAGATAAACGCTAGCGTGTCTTCGTGCTCTTGCTCCAAATATAGTGGTTCTTCCTTTCATTAGTGATGTTCCACTCACAAATTATTTTTTATTTGTAGTTATGTTGCTATAGAGGCTTTTCCATTCCTTTAGAAAATGGTGTGTTTGCTAGCATAGAAGGACATATGGTGTGCTAAATAGCGACTGCAATATGCATGTGCCCTATTGGCCCCTATTTTTATTGCTTGGTAGAATATAGTACTCCTTTCTTATACGCAGTTCTTTTAGCATTTATCTTAGAGCAAAACTCTTTTTCTAAGTGCAGTTGTGCTACCAAGTGAAGTTGCCTAGTTTTTTTTTTTTGGCTCAATTGTGCTTGTGCAGTCCTTAGGTACTAACTCTATCCATTTATAGCTCATAATAATCAGGTTTCAGAGACATGTTGAGCTACACGAGTTTATCATAAATGCCGATCGTGTAGCATAGCGGTAGATTGTTTAAGTTCAAGCAGAGACAATGGTTAGCGTGTTTAAATGAGCGAAAAGCGATGAAAACTTTTTGCATTGGGTCGCTATGCATAGAGAGAAGAAATGAAACTGACACGGTTTCATAAGTGACTTTTTGCAAAGTTTTGGGACATAAACATGCCCAATTGTGAGAGAAAAAGAGTGCAGGATAGCTATGTAATGGCCGTGTTTAGATGGGAGAGTGGAAATTTTTTGGGATGTCACATCAAAGGAAATTTACCATTCAGGAGTAGTAAACGTAAACTATTGGTAAAACTAATTACAGATCTAGCCAGCAAATCGCGAGACAAATCTAATGACGGGTAATTAGAGGGCAATTAATTAAGAATTAGCGGACGGTTACTGCAGCATTACCGTTGCAAATCGTGGATTAAGTAGGCTCGTTAGACTCGTCTCGCGACATACACTCCATCCATGTGATGGATTATTTTTTCGTCTACATTTAGTACTGTCTCTTTGATGTGATGGGTGGAAAAAAATTTTACAGGCGCAACTAAACACCGCCAATGTCCAATTCTTCTTATTGTAAACTAATAGTCCTGCTACCAATGGGGGTATAATATTTTAATTTTGCTGAATTATGGAGAAAAGCAAATTGGTCTTAATACTGAACTCTTTTGCATTTTGTTATTTACAGGTTAGGCCAAATAATAGATGCTGAAGAGCTATTTAGGAAAGTAGTAAGTTAGCTCCTCTCTTTAACCAAAGCATTCTATATGACAAAGGAAAATGTATTGGTTATGTCAAAACCTTGTGCTTTTTTACCTCATTTCATTATAGCTTTCAAATCAATGTGCATTTTTAGTCTACTGATGAAGGTGCTACTGCACGTAGGTAATATTTTGTCTTGCACTTGGTTAGAAATCTATCCATTTGTTATCTATATTTGGACAATTCCAACAACTGAACCTTAATAGCCTGCGAGAGAGTCTAGACTAAATCCATCAGCAGGCATTAATTTCAGTGATGCAATTTCTGATGATGGCACAAATAACGAAAACATTCCTTCTCCGCTTTTTTTGCCATCCTTGCCTTATTTAATAGAGCACTATTTCTTTGGTTAACGCAATTGCAATTCAATCAGCCGAGCAATTGAACATTGACAGAGAGATGCTTGCTACGATGCCAGCACTAACGGTAGCAACATCATTAGTATGTACGAAGGTCCAAGTACTTATCATCGTACAATTTGGTAGAGTAACCTTTGTGTTCTAATATGTTACAACCATGTGTTAGAAGCATGACAGAACAAATGAAATTAAAAACATTTGCTACTTTATCTACAACACACTATGGATCTCTAGGTGCTTGAAGCTTCTGTAAGCGCTGGCCTTTCTAACCGTGAGCCAAAAGAAATAGAGATAAGCTACAAGGTAACTATTGCTTACTATTCAATGAAGTTTAATCTTTCCATTTCCCTCAGTTCATTGCATTTCCTAGCAGACCATTTTATAAATGACTCCAACATTTCTGCAGTGCACAAGCAACAACGCATCCACAATCAGTATGATGGCGGCGCTGCTTCCGTCTACGCTATATAGAATCTACCGTTTCAATAACCAAAACTGCTCTTTATAATGTTTGTGCATCATGGATAAGGTCTCAGAATGGACTGAGTAACGTGTATGGTCCCTTTGAATCAATTATATTCCATTATTTGACACTCTTGCAGCTCAAAAGTTATTTTCAACGATAAATCGAAGAAAAGAAATAAAATAACTAAATATAGCAAATAATTTGTGAAATGCATCAAATCTTAACATGGAACACCAAGCAAGTTACATTGGCACCACAAAATTTCTGGGTGACAAAAGATAAAAAAAAAATTTAACTTTGCCGTGGGCCCTACCTTTGCCGTGGGCCACAGACTACGGCTCACGGCAAAGGGCTTACGTGGCCGTGTGCCAGCCCTTTGCCGTGAGCCAAACGGCTAGCTCACGGCAAAGGGTGACGGCCGTCACACGCCGTCACCGTTGCCGTGGGCCGAGTGATGAGGCTCACGGCAAAGGTTACAACTTTGCCGTGTGTTGTCCTTTGCCGTGGGCCCAGACACTGGGCCCACGGCAAAGGGTCCCCTTAGCCGTGGGGTATTTCTTTGCCGTGTGCCAGGCCACAGGGCACACGGCAAAGGGGCCCCTTAGCCGTGGGGTATTTCTTTGCCGTGTGCCAGGCCACAGGGCACACGGCAAAGACGCACGATGCCGTGTGCTCTGGCTTTGCCGTGAGCTTGCTTTCTGGCACACGGCAAAGGGCCGGCTTTGCCGTGTGCCCGTGGTAATGCTCACGGCAAAGACTACGGCACACGGCAAAGGAGCGGTTTCCGGTAGTGATGGTACCTAGCTTGTCCAGAATTAGATTGGATAATGTTATAATTGTACGTCGTCAAGTACTATATGATTTCATAAATATTATATTACCATAAAACGTTGTTGCTCTTATTACATTATCTAAAACAATGTGATGTATTATGTATAAACATGTCTCATAATGTTACCGGTATCATGTCCATTACTAACACTTTCCACAACAAAGCGCTAAATCATGCAAAGCATCGCGCTCAGGGCTAGAATGAATGAAAGAAAAAGCGAGTGTTCTGGTGGCTGGTGCTACCTACTGCTGTCCGGCTCCGGCATCAGTGCTGACGTTAACGCACTTGTCCTTGTCCAACCATCGTCCATCAATGCGTAGTACACAACTCTACGCCCTGCTGGAAGCCGGGCCTTCCGGTGCCCGCTTGATGCTTCGGGAGTTCGGGGTGACCGCGACAACCACCACATGCCACGCGGACCTAGCATCACCCCATTAAAGGACGGCAGCAGCAGCACCGCACACCCCAGCTACCACTCTACCAGCCTACCACACCTCAGCGCGCATCGCCAGAAACACTGGTGGCCGTCGTCGTCGCTGCCGGACAAGCGAGGAAGACACAACACAATGGCGCCGGTGAAGGTGTTCGGGCCGGCGATGTCAACTAATGTGGCACGGGTTCTGGTGTGTCTGGAGGAGGTTGGCGCCCAGTACGAGGTCGTCAACATCGACTTCCAGGCCAAGGAGCACAAGAGCCCCGAGCACCTCGCCAGAAACGTAAGCAACCGCCGGTCATATATTTCCTCAGCTCCCTCCCTCTGAGTCTCCATACCAAATTACCAGTACAATGAGCAGTAGAAGAGGCAACTGAGCCCATGTTCCATTGCAGCCGTTCGGCCAAATCCCGGCGTTCCAGGACGGTGACGTCGTGCTCTTCGGTACACTACACTCTTGCCCTTGCTTTTGCAGCTCCCACTAGCTCTCCGTCGTCAGGATTGAAATTCTACGCAGAACTGTGTTGCCTTGGTTCTACTCTCAAGCGGTCTCACAAAAGCCCTGTTGATTCCCTGCGTTGATATTTTCAGAGTCCCGAGCGATCTCCAAGTACGTTCTCCGCAAGTACAAGTCCCCCGACCCCGAGCACGACCTCCTGCGGGAGGGCAACCTGAGGGAGGCGGCGATGGTGGACGTGTGGACGGAGGTGGAGGCGCACCAGTACAACCCGGCGCTGTCGCCCGTGGTGTACGAGTGCCTCATCAACCCGGCCATGCGCGGCGCCCCCACCAACCAGAAGGTGGTGGAGGAGAGCCTGGAGAAGCTCCGGAAGGTGCTCGACGTCTACGAGGCACGCCTGTCCAAGAGCAAGTACCTCGCCGGGGACTTCCTCAGCTTCGCCGACCTCAACCACTTCCCCTACACCTTCTACTTCATGGCCACGCCGCACGCGCCGCTCTTCGACTCGTACCCGCACGTAAAGGCCTGGTGGGAGAGCCTCATGGCGAGGCCCTCCATGAAGAAGCTTGGCGCCACCATGGCCGCCGGTGCTAAGGCTTGATTCCGGCCACGTGCCAACGTGGTCGGATAATTTGTTGTTGCTTAATTAATTAATGATGTATGTAAGTGGCTTGATCTGTGCCATACTGCCATGCTGGTTTGCGAATAAACTGAAGCTGGATGCCTGGATTGGGCGCGCAATCCAGGAGTCGTGTGCTTTGTTTATATTTCCATATTGGTGGCGTACATTTTCCGCGAATTTTTTCGGTATTTTTGCCCACGGACAATGCCTGGGTTCGACACGGACGGATTGGCGTGCAAACTTGCTCTAGTCCCGCTTGCAGCTGTCCTCATCGGCGTCCTTCCGCCGGCGACTTTCGCGACGAGCAATCACGGCTTCCGCGCCACCCTCACTCGCGTGCACCCTTATCCCAGCAACTACTACGCCGCGGCACGCCGCGACGGGCGCCGCCTCGCGTCCCTCTCCAACGCGGCCGCTGGAGGCGCGCGCACGAGCACGAGCCCGACCTCCTCCAGGCGCTGGTTGAGAACGGCGCGGGCGCGTACCACATGACCCTGTCCGTCGGCACGCCGCCGCTCGCCTTCCCGGCGATCGTCGACACCGGCAGCGACCTCACCTGGGCGCAGTGCGCGCCGTGCACGGCGTGCTTCGCGCAGCCGACGTCGCTCTACGACCCGGCCGCTTCCTCCACCTCCACTCTCCCCTGCGCGAGCCCCCTCTGCCAGGCGCTCCCTACCTCCTTCCGCCGCGCGTGCAACGCCACGGCCACGAGCTGCGCCTACGACTATCGCTACGCCGTCGGCTTCACCGCCGGATACCTCGCTGCGGACACGCTCGCCGTCGGGGACGCCGCTCCGTTCACCTTCCCCGGCGTCGCGTTTGGGTGCAGCACGGCGAACGGCGGGGACATGTACGGCGCCTCAGGCATCGTCGGGCTCGGCCGCGGCGCTCTGTTACTCGTGTCGCAGCTCGGCGTCGGCCGGTTCTCGTACTGCCTCCGCTCCGGCGCCAGCCCGATCCTGTTCGGCGCGCTGGCGGCGAACGTCACCAGCGGCGGGGCGCAGCCCACGCCGCTGCTCCAGAACCCCGTGCCGGGTCGGCGCGCACCGTACTACTACGTCAACCTCACCGGCCCTACGGTACGCGATGGTGAGGGAGGCGTTCGCGTCGCAGTCGAAGGCGGCCGCCGGACGACTTCGACCTCTGCTTCGCGGCGAACCGTACGACTTCGACCTCTGCTTCGCGGCTGGTGTGGGCACCGTGCCGAGGCTGGCGCTGCGGTTCGCGGGCGGCGCGGAGTACGGCGTGCCGCGGCGGAGCTACTTTGACGCCGTGGATGAGGGCGGGAGCGTGGCGTGGCTGCTGGTGCTCCCGACGAGGGGCGTGTCCGTCATAGGTAACGTGATGCAGATGGACATGCGACCTCGACGGCGGGACCTTCTCCTTCGCGCCGGCAGATTGCGCTAGCATTTGAATTTTTTTCGTCCATTCTTCACAGCTCGGGATTCGGGAATAAGTATATATAGAGTTACATCGCTGAGAGTTTTTCTCCCCTCTCAGCGACTCTCGGCCTCCCTCCTATAATCAGCAGCCACGTACGTATTTGACCAGACCAACTCAGCCCTCCGGCTCTCTTCATTTTTCGGGCTTCTTTCATTCGATCCTCCGCCTATGGGCTTTTTTTGTGCGATCGGCCCAGAGCGGCATCGCTTCCATCTCACGCAGCCTCCATCTTCCAGTACTCTCCGCCGCCGCGCGCTTGCATTGCTGCTGCCGACGGATTCCTCGCAGCTTCATCTTCTTTCATTCTTGCTGTAAGCTTATCACTAAACAACTTCGACCACTTCTTTTCAGCAGTTAACTTCTCCTCTAAATTCTTCATTTCAACATAGTTGACGTCCTTAATAATAACACCACTTTTCTTGCACAGTTCCTTGATGACCTATGCGCGAGACTTTCCATAGCAGCATACCTACTCAGAGCATCACCACCAATAAATTTCTCCTTCATCTTTGCTCCAGTAGATTCGCGGGGAGGAACATCCATCTCAATCCAACCACGCACAAGTCCCTCTGGCCAAAATCATGCAATTCTAGATGCAAATGGTGAGCTATTTCTTTTACGATCATCTGCCTTGATATATCAACCGGCCGTGCAGCCTATAGAACATAACCAATCATAAGGGAAAAAATTTTTCCATCAGAAACACAATTACAAAGACTGAGCCCAATGCAGAAAGAAACAATATCTTGCACACAGAAGATCACACCACCATTAGGAACTACACAAAAGGCTTACCCCTGGAACAAAGACATCTGCAGGATGCTCCTTATCAGAGATCACCAGTATATCTGACGGCATCAGCAAATCCGAATCAAGAGCACCAGTCAGAGCAGAGCAATCGAACACAGAACAACCCTCACATGAAACGTTCAGGACCACAGCCGGAGATTCAGATCACTCCACTCCACTGCTTCAACCAGCACCGGGGTCACCAAAAAACGAACCCACCAACAAAGCTGTCCTAGCTCCACTGCCAGCAGCCTACATACATACATATCCATGACGACCAATCCTTAGCAGATTGAAAACCCAGGAAACGAAAAAAAAGAGAACAATTCTCAAAAAAAAAAAAGAGAACGAACGCAGACCTGGCGAACTAGCTTTGCAAGACGTTCATCAGAAATCTGACCCAGTCTCTCCCTTTGCAACCGTCGTCCCCTTCGTTGCTTCCATTGCCAGCAACAACAGGAAGTGGGTGGGCAGTACAGAAGACGGCCACGTTGCAGCAGACCGAGCATACACCAGGCAAGCAAAACAAATTTCACCAAGGAAAGGAACAAGCCCAGTTCAAAACGACCCAATACACAGTAAAATGCAAATGCACGCTTCTAAAAAAACAACCCATAATCTGCCTGGTCCATCCTGAACATAACTTAGCTTTGCAGTTGTCAGCTGGCGCGCCGTGCCGGCGCGCCCCTCTGCCTAGTTGTATATACGTTGGTTCATCTTGCACGCATTCCTGCTTTATCCTGTGGCTTTGATATTCAACCATTCAGGTGTGTGTATGTGTGTGCTTTGCGCCGTGCAGATACAGCTACATACAACTCTTTGATTAACAATGCTATAGATGTATATACTGCTTGCGCACTTAGTAAATTTTGTAGGGCTCTATTTGCACTTTGTACATCTTCGTATTTGTCTTCTGGGCACAGAAATAGAGTGTATTTTTAGTGTACTTAATAATAAACTAGCATGGTGGTATGTGCCACAAGTATGTACTATATAAAAAGAAAATAAAATAAAGATTATGATAAAAAATAAGTAAGCTAGCATGGTGGTATGTGCCAAGTATGTAATATATAAAAAGTAATAAAATAAAAATTATGATAAAAAAATAAGTTTAAACCATTACATTCAATTCAAGTTATTATAAATTAAAGATACGAATATACTATGCAAAAAGTATATGAGAAACAAATTACAGATTATGAAATTTTAAAATACATTACGAAGCTAAAAATTTCTACATATAAAAGACAAACTCATATAAAGCATGTATAGACTTGATCTAAAACTTCTTTCATAATTTGTGGTTTCAAAAGAGTTGACCTGTGGAAAGTCGGTGCAGGCAAAGTTACATTGTGTAGCTTCTCAAACGACCACTGGAATGTAAAGGGCATAGTCGACCGGTAATGAACGGCCACCAGGAAACGCTCCCCAAAAATCTTATTGCCCGTCTATCCTGAGCAGGATCCTCAAGCAATAGTCAATGTTTCGGAGGCTATGCTCTTGCCAGTACCGTGCGCACAGTGTCAGTCGACGAGAATGAGAGAAACACAACATGCAAAAAAGGGAGAAGGGAGAGATCTCCTGAACATGAGTATCTATTGAGGCAATCCTTGATCGATTGGCCATTAGGCAAGTTAATTGAGGCAATCCTTGATTGACCAGTGGCTCAACGCATGCACACATGTAGAAAAGTAAAGAGCACTAAAGGAAAGAAACCGTCAAATCGAGAAAGAGAAGAGGAGGCGTAATTCGCGTACGGGATTGGGAGTGGGTACGATGGGCGGGTAAGAGAAGGGCGCGGTGACAAAAATAAATCGAAAAGGGGCTGGCGTTAGGGGAGGTTCTACATGTCAAAATCAATCCCCTCTCTCCCTCGTGCTCGTCCATTTTAACCTGTCATGTGGGCCTTTTGTGAGGGGTAGGGGTAGGTTTTTAGGTAGAAATTATTTTCATATTGCTCCTCATTTCTAAGCACATATTTATGCTTAAATCTTTTGCGAGTCGTGTGCATTAGAGGCATCAATGTCACTAAGATAATATATTACCACCATATCGAAATATTTGTCACTATGGGCTTTTGGTAATGATATTTGAACATTCATCTTATTAAAAATTATGTTAGTACCCTTTATTTTGTTTGTAAGTTTGTCATCAAAGGCAATCGAAACAAAACTTAGTTTTTCATATATTCACAATATTTTTAAATAAAATAAATGGTCAAGTTGCGAGAAGAAGTCAGCAATGACAAATATTTTGAATTGGAGCAAGTATCATCTTACCAAAAATCGTATCTCACTAATACAAACTTACTCTGTATTTTATAAAGATGTATTTCCAAGATTTGACCATCAACTACTGTATCAAAGTTTTTATTCATGTGATATAAGATTATAATGATATATATGTAAGATTTTTTTTAATAGAGTCTAACATCATTAATTTCATGCCACTTCAAATTATATAACAGAACCATATAAGCGCTTTAATTTAAAAAGGACAGAGCAGCAGGCAGAGCAATATGGTGGCCTGGCCTATAGATAGTATTGATCTGAAAGCAATCCATACAACAGATTATGACACTAATCAGTAGTTTGGCAAAGCAATATTTAGTGCAATGGCGACGACGAAGGTGGCAGAGATGAGCACAACAAACAATGGCCTTCCAAGACTGAAAAAAATGGCTCCTGGCTAAAAGGCACAACAGCTGTAGCAGGCTCGACGGGCACTTGTGTACGTTGACAAGCCCCCTCCATCCAGCACGCTGCCATATTGCCTTCCACATCCCAAGATCCCAGGCGATCCAAATACTAGGAAAGCACAAGAGCACCGAAGGCAAAGACACCGCGTACACAAAGACAATGAACAAACGGTTGGCATTACCTAGCACTAGGTGAAACCCAAAGGCAAACGTAGCCATCATAAAAACCGCTCCTATCGGCACCAACCAACCCCCCATAATGTTGTACCAGAATCGATGGTTGCGTGGAATCTCTCTTGCACCACCATACACAAAGAAGCAGGTTGCTATGATGGAGCAGAGGAAGGCCATGGTGTCTGACACAACAAATGCTCTGAATGCAAACCTTCGTGCTAGTACTGCTGTCCCTGCACCTGGGTGGTCATCAGAGACAAAGCCTCCTGGCACTGTGAAAGCTGCAGCGAATGCCACGGTGGCGATCAAGACCGATGCAATGGTTCCGGTTCTTGTCAAGTCATCTTCTTCGTTCAACGTTTTTTCCTCGGTGACTTTGTTTCTCTTTTGAAACGAATACGAGTGTTTGCTGTCCACATGCGAAGCTTGAACTCCATCTAAAGTAATTGTTGCTCTTGACCAGTGCAGACTCTTCAACACCACGAAATGTGGATTCTGTGAACCATATAGAATAAAATAATTTTACTAACCCTCCATGAAGTGTAAAATTAGAAGAAATGGGTATAGTTAAAAACCAAACGTTTGAGGGCTAGTTTTGTAACCATGTGCTCGTGTAGCATATATGTAGCACATGTAAAGTAAAACAAGTTGGTGATGATATCAATATTTTTAGTAAGATAATGAAAGAGAAAGGTCCAAGATATTAGAGAATAAAAAGCGAAATATCTACAGCGCTTCTCTTAGTAGGGCTAGACTTCTCAATATGTGTTCCCCTGCTCCTTTTGGCCTGGTTTGTCTGTCTATTACGACATGATCGGCAGTGCACATTGCTCACCACTAGTTCTTCCCTAAGTATTATTTAATCAAAATTAACAAAATTACAATAACATCGTTCCAGTCAAAAAAAAAAATACTTAATGCCATTTTGATATAACAAAGAAATACTATTGATATTTAGCCAGCTAACTCTACAAATGAGAATGATTACGTGCAAAACATAATGGTAATGCAGTGCGCAACATGCATAGACTTACCAGGAAATAGTACCATCTTCCGGGAGCTAATGCACGGCGACCAAGATCCCCAGCAGTAAGGCCGTACTTATTGGTAACACCTGTGTCCACGGCCACCGTCTGCAGTAGCAAACTAACAATCCGCGGAAATCCATGTTTTACAGCTAAATGCAGTGGTGTATTACCTTCGTAATCTGTCGCATTCAACAGCACAGCAAATGTGTCGTTTTGGCAGATGTAGCGAACCACCGTTTCCTGATCATGCTCAACGGCACAGTGAAGCAGATTTCCTCCCTTGTCATCAACCAGCTCGTAGTAGTCGGGGCATTTCTTTATGAGCTCATCAATAATCCGAGCTCTTCCCACCATAGCAGCAGTATGCACAGCATATAAACCGTGGTTATCGGAAATGTGGACTTGCTCCATGGATGTGCGGTCATCTAGGAACAGTTGAACAACATCGAGTTTTCCATACATCACTGCAAATTGGAGAGGGGTTCTCCCTGACGAATCAACTTTGGTAAGCAAGGTTGGACCTTCGGGCTTCCAGTTGAGTATTTCTTGAGCCATTTCTGGTCACCAAATGAGAGAGCAGAACCTTACTTGGAAACCAACACAAATACCAACCGGAAAGCCATGGAATTTCGATGTCGTACATACCTTTGCTTCTGGTTGCAGCGACATGCAAAGCAGAGCGTCCCTCCGGACCTTCAGACGACGCCGGCGATGGCGTTCCGTCTTGCGACGGCCGTAGAAGCATCCGGACCATCTTCACCGAGGGATCAGTGGACGCGGCCAAGTACAGTGGGGAGAAGCCATCTTCAGATGCTAATGACGCCAGCTCGGGAGCCTCCGTCATAATCAGGTCCACCACGCCGGCACGGCCGTGCCGGACAGCTTCGTACAAGGCGGTGGCGCCGAGGCGGTTTCTGGCCCGCAGCGCCGCTGCTTCGTCCGCTCCGCCGGCGCGCAGCGTCGACAGGAGACGCGCCGCCACCTCCCGGTGCCCGGCCTTGGCCGCGCAGTGCAGCGGCGTGTCGAGGCTCCGGTTGCGCGTGGCGACGAGCGAGGGCGCATTCTCGCAGAGGAGCGCGGCGAGCTCGGCGTGGCCGCGGCTGGTGGCAAGGTGCAGCGCCGTGTTCCCATTGCTAGTCACGCCGAACAGGATGCTCGCTCCCACCTGCGGCGGCGGCGGCGGCGACGCCGCTGCACCTCGTGAGGCGCCGTTGACGGTTATCGCGACGTGGCCGCCGCCTGCTTGCGAGCGGTGTTCGCCTCTCAATAGCTCCTGCAAGCGGGCCGCGTCACCGGCGGTCAGCGCTTGCAACAGCTCCGAGCTCAGCATCATCTGCTCCGGCCCGAATTCCAGTGGTGGTGAGGCTAGAGCTCGCGCCATGATCAACTAGAAGCTTAACGTTAAGCACTTGCACACCTTGCTTGCTCTAGTGTCTTACTTGCTTTTGCTTTCTTGGTGCTGTGTGCGAGATACTAAGACGTATAGTTCTAAACACAGCAACGAGTCAATGGTCACATATGCGGCGCCGTGCAAGAAAATGACATTGGAAGATGCCGCACCATACTCAGTTGTTCAGATTTGCTATGACTGACCTGCTGTTTGGTCAACACACTACCTGATCAATTGCCGTTCCTTTCATCAACACCGGCCAAATGCTATTTAGGCATTTAGCCTGGGTCGTGTAATTGCTTTTACAGCTACAGGAAGTACAGGAAGTATTTCTTTTACAGCTTAAACAAGACAATAACGGAGAGCCAGACCTCGAATAAAGAGCAAAGCGCTCGTTTTTTTTTATAGAGAAATCAAGTGTTGCGCCCATCTTTTTTTAAGAGGAAAAACACCTGATCTAACATTTGCCAGACACAAATGTGACGTGGACATTGCTCGCACTTCTCACCCGAGCTAATGTACTCTTAACCTTTGGTTTGTACGTCCCATCCATGTTATAATCATTTAATTTGCCACGTTGGTAGCATTGTTTCTTACAATTCGCTTGGCTTGTCATCTCAGCCCAACGGAGTATTCTCCTCACTGACTATTGAACCAGCTCAGCAGATTATTCTTCTCCTCGACTTTCTAACCCAGCCTAGCGAAATGAGGCTACGTACCATTCTTTCCGGTGTTGCTTCCTGTGCCAGTTGTTTCTGTGGACCATGCCTACCAGGCCCTTGAGTTTTCCCTTTTACTTTGTTCTTTTCATTGTTTTTTTTTTTTTTTGCTTTTGCTTCAATTTGGATTCCCATTCACTATGTTTTTTTAAAGTTTTTTTAGTATATGATTTTAAAAGGTTGCGTTTTCCCTTTTACTTTGTTCTTTTCATTGTTTTTTTTTTGCTTTCGTTTCAATTTGGATTCCCCTTCACTATGTTTTTTTAAAAGGTAAAGCAAATACAGAAATCAAAATGTATATGTGGACCTCACTGTACTTTTGCACTGTCTATAAAAGTCACACATCTGTCCATTTCACTCTTACTATTCTTTCTTGCTCTGGATTATGGTGCTACACTGCTACTATCCCTAGTTAGCCGGCGAGGTGTCTACGGCCACTAGCGTACAATGTTTGATGCAAATGCGACTATAAGAAATCGAGGGTTTTTTAAGAGATGCTTTGTTATGGTCCAAGTTTCAGGAAAAAAAAAAGGTCCTTTGGCATATATCCACTTAACCACAGGTATTATGGTCCATTAGTTCCACGTAACCCTACCCCTAATTACTTCATCACTCTTCTCACATATGGATGATGTTTTTTAGTCGTGGCAACCAACAAACTTTCAAGTGGATTATATCACCAGAAATGAACACAATCGTCCAAATGGATAGTAGTGTCCAAACTAAATCCAAAAATTGGACGCATGTCTTTAGAAGTACAAAGCATAAACCATTAAACTATTTTGAAGCCTACAAATGAGAATCATTTTATCCCCAAGGATTTTCACTGATCAAGAGTAATGACCAGAGCAAAACAGTGCTCTTTTTCTATCTATCACTTGTTCTTGCTTCTGAAAGCACCAAGGTTCCTTTTGAGAGACTTGACAGCAGACAAAATTTGCAGCTTCTCTGTGGATGGCCCATCAGGTTTCTGATCATCGTTATTCTTAGCAGCTGCATCATCAGGTGGCAATGTGCCTCCCAGAGATGATCCCTCTGCTTTGCTTGCATGCACCCCAGGCTTGCCAGGTTGCTTCCGCATGAAGGCCGCACTCCTGTGTAAGAACATTTGAAACATTCAGCGCGAATAGACACCAAGCCAACAACACTATGCAAGTCAGATAGGCTCCTAATTATAATGACAAGGTGAAATGTGTACGCAAGTACCTCTTGTACTGGGGATCAGTAGGATCCAGCGCAAACAAATGAGATGTGAACATTGCTGAGAACCTGTCATCTTTGCTAAGATCAATATCAGGAAGTTTGTCCTCAACAGATTCCTCTTTGCCCTTCTTCCCCTTTTTACCCTTTTTGCGTTTTAAGTTATAACCCTTTGCACCACTGGCAGTATCCTGATCACCAGCAACCAAGAGCTCCAACTCTTCTTTGGTTGCTTCTGGCTCCAAATGCTCCTCTGTGGAATCCTCCTTTCCTTTTCTCTTTCCTTTATCTTTGGCCTTTGCCTTGTGTTTTTTGCTTTTGCTTGGCTTAGGTTCTTCATCAGACTGTTCAGCTGCAAAGAAATCATCATCCTCGTCAGGCTCATCTTCGCTGCTGTAGTGGTCATTATCATCTTCATCCTGTAGTCCCCTCTTCCTAGCTTTCCTTTTCTCCTTCATTTTCTCTTGGTGCTTCTCCCAGACGGTCTTCTCCTCATTGCTCTTTCTCTCCAACACACGTTTACTGAGATCCTCAAGCTCCGTATTAAATGTAATCTCCATATCCTGGTCATCAGTTTGCTCCTCATCAGATTTGTCTCCTCCGTCCAGTAGAAGAGCCAACCTCTCTTCTTTTGTTAGCTTCCGTTTGGATCCACCATCGTCATCAGAATTGTCTCCATCGTCATCATCTGATGCACTGTCATCACTTGCTAAATACATGTCAAGCTCATCGAGCTGCATCGGAGAGATCAAAGACACATAAGATGCATATAAGAGAACAATAAACAGATAACTACAAGGACATATAGGAACAGCGGAAAAAGAAACTAGAGTTAACCTGATCATCAGTGAACTTCCGCCTCAAGACTTTCTTACGTTCTGGTTCATCTTCATCCCAGGTGAGCTTAACTCTGCTATGTTGCAAAGCACGAGTCTCAAAATCAGGTTCCTTGTAACTCGGAGGTGCCTGAAATCATTCAAGTTATTTACAAAAAGAAAGCATGACTTGGAAGCAACTTGTACCTTTCTAGAAACTATAAAGTAAGAAAAGCAGTGGAGAAGGGAAATATAAGAATCAGTCACTCTTGGGAAAAAAGACAAGCACTTGCCACTATGTTACGCCAATAAATTTGTCACTGCCATCAATATTGCTATAAGTAAATTGGCTCTGGATACAATCTACAAAGAATAGTACCTCTGTAGCGACATCTCGAGCAGGATGTTTGAATTCCCTAGAGTCAGGAATAAACTGCAAATCAAACGCATTTGCTGTTTTCAAGAACTCAGTACCATCAAGAGTCATGTACAGGTGATTTGCTGTTGCACTAGAATCACACACCACAACTGCATAATAATACCTGCAGCAGGATTGACAGATGAATGAGAGAGCAAAAAAGCAACCATTGTTGATTAACATTTTCATATGGAACAAATTGAGAAAAATAGTTTGCTCAAATAATATGAAAGCAATACTAAATATGTCAAGGGCACTCCAATATAACTAGCTATTATGTGCTTTTGTAGTTATCAGTTTGGAGAAGTCAATTTCATATCATCTGCTGTTTCGTGTCCCAGAAAAACAGAGAAATGATGAAAATGTATCAGCAAAAGAATGTATCTCCACTACTAACTTTAGTCTGTTAAGCTCATAAGCACGCAGCTTGTTGTTCTCTTTGTCGGAGTCAACTTCCTCTTCATCATTGTCATCACCAGTGATGTCTTCATCATCATCAGTGATGTCTTCATCACTGTCATCATCAGTGTTGTCTTTGTCATCATTCTTGTCATCATCATCGTCATCATCATCACTAACTTTACCATCAACATTTGCATTGACAAGAGCAGCTGGGCCCTGAGTTGACTCAATTTCCATGCATTTCAATCCAAATTCTGATGGATAGACTGAGACTGATAAAACTCGCCCGCCCTTTGGAAGGCAAGAAGTCATCACCATATAAAGGTCAACTGCCTGTTAAAAGCAGGATGAAAAAAAAACATAACAGTCATTGGTCCTTTGCATTCAAAAATTTACACATAAAAATTGCCAGGAAGAAAACACTTTAAAATTTGTAGCACAAATGCTAGGGAACTGTTCAGATCTTCAGTTTAAGTAAAATATGATTTTCATTAAGATTGATTTGGACTTAGTACCAATCTTTCACGGTTATGGTTCAATATCTTATATTCTCAATTAGAATTCCTTACAACCAATACATGCAATCCTCTGGGATATCTCCATCCCTGGTCCTATGTTCAATTTTAATTACACAGAACCACACAAAATAGAGGGCCAACACAGAAGCCGTGTTGTCTGTCTGCACTGGCATCTAGGACACTTGAAATGGCGGCATTTGCAGTTATTCGGTTTCAATATGGTTGGCTTTCATGTACATAGACTAGACTGATCAATTAACAGGTCAAGGAACTCACTAATACAACATCAACATGTAGTTTACTTTAATCCTCGAAATTCCATTTTTACAAGGCACATACGGCTTTTATCATTTGGAGTCAACATACATGTTAGGTGTTAGCTTGAAGTTCTCTTTCAAATAAAGCTGTTGATAGAACCAGTTGATTCTTAGGTTCATGTAAAAATAAAATAGCATTTGAGCATTGCTCATTTTTGTTCAGGTGCAGAAGTTCACTTCTCAGGCTCAAATATTACTGCATTAGCAGTTTAGAACAAACCTTGATATGATCCCAGTCCATATTAACAACAGCAAGCCTGTGAGTTTCCTTGTCAATCATAGGTGTATCATCATGCCTTCCCATTAAGTAATGAGCAATGTCACTGCCAACAGAGTACTGTGGGGAAAAAAAATGAAAAACAAGAATTAGCCATAAAGCAAACAACATGTTGTAGCATAGCATGTTTTACTCTCTTAGACAAGGAAATTGCATTAAACATTGCAGATATAACAATCTTTTTATACAATGGAACTAGCAAGGCAGCGAATGAGCATATATCATCAGCTGGTAGTGTTTCATTAATTGAATGTACAAATATCACTACTAGAGTACAACATAGCACGAGGAAGTGAAATTACACATTCTACTATGCTGTTCAAGTGATAACACTAAACAGGACCACGGAAACACAAAAGGTGAGGAACATTATGGAAGTTCTCCAGGAAGCAGAGAACAACATTTAGCAAGGAGTAATAAAGCATAGAAGCACTCTGAACTGTCTATAATCACAAGCATATCAAACGGGTCACATTGGCAATTCCGGACATAACCACACATTTAACTAGCACAAGAGCTGAATAGCATAGACCGGCCACTAACATACGACAGCAGAAAATGGACAAAAGTAGCAAAAAAAAAAAAATTATATGCAGAGACTAATTCCAGACCTCAAATAGAGCAAACAAAGCAGAATGTAGGGTAAATCGTCAAAGGACTGGAAAGAAAAGCATCACCTCGTCGTCGTCGTCCACGTCTTCATCCTCGTCATCATCGCTGCTTGAGCTCTCTTCTTCATCCTGCTCCTTGTCTTCCTCTTCTTCATCATCTTCTTCGACAAGCTTCGCTTTCTCCTTCTTCGCCTTCTCTTTCCCCTCCTCCTCCTCTTCCTCTTGGTTGAGATAGTAATTCAGCAAGGGGTTCTCGCGCTTCTTGCGGCGCCTCCCGCGCTTGTCCACGGGCGCGGCCGACGAGGCGAACCTCGGGTCCGTCATCATGCTGCTGAACCTCGAGTCCAGCGCCACCTTGGCCTCCTTCCTCCGCATCGGCCGGAACCGCGGGTCCGACCGCGCCGCCGCGAACCGCTCGTCCTCCATCGCCCGCCTCATCTTCTCGTCCCTCCCGGCCTCGCCCGCCTCCGCTTCCACAGCCTTTCCCTCGTGCTTTCCCTCCTTCTTGTACTTCTTCCCCTCCCGCTTCTCCTCGCGCACCTCCTTATGCTTCCGCTTCTTGCGCTCGGAAGCGTCGGGGATGGGGCCGTCCTCGGTGGCAGGACGCTCCTGGCTCCACTTCTTGTGCTTCTTCTCTTTGTACTCGGGCTTGGATTTCTTGGCTTTCTTGTGGCGGGCAGGCTCGTCGGTGCTGGCCGGCGGCGCCATGGCGGCTGGCTGCTCTGAGGGCGCGGCGGCGGCGAGGGATGCGCAGTGAACGGGTACCCTCCGAACCGAAAAGCGCCTCGCTCGCTATATGCATCCTAAATGGGCCGGGCCGTCCGGGCAATCTGGTTAACCAGGCCAACTGGGCCGGTGGGGGGGGGGGGGGGGCTCCTGCCTGGCGGGCCCCACTTCCTCTCGTTGGTATGATCCATCCACCCACACACGCGGCGCCCGAGCCAATTCACTGGAGAGGAGTACACGCCTCATTACGCCCATCCACGTGCTCGCCTCGCCCCATCGCGAAACTTTCCTCGGCGGCGTCGCCATCTCACCGGCGGCGGGCGGGCGGCGGCCGGGAGTTGATGGCGAGCTCGTCGGTGGCGGCGGACATGGAGCTGGACCGCCCCAACCTGGAGGACTACCTCCCACCGGACTCGCTCCCGCAGGAGGCGCCCCGGAATCTCCATCTGTAATCGCACTAGCCTGGCTCCTGTCCTTACTTTTCCGTTCCTCAACCCTAGATTGTATGATGCTTCGGTTCTACCGAGATTTACGAGGCTTTGTGCGCTTTTGTTCTGTTGCGCAGGCGCGATCTGCTGGACATCTCGCCAGTGCTCACCGAAGCAGCGGGCGCCATCGTCGATGTGAGTGCCTCCCCGGATCTTTAATCTTCTGTTCCTTGTGTGTTTCGGGTTAGTAGGTGCTCTATCCTAGCATAGGGTATATCTCTAGGCTTATGATCTGTCAGGTTTAGCAAGTTATCTCTGCTGGTGATGGCAATGGGTAGAGATGAGTCAGCTTTAAGCTCTGTTGTTTAACTGTTTCACTTATTTTGTTATCCACTCTTTGTTCTCTGAAATTGTTTAGGACTTTTGTGTATTCCATTCACTAGCTAGTTGTAAGCTTTATTCCATTTGATTTTAAAGTTCCTGAAGGTTAACTTTCTAGCTTTTGTTCTGTGAATTAATGGTGTAAATCTAGTTAATTCAGAAGGCTTCACAAAGAGAAAATCATTTGTGTAAAGTATTTAACTGGCCTGGTTTTGTTAATCTTTCCCGTAGTTGTGTTACTGTATCTGTGGTGTTTGAGATTTTATGGTTCACTAAATTTAGCAATTGAGATGTCCCCTTAATAAGCAAGATTTTCAATAGGCTGTTTCACATGTACAAATTTGTGCAATTTTTAGTTAATTTTCACCACTTAGATGAAGATAAATAAGTGCTGCCTGAATGTTAAGCATGTCAATTTGAGTGAATGAGGCCCCTTTTAGATGATTTGCTAATAGTAAATCTTTCGCCTTTGTAGAGTGTTTAGGTACGAGCTGCCCTTTTATTTTTTAAAAAAATTCAACGCGGGCAGCAACCCCTCATCTGCTAGAATATCACTCTTGGTGGAACTGTGCTTGGTTTTGGTTCAGTGTAAGTTTTTTTTAGTTGTCCTGTGTGCATTGTGTTGTATGGGTTATTTTGGAGCTAGCTGAAGTTTATTGTTGGAACAACCACATGCATTCTGCGAGTTATTGGTTATTCTGTTTGTTCTCATCACAGTCATCTAGAGAAGGATGATTAATGTAGTTCATTTTTTAAATGTGAAGTAATGATAATTCATAGTTTTTTTACATTTTTTAACTCAAAACACAAAGTTCTTGGCACATTTCCAAGTGTCAACTAAGATCTGCCGAGAAATCTTCCTTCATTGATGACATATATAAACAAAAAATTGTTTCATGTGAATGTATATATTTGAGGATCCTTTGTATATGTGTATGACCATAGACAGTAGCCTGATGTTTGGGGTGCAAATATTTGAGTTTTGTGTTTGCAAAGATGTTATCATTACGTAAAACCTTCCATATCTTCTGTGCCACGTTTTGTAAACATGGTAGCATTTGTTATTCTCATTCTTCCTTATTTGTCTGACTTCTAGCTATTCCATTGACTATATTTACACATGCAGGACTCATTCACACGTTGCTTTAAGTCGAATTCACCAGAACCATGGAATTGGAACATATATCTGTTCCCCTTATGGTGCTTGGGTGTGGTAATAAGATATGGAATACTCTTCCCACTGAGGTACTTGAATCTTAAGATATCCCTAATTCTTTTCCCTGACCCTGATTAGCTTTTGTTATTTAACTGATTAGCTTAGCCAATTCTCAGACTTAAATTCTTCACCCACTCTTTCTTTAACACTTGTGTTGTTCTGCTGTAGTTTATTTATTGTCAACGAAAACTGGGATGTGCTTGAACCCAATAAAACTAGAGCAAGTGTTAAGATGATTCAGGGATGCCCTGTGTTGATCTTACTCATTGCACAATACTATAAATATGTACTTAGGCCTATTTGGCCACCATCACCACGCATAACCTTCACTTTTAAGAAAACAATGTACAGACCTCCTGCTTTCATAGACTGGATTTAAAAAATGATCAAACTATCTCATCCTCATTCAGAACCTTGAAATGTAAACCTTTGTTTAGGTACTAAGGAAGAAATCAGATCATAAGCCATGTTTTCTGGCAGTTGCTTCTGCAGTAATCTTACAGTTGCTTCTGCAGTAATCTTATTTTCTGGGAGTTCAATTCATTTATAAAACTTTACTGATACGTCTGTCAGTGAAATTCATTTTCTGCAAGTGCTTCACCTTCATCTGTTGTTTTCTTATGTCAAACTATAATCATCATCGTCTGATTTTTTTTTAATTATCTAATCAGGTCCTTGACGCTTGCAATAGGATGGTTAGCATTTTTTGCTGCCTTTTTTCCTGTCCATTTCCTATTGAAAGGACAAGACAAGTTGAGGAGTAAAATTGAGGTAAGCTATTTTTTCCATTGTATCTATGTTAGCTTCCATAGACCGTTGTATCTTTGTTCTTCCATTATTCCTCAGGCTACTCCTGAGATGGTGTTCTTGGAGTAATAGCTTGCTGTTCCAATTTGTAGCCTTGAGTGCCTTTTGCTACTGAATTAACATCATCTACCTAATTTATCAGTTTCATCTGTTTAGTTGATAATTAAGCTTCCTTGTTGGCAGCAATTACCTGCATCATGAAAATCACCTATGACCATATATGCTATGGTTATCCTGCAAGTCAATTACTAAGCCTAATAAGTGCTTAAAAGATGGCCATTTCAAGCCTTTTGGAATTAAACTTGTGCATGCTCTCATATGTGGCATTTAGACATGGTATAAGCTTTAGATTCTTGACAGAGGGGCATAAGCCCTGGCCGTTTGAAGTCAAACCTGCTGCTATATGTCTTCTTTTCACAGTATTTCTCATTAAATTAGTATTTTGTTTTGCTTACAGTACTAGGTTCAACTTCAGAAGAGTAGCACTTAGGCACTGTTTGGATCCACCCCAAGTAAAGTTTATCTAGCTAAAATGTAATGGCTTCCTTTAGCTAGCTAAACTTTAGCCACCTAAACTTTAGCTGGGATGTTTGGATGCCCTAGCTAAATGCTAGTTTATTGACTATAATACCCTCCTGGATGCGAGAGGAGATGGATATTGCAGTGGTAGTGAGTATAATTTTGTCAAACCATCGAGGGCATTTCGGTCTTTAAACAGTTTTAGCTGGTTCTAGTTGCTCCCAATCGGCTAAAGACAAATGACCTTTCCCATTAGCTAAGAGAAGTTTAGCTGGATTTTTAGCTAGGGCGTTTGGATCCATCTCAGCTAAATTTAGCTAGCTAAAGTTTAGTTGGTGGATCCAAACAGGGCCTTAGAGTATTGAACAATTTTATTTTCTTCTTTTGGGTTCTTATAATGATTCCATATTTTTCCATTTCCTTTTGACATTATTTATATTGTAGTTTTTAAATTCGTTGTCTCTTGATTAATTTCTTTTGTTTCAAACTTCATGTAGAGGAAGTTGGTTGAAATGATGTGCAGTGTATTTGTTGCTTCATGGACCGGAGTGATCAAGTATCATGGACCACGCCCAAGCACACGACCTCATCAGGTTACCTTTCTCTGTTCTGGTAACTCATGTTTTAATTTGTTGATATGCAAGAAAATTAGATGTAGGTGAAATTTGTCCATGCTTTTGAGATGTAAAGCTTTCGAACTTGTATGCAGTACCATATTATAATATTGACTTTTTGCTATTGAAAAAAAAATATTGACTTTTCACTTTCAAATTTACACTGCTTGTAGCTGTGATGAAACCGTGTTCATAGTAGCGTTATGTAGGTCCATGACTCCATAATGTTCTTACGTAAGCACTGTAGTTCTTTAAACGTGAGTGTATTTCTGATAACTGCCCTTTGCAACTCTATTACATCAGGTATTTGTGGCAAACCATACATCAATGATAGATTTCATTATTCTGGAGCAAATGACTGCATTTGCTGTCATCATGCAGAAGCATCCTGGATGGGTTGGTGAGTCTCTGATTCTTCTGAAACTTCTCTGCTAGTTTCAAATGCTAAATTTATTAATAGGTATTTGACTGTTCATTGCAGGATTTATTCAGAAGACTATCTTGGAAAGTGTGGGTTGCATCTGGTTTAATCGTAATGATCTCCGGGATCGTGAAGTTACGGCACGGAAGTAAGTTTTGTCTTTCAAATGATAACCCTATTGATATGTAGTTCATTTATTCAGCAAATTACATTGCCAGGTTACGTGATCATGTTCAACAACCAGACAACAACCCTCTCTTGATTTTTCCGGAAGGAACTTGTGTTAACAACCAGTACACAGTCATGTTCAAGAAGGTGAACCCTATCTTGGTTTAAATGAAAATATAATTTGACTTGGAATTTGTCTACATCATTGCATTATATAATGTTTCTTCATGAGAAAAATCAGAATTTCGTGTATTCTTTAATGTACCTTTAGCAAGCATAGAACATTTTCATTGTAGCTTGACAGAAAATAGATGTCGAATGCTAGAAGTTACTTAACTTTGCTTGGCATTATTTGTTGTTACTTACTATGGCAATGGTTTTGATTCTTGTGTTCTCAGGGTGCCTTTGAGCTTGGCTGCGCTGTCTGTCCAATAGCTATCAAGTACAATAAAATATTTGTTGATGCCTTTTGGAACAGTAAGAAGTAAGAAATGCAAACAATGAAATTATTTAGTTTATCTTGACTTTCTTGTTTTGCTAAGATAATTACCTCACGTGAAATGTTTCAGGCAATCTTTTACAATGCACTTGGTTCGACTGATGACATCATGGGCTGTTGTGTGTGATGTTTGGTACTTACCCCCTCAATATTTGAGGGAGGGAGAGACGTCAATTGCATTTGCTGAGAGGTGACACATTTTTTTAGTTCATTTTCTTTTCTATAAGAAACGTTTGGGGCCCTTTTCTTTTTGGAGAGACCGTAAATAATTATTTCTTGCATAATGAAATGCTTTCCACAGAGTAAGAGAGATGATAGCTGCTAGAGCTGGTCTTAAGAAGGTTCCATGGGATGGCTATCTGAAACACAACCGTCCTAGTCCCAAACATACCGAAGAGAAGTGAGTTTCCTCCCTTGCCTCCCTCTTTACCCTATTTCCTGAATCCAAGTTTCTTAAATGGTTTCTGATATCCAGGCAACGCATATTTGCTGAATCTGTCTTGATGAGACTGGAGGAGAAATGAAGAGACGTCAAGCGATACAAGTGCGCTTGGTTAGGGTTTGACCATTCAGCTACCTTGTAATTCGGTTGGCTTTCAGAAACAAAAATTGGAGTCTGGGACACGTCAAGTGACCAGCTCAGTTTTGTTGTAAATTTGTTAGTAGTTCGATAGGATCAATAGTATGTACTTCTCAGGAAAGGAATACTCAGCATGTGTTTTGGCTGTTCGCTCCATGATTGGTTACGGATTAACACCTGAGCACAGTTCTCACTTGTGATGCTGTGTTGGTATTTATGAATTGAGGGTACCATGGTTTACATTCATGTGATTATTATCGATTCAATGTGAACGGATTAGTTTGCTAAGCAAGAGGTGGAGATGCAGAACACCCAATCTAACAAAGGAAGTGAATAGTTTTGTATGCATTTGCAGGGTTCTGTGTTCATGTGTTGCAGGCTGACATTTGTAATGCGTGATCGGTAATATTGGCTTGAATTATGGTTACAGCTTTTAAATCGGAATTGTATGAATTGACAGGGTACTGTTTTTGTGTATTGCAACCTGTGATCGGTAATATTGGCTTCAATCATGGTTACCACCTTTTCGTCTACTTTTCTCTTCTTACAATTGGGAAGAACAAACAGATCACAATTAACAAATGTTCTCTTGATATATGAATACGCTTGTGTTTACAAATAATTTGCATTACAACCACCACAAATATCAACCAAGCGTGCTAACAAAATAAATAAATAAATAACAACACGACCTTGAAAAAACCCAAAGATTGGTTGAAAAGAATCACCTATACCCACACCAATTCAAGCAAGCAAAAGCCGGGCACTAGAAGTAGAGCTCGCACGGCTTGTTCTTGTCCTGCTGCTGGAGCGTGCCATCCCCGTTGATGGTGAAGTCGCACTCGGCCTTCATGTGGTGGTGCTTGGTGTCCCACATCTTCGTCTGGAACTGCACCGTGGAGGTGAGCATCAGCCGCAACTGGACGGCCCCCGCCGCGAGCTCGCCGGAGAACCTCCCCCAGGCCGGGTCCGTCGGCGTCGGCTCCGTCGCGGTGAGCTGCCCGAGCACGGGCGTGTCGCCCTTGGGCGGCAGGTAGAACGGCTGCATGACGGGGCCCTTGGCCACGACCTCGTCGCCGTAGTACACCGACGCCGCCATCTCCTGGAAGTGGATGCCGATCTTCTGGTTGGGGTTGTGCTCGCCGACGGCGAAGCGCACCGGCAGGTTGGCCAGGCCGGACTGGCGGTTGGCGTTGGGGATGGAGAAGTCGGAGAGGTAGAACCGGGGACGGTGCGGCCGGAGGCTCAGCCACAGCACGAAGATGATGATGCCGGCGATGAGGAGCAGCGTCAGAAGCACGGCGCAGAGGAAGTTGATGCACCGGACCGCCGGGCTCTGCCGGTGGTACAGCGGCAGCCGGTACGGCGGCATTGTCGGTCGCGGCGGCGCAGGCTTTATTTGCTCTCGAGCTCCGGCCTTGCGGACTCTGTTTTGTCTGAGCGATCTAGCTTGGTGTTGCTGTCGTCTTGCAGACCATGGTGTCGCAGGCGACCGACGTCTTATATATAGGCGACGGCAGGGTGCAGGACGGTTGCGTTGTGCAGCCATGCAAGGCAGTAATATTCGTGCCTTGCTCAAAGGCGAGATGCTGACACGCAAATGCACAGGGGAGCCTATCTGGAGGATTGATTCCTGGCTGAGTGACAGGGGGTTGGACTGTGCTGGAAAGTGAAGCAGGGGGGTGTTGCAAGATCAAGTGGCAAATTCCCTCTTAGCTGATTGGTGAGTCTTAATCTTGTGGAAAGATACCTTTTTTAGTCTTTTTTTCCACTCTGTTCTGTGCTTTCTATGCTTCCCCCTCTTTCAGCGTGCATGTTTATCCCTTATTGATTCCTAGCATGTGTTTAGTGGATTGTAACTCTAGTTTTGGGGGAGGAGGAGAGGGGGGGGGGGGGGGGGGGGGGGGGGGGTTGTAAAGGCAGTATTATTAGTAATTCTCAGATTCTGATGTCCTTGAGTAATTTAGTAATTTGCTCTTAGGTTCTTTGCTTCAAGTTCTTGAGGATATTGGAAGAACAGTAGCAGAAACTTCGTCCGTGGGCAAACACAAAAGGCACAAATGCTAGTACATTGCACAAGGCAAACAATCGTCCTTGGATTCCTTAGAAACAACTATTCCAGCTTACTGTAGAGGTTTCGCTTGTCGCTTGTGCGCGTCAGTTTTTTCCTTGATAGTAAAAGCTCAGTTGAGATGCATCTGAACAGGGGGTTAGCTTTTTTCAGTTAGAAACAACACAATATAGGGGGGTTGCAACATTCTTATTTGCAGAGTGCATGGCTATGCCGATGTGATTTATAGAAGAGCGCCACTCAAAGCCTTCGGGGAATTAGGGAAAGAAAAGAAGCAGAGGTTTTCATAATTTGTACAAGAAAGGATGAACCCAAAACTAAAAGAATGAAGATCATATCAAAGAACTCTTTAACAAGCTCGGATATAACGATTTTCATATCAGCACTTGGGACGCAGCCTTTATCAAACTTTTAAATGCAAGTAGCAAAAAGTGCACTTAACTGTGTGCTTTAATGTCTTCTTCCCAGAGCATTCACAAGTTGTTAACACCTCCAAGCAAGGCCTATAATACAGCCACCAGGTGGCTGCAAGGGTTTCTTTTAGCCTTCTCTTAGCCCACTCATAAGGGCACGTACAACGCCCGTCTCTACGCTGTCTCCATGACGCCACTTTAGCAGGAAACCCCCCTGCCTCCACGGAGAGACAGGCGTTGCGTCTCTTCACGAGAGGACGACCACGTCCCGTACTCCGAGGTGGTGGAGACAGCCACGTTCCTGCTGTAGAGCACGTCTTCCTCTGGAGACGGCCGCGGCACTGCCGTAGAGCGTGTCTTCTCCTCGTTACATGCGCAGTATTAAATTGCCTATAGATAATAAGGTAGTCTCTGGGTTGTATGACCTGTCTGCTCATATGTCTGTATCATTGATTAGAGACGACCCCCGTCTCAGGGTTGTACATGCCCTAATAGTTTAGCTCTTCACAATTAATGTATAGCTCACTTGTCTTTCTCGCAAAGTTTCTTGGTTTTTGTGCATAAACGGGTTGTAAGCTTACAGCCCACTTCTCTTCTCTTTCCTCTCATCTCTCCTCCACCTCAGCCTTTAGCCAACTTACAGCACACTATAATACTTGCTCTCAATGGCTCTATATTCTCTCCACATCAAAAGGACTGTTGCCATTAAGAAGGGTGTGGTTTAATTCATAGCGAATGAATTTATTTTATCTATTAATATGTAGTAAATTTTATTGCAAATTTGAAATTACGAGCGGAACGGCACGTGCCTACACGTGTTTAAAAAATATTAATTTAGAGATGTAGTTAATATGGACTCTTTAGATTAATTTAGAGTGTTCGATCATCATAAAATCCGACGGAGGCTCAAATGTGAGATATAGTCAACATGGACTCTTTAGATTAATCTAAAATGTTCGATCGTCATAAAATCCGATGGTGTAGGCTAATTTTAACGACGAACGACGTGCTTTTTAGTATAGATAATGTGTACCCGACGGCAGCATCGTTTCGCCGTGGATCACTGGACCCATTCTGGGCCAACATACCTTGGATCATTAGGCCTTCGTTTCGGCCCCGTGGCTTTCGAAGCCCAGCCTATTCGGGCCCAATAGTTCCTCGAACGGTCCCGCCTTGCTTACTTATACTTGACGCCTTCGACTGATGAAGACGCACTCCCGGCCACTTGAGATTTGTACCACTATTTTTACTTTTTTTTAGGCAAATAGTTCCACAAACCGGTATGTCCGTATACAAAACTTGTGCGGAATATCAAGAAATCAGTATATGTCCAATATCAGCCTTACAAATCAAGAGGAGGAAATGTTATGGCATGATGCATGATACTGTCATCTAAATTTTCTTGCAAGGATCATTCACACAAATTAGGGCATAAGGTTGATGGAATATATATAATGCTCAAAATGAACCATGTTATCAATTATGAGAAACTATGTTTTGTATATTATTATATTTTGTCGAGATGGTGTTGTCGAGAATCAGCATCACCTATTCATGAGCAATACCGTACGTGCTGTCGAGTTGTGATATTTTTTGAATGGTATATTTATCTGTGTCGAGAGCTGATCTCTTTCTACTGGATCTTTCAGAAGAAAGTAAGAGAAATCATCTCTGAATGATGCTGAAAACGTGCATGATGGATAGTTGCATACCAGTTGGCAGTGCAGCCCAGACTGCCCGTTGTTGACTAGCTAGGCGCGTGGTTGCCCAATGCATATGCACGCATGCATGCATTGCGGCGTCTTAGATTAATTTCACGAGGATGTTGTCCCGGGGAGTAAAATATTGTAGTGTGTGGATACTTCTGGAGTCGATCGCCATGCCACTAAATTATAATGCCACATGTTACTAATCCGTACGTACGCATCTCAGAAGAACATAGAGCTAGCTGATGCTGCTTTTTGTCACACATATATGGATGGATACTAGTGAATAGTGATGCTTATCGAGTGAGACCCTTGTTTGTGATTAGGCTACGAGCTGTTTGCTTGGTTCATGATATTTTTTTAATTGATGCTCGTGATAATTCAATGATGTGCAATGTTAATTATATTGGAAGCTTCCTTTTAATAAAGCAAAGAAAAAACAAACAAATGACTTTATTTACCACCGGCTCCATTCATTGGAATTTTAGGTAAAGGTAGAGAGGGAAATGCGCCATTTGCGATGCTTTCCCGGCTTTTTAACTGTGTGTTTGTCCTCTTTTTTTCAACCTATCACTACAACATCTGCTTTGACCATGTCGACTCATCATTAATGCCACTGGTCTTGCCCCCATTTTAGCATTAAAGCAGGCAGGGACAAAGTAGGGGGAAAAAGGTCGATCAAATGAACCTGCTAATTGGGACAGTAATTGGGGTGTTTATTTCCGTGAAAAAATTTACACCCATCACATCAAAAGAGAATCTTACGCATAGAGTACTAAATGTAAACGAAAAAATAACCCATTACATGGATGGAGCGTATTTCGCGAGACGAATCTAATGAGCCTATTTAATCCATGATTTGCAACATTAATGCTATAGTAACCGTCCGCTAATTATTAATTAATTGCCATCTAATTATTCGTCATTAGATTCGTCTCGCCACACTTATCTACTTTCATAAAAAAAATTCCACCCCATCTAAACACTGCGGATCCAAAGGCGCGTGGCAGGCACGCGCCAAAACAGAGTCGTATGTGTTGGGGTCATGGAGGAGATGAACTTTGCATACTTATATAGAAGATGCAAGCAAGTGGGATCAAGATTAATGAAGCTCAAAGTCCAAAGCTTACTACTAGCCGTATTGATTGAGTGTTATGTCATTGCTCACATTTGCAGCACCTTTATTTATGTAACTTATGCATTTCAAGAGAGTTCACTTGGATCACACGGCGTTGCCATCCATATATACTGTGGGCTAGGGACAAACAGATCCCTCTCTTTCGAAAAGCTGCATCTGTTGATTTTGCCACTGCTTCTCTTATTGAAAAAAGAAAATGAAAAGGGATATTAGCAAATGGGCAGCTGCCAAATTAAATTTTGAAGATGATATGAGTACATGTTTATATAATTTGATCGCAGCAGTTTGTCTTTCTGATAAAGAAAGACACTGTTCAGAATCAGTGCAAGATTTATTTAAAACAGGTGCCTGACACACATGATGAAGTAGTGTACTATTATTCATACCAGCCGTAATCATCAGCAGCATCATGCCATCATCAGTACTTAATTAATCCGCCGACGCGTTATTTCAATTTCAAACAACAGACAAATGCCATTTATTTTAAATCAAACGCATGCATCCCTACACGGCTACACGGCCACAGCCAGCCTAGCTCAGATCAGGCCTCCACGTCGACGATGTACGGAATCAAAGCCACCATGCATTTCTCTTTTATTGTCTTATCTATACTAAAAAGAGCGAAATAATTTTGTTTCGTCAAATCTGAAAAGTGGACCTATGGTCGTCAAATATTATGGACTCATTGGTCCGACAAGTAGGTCATGAGTCTTGTACGTTAGCGGACAGGATTCTTTCTCACGCTATACGTCGGTAGTCAGGACTATATTTTTCAAAATACGTGTCGTGCCTCTCTGCTAGTCAATAGAAAAGGGGGAGACAAATCCCTCCCAGTCTCCCACGATTGATTATGTCCTGTACGGTGTGTGTTCATGCATAGCACGAGTCTCCTTCCTGGAACTTGCTCCGCTGGACAGGCCTTTCTCTAATGCAGTCGTCTCAACGTCAGACATTCAGACACCCATATATGCACCTCAACCTCCATATATACCCTGTCTCTCCACTACACAAAAACCCATCCAAAACCCTCAAACCATCAAAGCTCAAACGCCACTGCTCTCTCTAGTCGTCTTCATCTTGCTCTTGTAGCTCATCTCTGTTTCCTTCTCCATCCTGCTTTTGATTTCCCTGCACAGACCATAGCGGTAGCTGTAGCGCTAGGTGCTAGCTACCTGGTGTGCTAGGTAGCTTTCAGCTTTATTAGTTGCCATGGGCAACTGCAGCTGCCTGCAGCGGGCGAGGGTGATGGCGTGGGACGACAAATACGACGATTTGGGCCTGCCGGCCGTGCGTTCCGGCGCGGCACAAAGGGTGGTGTCTGCAGGGAACGGCGGCGGCGGCATGCGGGTGAAGATCAGGATGACCAAGGGCCAGCTGCGGCGGCTGCTGGAGAACGCCGCCGGTCGCGGAGGGGCATCGGACGAGGACGTCGTGGCGGAGATCATGAGCATGGGCACCGTGCGCGTCGACGTCGCTGAGATCCGGCAAGCGGCGGGGAGGCACCGGCCGCCCATGCTCGAGACGATAAAGGAAGACGACGTGGATGAGTAAACGTAATTAAGACGATGTCATCTGGTGATGGTGAGATCTCTCAATCGAGAGAGATATGGCCGTGCTCTTTTAATTTACATATTATGCGCATACGCATGAATATTAATTTATTGATTGATTTGTTTATTTATTGAGATTTAGTTTAGCACATGTTGTTTTGCAACTTTTGCACATGTTTGTTAGTAGTTTTGTTATGAGAGGTACCCCTGGCCTGTCAGAGATATGTGCATACATCAGTCTCTGTTAATGACTGAATGTACACGTATGTAGTTACACAACCGATCCTAAAAACGAATGGGCTGGCACCAGGAGCTAGTAGCATTTTTTGGAAAGAAAAAAAAAGTCAGCAACTATACAGCACAAGTTGCAGCTATTCAATATTTTTTATTCGCAAAAAAAAAATGCAGCCACACAAAGTACATGCCTCTGCCTAGCGTAGCAGAGCAAACTTGCAGATCCAACCATGGCGAGATCTCAGCAGTTAGCATGTCCTCGGCTCTGAACTGTTTCGCGCTCTGACCTCCGGCGACGCGATGGGGCCCGCTTGGAGGAGCTAAAGGCTAATGACCCGAGTACTCGACATGGCGATGGCCACTCGCGAACGGACGGGCGACTGACTGACTTAAGCGTCCAGCTGGACGCGGCGGCGACTCGCCAGCGGGATCGCCGCCGGCCGGTTGTGCTGCTCCACGATCCCGCGATCAATCCGGCCTCCGGCGATGCAGCATCCCCCGCCGTGCAGCTCCCGCGCCTGCCTGCATGCCCGCCTGACGAGGACGATCGGCCTCGAGCACAATCCCCGCCCGATCCGAGCCGCACGAGTGCGATCGGACGCTTGTCAGGGACCCAGGGGGTGGACGGTATTTCAAGGGAGTGTCTATGCGATAAGGGTGTGTTTCATAACAAAGACAACACACATGTGTTTGACCAAGAAAAAACACACAGATCATAACAAACTAAAAAGAGTGTGTTTTGTTCAGAAGGCAACACACTGATTTTTTTCTAGACAATTTAACAACCAAAAACATACTATTTCACCACAGCTCAAATGAGTGTATAACTACTAAATATGACAGCACACTGATTTTTGAAATGCATATTCTGATCTGATTGTATAACTAATATGATTGACAGAATTCCAAAGATCAAATGACAGCTTTCTAATAAGCATTTGACAGTGAAATTTAAACTGGCATTTTAAGAACTATTGATTGTCATTACAGGTTTTTGAAACTGTGCACAACCATATGTATGACGCCAGGACACATAAATATGAAAACTAATACTAATAGCAAATGCTCTAGAGTTGGTTGTAGCCGATCTGAATACTGGAGGACACTTTCAGTGGCCCCTGTGTTGCCCTCATTGTCGTGAGAAACCTCTGCACAATCACAGATGAACAAATAGCAGATCAGACTCAAGAGGACATTAAATATAATTGGAAACCATACAAACTCAAGAAAAACAAAGATGACAGTTTACCTATATGTATTTGCCAGCTTGAAACCATGAATTTGACAGGAATTTGCCACTGTCATTTCAAATATATATCTGTCAAATAGCATGACTATAACTGTGAACAAATAAATGAATTAATTGCCACAGGCATGAAAAATAGGATTAATTGACAAATATTGCTACATAATTAACATTAGCAAATCGTGCTCAGAAAAATCATACTGTTACTAGGAAAATGTACATAATTTACAAGGAGAAAAAATACAGGGCAGGTGGGGCAGCTGTCCAAGTTATGCAACTGTCCAAGTTCTTCAGGCAGATAACTGGACAAGTTGTTGCTTGGATATGTCACTGTACATAAATAATACTTCATAAGAATCATATCATTTGCATGACTACTGGAACATATCACAAGGTTGTTCACTTACATTACTTGGACTCTTCTCAAGTTTCCAAATTCAGCGGGCAGAGATCCAATAAGATGGTTTTTACTCGAATTCCTGCACGAACATTTCTGGACATCAGACAATAATACACATAGAACAGTCAGTACAGATTCTAAAGGGTTGGTCCCTAACATACAATTGAAGAATGTGCTCGAGATCACATATGTATTTGCCAGGTCTCTGAGAAATAAATTGGGACAACTGTTTATGGACATGTAAAGAAACCAATAATAGATTGAAGCATTGTATTTCACTTTTTACTCACAGGACAACAAGAGCCTGCATGAGGCCAATTACTTCAAGAATTTTCCCAGTCAGTCTATTTCCTTGAAGTGACCTGTAAAAAAGAATGCAAAGATTAAATAGAAGGTCCGCATGCATATAATTGTGCATGAGGACATAAATAAATACATAATTCAGCTAAACAGCTACCTAAATGAAACAAAGCACAACAGAAAATTCAGAAGAATCCTGGAAGATGCAAATGCAGAAGAAATGAAGCAAAGACATAAAAAAGTTAAAATAAACAAAAATTTTATATAGTTAGTAAAATTATAAATTTAATTAGGGTGCTTGAGAACCCTGGAAGATGCAAATTCTAGATATGACATACACAAAGCAGTTGCTGCAAAACAAAGAAGATAAAACATATTTTATTTCTATATTCAGTGAAATGACACATTAATTGGGCTTCTAGGAAAAGCTGCATATGTAGATTCATGAAATGAAAAAAAAATAAAAGATGAAAATATTTTCTATAGTCAGTAAGACTATTTGACTATTTACTGATGGGGTTGCTAGCAATCCGTACATATGCAAATTCTAAAATTCAGACAAAAAGTAGATAAGCAAACCAGACAAAAAATACAAGATGAAATGAACATTTCTCCCAGCAATAACCATCCTTTCTGGACTGATCAGATTCACGGATGAAACAAATCAAAATTTACCAAAAGCAAAGCACACTGTTACCTCATAGCAGGAGAGGCTCGACCAAAGATGACCAAACAGGCATCTTTGCTGAGAAACATAAGAATTAGCCTTTAGGTTGCCTTCTTATCATTAAAGAGTAAAGATCAATCAATGGGACTGGCCCCCAAGATCAGTTAGGATCTGATCTGAGTTGTTCATGTGAAGGTTAAACTGCACAAAAATTAAATCTACAAATTTAAAAAGTTCCAAAGTTGAAATGACGACTTCGTAATTAGGATTTGACAGTGAATTTTAAACTGTCATCTGTACAACTATTGATTGTGAAATGCAAGAATTGGGGAATGCAGATGGGGAAATATCATTAAAAGCATTGCACTATGTCACTTGTACTTATAAGGACTGGCATTAACATTAAAAGCAAAAGAAACACTGGTTGTATGAAGTAAAATGCTGACCTGACGCTTCTTAGCATTAGAAGAAGAAACAAGTCTCAAAGAACGACACATTGGCTGCCCATGACCTTGACTGCTGCATAGATAATACAGACACCCCATCAGAACTGAACCTGAGAGAAGTGCCGAGCTTGAGCTGCATTCAGAACTTACCATCACTAACCTGCAAGGAAATTGACTCGTTAAAATATCAAAACAAATTTAATTTGCTAGCCAACACTGATCTGAGCAAAATTGAAGCATTAGCCAGAAAAACTAAGATGCAAATCAGTGTACTAAAACATACACATAAACAAAAATGCTTACCGTCATGCATTTCACATTACAATTAAACCTGTGATTTCAACAAATTTTGAATGTCAAATCATATGCTTGTAACTGACAATAGACATCGGAGAAATCTGAGAAAAAAAGGAGCTACTCAGTGATCATACTGGTTAACTGAGAAGGAATTTCCATCACCAAACACATTTGAACAATGCCCAAGCTACAACAACAAAAACATATGTGTGAAACCAATGAAACGAGCTACTAAAGATAAACAAGAAAAATTAAAAGAACAGTGAGAAGAGTTTTACCTAAACTGAAATCTTAACCATGCTGATAACATCATCACAAAAGACATGCTGCTCAAAAAAGAAAAAATGACATCACAATGTCAAGGAAGAAATAACAAGAAGAAAATAAATAATTAAACAGCACACCCAAAAACAAAGAACAACTAAAAATTACAGATTTTTTCTATAGTCAGTCATATTACATATTTTATGGGGTGCTCGAAAACCCGGCAGATGGAAAATGTAAATAAAAATTACAAATTATTGGCAAATACAGACAACAAATGGACTAGATCCTCAGTAAGCTGCTAACTTCTCGGAGAATCCAATCTATACCCTTCAGATCACACCGTAAATGAAGAAAGAAAAGATATGTCTCCGCATAAGAATAAAAGAAAAAATAAAAAAATGAAGATTATAATATTAAAAGTGGACTAGATCCAGAGATAATGTATGGAGGTGCTAGAAAACCCCTAGAAAATGCAGATTGAACAGAGCCCAATGGCTAACTCAAATGGAAGATAAAAAAGAAAAAGAAGCAACTGCCATAAGTGAAAATGAGAAATGCCAGCACTTGAACATGCATTTGCCAGTAAAAATTTTACTGGGATTTGCTTATAAGATGACTGTCAAACGAAATAGTTATAACTGTCAAGAATCCAACAGCTGAAAATAGTACGTCCATGTGCATGTATCAAGGATTTGACACCGTAAAACTAATGCAAATCACTTATTACTACAAAGCGATGTACAAGTTATGAAGCTAAAAGAGGTTCAGTTGACATACCATTTTTTTTTGGGGAAATGGGTAGTGCTTAGGAATGCAAATAGTTGATCCCAACAATATAAGTTCCGACAAATAGGAGTGTTAGACATGAAAGATTCTTTTATCTTCACAGACCCAAAGATAAATGATACATTCAATAAGGCCAGGTCAAAATGAAAAGAAAACTGAAAATTGTAAAAAAGAAATCAACAAGCACAGCGCTATGAAAAAAATATTTAAATGATTCAGTATTAAAATGTAAAATTATAAATTATGTTCTATAGTTAGGAATATTACAAACTGTATGGGGGTGCTAGAAAACCCTAGAAAATGCAGATTGAACATAGCCCAATGGCTAACTCAAATGAAAGATAAAAAGGATAAAGAAGCAAATGCCCTAGATGAAAAAGAGAAATGCCGGCACTCGAACCTGCATTTGCCAGTGAAATTTTAACTGGGATTTGCTTATAAGATGAATGTCAAACGAAAAAGCTATAACTGTAAAGAATGCAACAACTGAAAATAGTAAGTCCATGTGCATATCTCAGAGTTCCATTATTCTCCTCTATCCTCTATAGATGATCACTTTTCTAACCCATAACCTTGCTTCTTCATTTACATTGCTTGATATGTACAGTTGAAACAGTTCAGTGTAGAGTTCCCTAACAGGTTGCAAAGGTTCCAAAGTTCAAATGTCAGCTTTCTAATAAGCATTTGACAGTGTCATTTCAAAAACTACTTACTGTCAACCCAGATATTTGTAACTGTCAACTGCAAACTAGCTAATACAAAAGCTACTGTGCTACCAACCGCAAGAGATAGATAACCACAGGTCAGAGCAAAAGGAAACTTAAAGCACTGAATAACTCGTGAAACTTCAAGTTAAAGAAAGGATTAAATATTGGCTAATTCAAACACCCGAGTTTAAACCAACAAGCTCCTGACTCACTGTTCAACCAAATCAACAAACAACAGCAACGGGTTGCTATTACTGCTCAACCAAAATGACAAAACTAAGTTGTTGCTAGAAGGATCAGAGTGAAGCTACTGCCGATGGCTCTAAGACACAGGAAATCAGGCAAGCTTCTACGTTGCCTATTAAACAGAGAAAGTTGAGAGCTGCTGCAACAAATCAGAGAGAAAAGAAATAGCCTAAGCTGCTTGTTGCAAAACGATAAACAAGATTGGCCTGCTACTGCTCTGAATAGACAAAGAAAGGTTAAAGAAACAAACCTCAATCATACATATGGTAAAGGATGCAAGATAAACAGCAATCCACTTACATAACCAGACTATCAACTCATATACATCCAGTAGCAGAGAAGGAACAGAAATTAATCGTCATGACCATTGTCAGCACCGCGACGATCATTTCTATCCTCATGTGTATATGATCTCCGCTTCTTATCACCACCATACTATTTAGGCTGCTTCGATGACCTCCAATATTCATCAAAATCCAATGTGTATCTGCTAATTGCTTGTTCATGAGAAAGACTCAAGTAACAGATTACTCTGCAAAAAAGATTATTTATTAAGCCAGTTATCCCACATCTGTAAGTGATTATAATATCAGCACATCATGTGACGAATATTTGCACTTCTTTGCCTAGACTTGGTACAGTACCAGGGTAGTGAAAAGTAAACTAGCCTGGTTAATGTTGTAGCTGAAAAAAAAAACTAGTCACAACTGACAAACACCTTGAGGGATTAACTAAAAAAACCCTGGAAGCACATCTTCCGAGGCCTACTTCATCAAGGAACAGGGGATTTCCTAGCACTGATGCGTTGATTTTGTGAGAAGTTTTGTGTCCATGATTCAAAATAAATATTAAACTATAGCCACTGGAAACACATATTCAGAGGCCTACTGTTCATCGAGAACACAACAAGAACGAAATGGTTAGAAGAGAAAAAAGTTTAGGGGACTTCTTATGAATGAAACAAAACAAAATATTAAACACTAATCCAACAAATCAATCTACTGTATGTGCCAAGCAGCTGGGGACAAGTTAGTTAGTAGTTAGCTAGCTACTTCAAAAAAATGAGACAACAATACTAACAGAGAACCCACATAAACCCCCTACCCAAAAGTTTGGCGGCTAGACACCCAATCAAATATTCAGCCACATTTCGAACTAAAATCTGAGCAAAAGGGCAAATCAAATGATGAGACACAAAAATCTCTAGAATTCCACCTCCAGAAACATTGCTCCTAAGCAAAACTCCACACAAAAAAATCAGATCCACACGTGCTAAATAGAGTGGAGGGATCGACGAACCCTAGTCGCTTCGCTTCTCTGCTCTGCCGGAGAATTTCCAAATTGAGCTAAATAGACCTAGATCCCCTTCACAAAATCATGAAATTTGCAAACCCTAATCGATGAATCCACAATCCAAAAACATAAGAAACTGAAACGATTCTACCAGAGGAAACGGCGGAGACGGTCACCACCACCCGCCGGGGCACTCACTGGAGTCGCCGTCGCAGCCGCGGCACCAGGCGGCAGGGCTGCCGGCGCGGCAAGCTGCGCCATGCTCTCCCCATCCTCACCCTAACGCCACGGTGCGAGCGGCTGCAGGTCGGCACACCGGCAGAGGTTGCGGCCGCCGTGCCATCGTCGTCGGCGAGCCCGTCCTCGTCTTCCGCCGTCGGCGCGGGCTCCTGCCTGGTGTCGACGATTGAGTGCGAACGAGAGAGACGAATGGGCAGGGCTCCAGCTGAATGTGTTTTGCCTGCTCCATCGACACTCGACAGCGGCTGAGCAGATAAGATAGGGTGCGATTCCAAAAAAAAAAACCTAAAAGGTGGGACCCACAGCGGCAGAAAACAGAATAACACCAAATAGCTCAGACCAGATCAAACGGACAACAAAGATCGCATAGCAGATCGGACGCACCAAAAATCGGTGTGTTGGCTTCAGAAAGAAACGCAAGGGTAATGGTTAGCTTTTCCCTATTTCAAATACCGTCCACCCCCGGTCCATACCGTCCGCCTCCTGGTCATCGCAATTCGCAACTAGGCCGCCTCTGCTGCACGTGCCGTTGCTCGCCGGAGAGCCCCCGCGCCGCGGGCACTGGTTGCCTCCCTCTCCATGGCGTCCCGGTGCGTGAACGCCGCATGCAGTGGCACTCTTCTGCGAGCTCCGGCGCCCTCTCGCTCCTCACCGCGCCCAACGGGTGCCTCGACGCGCCGCCGCTGCACCCGCGCGGCGAATGCCGGGCACCGGGAGGTGGCGGCCTTCCTCCTGTCGGCGACGCGCGCCGGCGGAGCGGACGCCGACGCGGCGCTGCGGGCAAGGAACCGGATGGGCGCGGCCGCGCTGTACGCGAGGCCGTCCGGAACAGCGGCAACGCCGGGCCAGCGGGCCCGTCGTTGGCGACGGAGGCGCCCGAGCTGGCCGCGGTGACGGCGGACGACGGCGTCACGCCGCTGTATCTGGCGGCCATCGGCGAATCCTCCGCCGAGATGGGCCGCGCGCTGCTGCGTCCCGTCGCCGGCATCGTCTGCGCGCGGGGCCGGAGGGACGCACTGCTCTGCACGCCACGGCGGCCAAAAGCAAAGGTGTGGCAGCTGAACTTCTCCGCGCCGCGTCGAGTTTGAGCTGCACGCTGCCTTCGCCTTCGGAATCCATGCCGTCCTCGGTGAGGCCCAATTGGTAGCTGCTGAACCTGGTCTACGTGCTCGCGCTGGCCGCGGTGCTGCTCTGCTTCCCGGGCATCTGGGTCTGGGCTCCCTGGCTCGTTCGGTTTCATTGGAATGGTTCCACCTGGATTGAGATCAATATAGTATACTTACAATGAGAGGCCGGGATTTATTCCAGGTGAAGAACCAATTACTCATGATATGGACAACAAAAGACCTAGATTGGTTCCCCACCTCTTGACTAGTGGATTAATTCCCGGTCTCTTCTTGTCCCTATCATAGGTAAATTGGTTCTTCACCTGGATTAAATCTCGGTCTCTCACTGTAAGTATCATAAAGTTTGTACTGTATTCATCTCAATCCGGGTGGAACCATTCCAATGAAAACGAACGAGCCCTTATACGTTCCTCGGGAAGGCGATCTGGCGGCGAGCCGGGTGGATTGGGCTCGTCAACGTGCACCGCCACCCCGCGAGGAGCTCTTCAGGCTTTCCATCACGAGCTTCATGATTAAAAAAAAAAACTTATGTTGCCGTTGTTCGCTTGCCGTGCTCATCTGGTGATGCCGAGCCTGATTGGTTGGATGTCAAATTCTTGGCATGCCAACGTTTTGGCTCGGCAAAAGTTGCCAATTTTTGTGGCCAGCACTTGGTTTGGTACCAAAAGATGTCAATATCTCACATTTATCTAACAAAATTGCGGTGAGTTTTTTGGCCTATGTTTTGGCTTGTCAAAACTTTGGCATGCTAAAATTTAGGTAGCAAACCAATCATGCCCGCTATCTCCGATGATGATATCTCGATTGAGAGAGACATGGAGGTGATCTTTTTTATTTACACATGCGCATACCCATGAATACTAATTTATTGATTGATTGATTGATTTATGTTTATCGCATATTTATGTTGTTTTGAAACGTTTTGCACATGTTTGTTAGTAGTTTTGTTACGAGAGGTACCCTGGCCTGCCATGGATATGTGTATACATCAGTCTCTGTGAATGACCGACTGAATGTACACGTATGTCGTTACACAACCGATCCTTGTTCTCTAAAAACGAATGGGCTGGCAGTCCTGGCACCAGGAGCTAGTAGCCTAGCAAGTTCTATACCTAGGATTAGATGATTTCTCAAAGACGTTCTGCTCGTCAAGAAATCTGAAGCATTTTTTAGAACTAAAAAAAAAAGACAGCAACTATACAACACAACACAACTCACAGGCCTCTGCGGCTCTGCCTAGTGTTGCAGAGCAAACTTGCAGATCCAACCATGGCGAGATGCCGAGATGTCAGCAGTGCGCACGTACGTACCGCTTGGAGGAGCAAAATGACCGACCCGAGTGCCCGACAAGGCGATGGTCACTTGCGAACGGACGGACGACTGAACTTAAGCGTCCAGCTGGAAACGCGGCTCCACTGCACCGCGATTGAGGTCCCATGGAAAGCAAAGCGGCTACGAAAGTTCCCCGGCCGGCGGGATCGCCGCCGGTTGCTGCTCCACGATCCCGCGATCGATCCGGCCTCCGCCGTGGCGCCATGGCCGTGCCGCCGCGCCGTCTTGCTTGCTTGACGACCTGCCTGCTTGATGAGTGACGAGGGCAATCAAACCCCCCGAGCGCAATCCCCGCCCGATCGATCTGGGCCGCACGAATGCGATCGGACGCTTGTCAGGGACCCAGGGGGTGGACGGTATTTCAAATACCGTCCACCCCGGGTCGATACCGTCCGCCCCCTGGTCGTCGCAATTCGCAACTACGCCGCCTCTGCTGCACGTGCCGTGGCCCGCCGCGGGCACTAGTTGCCTCTCCATCGCGTCCCGGTGCGTGAACACCGCACGCAGTGGCGTGCACTCGTCTGCGAGGTGGCGCGGGCGCCCTCTCGCTCGTCGCCGCCGCGCGCGACGGGTGCCTCGACACGGCGAAGGCCGGGCACTGGTAGGTGGCGGCCTGCTTCCTGTCGGCGAAGCGCGCCGGCCGCGGCGCTGCGAGCGAGGAACCGGCTGGGCGCGGCGGCTCTGTACGAGGCCGTCCGGAACGGCGACGCCAAGACAACGGCCCTGTCGTTGGCGACGGACGGAGCCGCCCGAGCTGGCCGCGGTGACGGCGGACGGCGGCGCCTCGCCTCTGTACCTGGCGGTGGCGGCGATGGTCGGCTCCGCCGATCGAGATGGCCCGCGCGCTGCTGGCCTGCTGCGTCCGTCGCTCTCCGGCATCGTGTGCTGGGCCGGAGGGACGCACTGCTCTGCATGCCACAGCGGCCAAAGGCAAAGGCATGGCATCTGAACTTCTCTGTGTTCAGTTAATTAATCCACGTCGACCATGAGCTACGCGCCTCCTTCGCGTTCGGGATCCACGTTGTCCTCCGCGAGGCCAATCGGTGGCTGCTGACCCTGGCCTAAGTGCTCGCTCTGCTTCCCGGCCGGCGGGTGGCATGGCGGCCGTCTTCGTCCCGGCTGTGCGTCGGCGTGGTCACCGCCGGCCTTCCGCTTTGAGCCGGAGGCCGGATGATGGCTGGGTCTTCGACGCACCCTTCTACAGTTCTACCTCGGGAAGGCGAGCCGGCTGGAGTGGGCTCGTCAACGTGCACCACCAGCACGCGAGCTTGGAAGATCATCGAGCGCTGTGCTCCTCTCGGTCACGTTTGGCTTCGATACTCCCCCGCAAAACGCGGATCTTGCCCCCGCGTCGCCCCCTCGGCGACTCGACGCGGATGTTGTGAGTCGGGGCTCATTTGAGCCCCGAATTCCACCGCCGTCGCCGACAGGTGGGGCCCCAGCCCCCGCCGCCGGCGCCTCCCTCGGCTCCGGCGGCCTCCGCCGCCTCCGCCGCCGCCCGTCGCCCGCCCACATGGATTCCTCTCCCCCGCCGCCGACGCCGGCCCAACCGCCGTCCTCCACCGCCCGGCCGCCGGCGCCCTCGCCGGCCGGCCCTCCCCCCGCCGCCCGCAACCTCCGTCGGGCCGCCGGCCGCCTCCAAACCTCCTTCTAGAGCCCGGAGATCGAGCCCACCCCAACCCTGAACCCTAAGAAGGCGCATCGGCGCCGCCGCCGCCGCCGGGCCCACCTGTCGGCGGCGCCGATGTTTATCGGGGCTCACATGAGCCCCGGCCCACCACAACATTCTGCCTCGGTGACTCGGGCGGCGACACCAGCATCGCGCCGCTAGAGCGCCTCGGACGAGCGTTCCAGGCCTTGCCGCCGCCCAGAGTTCGACGCCGGAAGTCCGGCCGGAGACGAGGAAGGCCGGCCGGCGGCAAGGATTTCTTCACATCTTCAAAGCAGTGGAGGTGGCACGGGGTCCTTGCGCCGTCGCTGTCGGACCTTAGTACTCCGCCTTCTCTTCCTCGTCGTCGCCTGAGCGAGGGGCTGGATGCCCGGCGCCCGCAAGGAGGGCGACGGCGGGGTGACTCCGAAGGGCTGCAGTGTGCGCCGTTCGGGCGCCGGCACTCCACTTCTCGATGGGAACTGCGTGCTGGTGGCTGGGGAAGAGGTCACCGGTGCCAACGAGCCCCCTGTTTTGCTACATCAAGGGCATCGGCACCAGCGAGCGGCGCAAGAGGGTGCCCGGAGGCTGCGATGGTGCCTCCACAGTTGCTTTCGCCGGCGATTTCCTAAGATGACGGCGACGGCTGACAGAGATTATACGCAGATCCGGGTTCTTTTCGGTCGATTTTGGTGGCTCACAGTCAGCTTCACCTACTCGTCTGTTGTGCCCCGTTGTGTGACCCGTTGGGCTGATGGAGATTCGACCAATGCTGGAGCCTAAGTGCCTGGTATGGAGTTTGGGTGTCTAGGGACCGGCGGCTACGCAATGGTGGCGGACATGAGTGGGCATTCATCTTGTTGTGCAGGTTCTAAGGTGAAAAGCTTTGCACGGTCTTTGAATTGGGCCAACGATGAAGGTGCCACGGTGCATCGCTCTCCTTCTTGAAGGCATTGCTGAGAGGAACACGACGTCTAGGGAATTCTCCAGTGGTTCGAGTGGCAACGGCGTCTACGATGCTCTCCTTAGAGGTGTCACTTTGGAGTTATTGGAATAGCGAGAGGCCGCTGTGTGGGTTCGACGATGGCCATTGCAGTTAAATAAGAAGTGTCGATGTTCGTGTTGGAGATCGACTCAGTGCGGTATCTATACAACAAGTGACAAGAGGTGTTCGAAGATCAAGACAGAGCGAAAGCGAAGGCTCAGAAGAAGTTCGAATCTTAGTCTCTCTAGCTTGTTTTCTTAGCTTCTTTCTTTCTTGGTTTGGTGTTCCTCAGTCTAAGCTGTGGAGTCTATGTACTCATGTAAGTGCTGGCTATCTGGCCAGTTTTTTTGGCCGTAAGCGCTCCCTTGAAGTGACGATTGCCGGTTTTTACCTTAATCTAAAAAATCTCGGTCACGTTTGCTGTCTGCGTCGCACTGAACATCGATCTCGCTTTGCCCGGGGCTTTGTTGTTGTTGTGCTGTGTGTGCTACCCACCTTTAGCAGCCAGCCGTGGGCTCGTGGGGGACTAGGCCGCCCAGTTTATTTTGGGATGTTGGGTTGCTAATTAGTAGCCCGAGCCAAGGAAGAGAGCTGGGCCGGGCGTAATTAGGTCAAATCGTTGCACTTTTTTTAGACCGCTCAAATCACTCTCTGCAGGAGCTGCTACCAAGCTCAGCTAACTCAGCGCTTTTGTCTTTTGACTGAACATAAGGACTACTGCAATATCTGCCTGAGTGTAGTACCCTAAAAAAAAGGAACAAAATAAAGCATAGCGTCGTTGGAGCATGGGTGCACTCTCTTATCGTCTCGCTAGGGGTAGTGGGTGTCGCTGTTGATACGCTCATGCACCTCCGTTCGCAGCTGACCAGCCGTGGACGGCGGCCGGACGACAAAACAGCCAGCAGCTCGCATGATCCGAAAAAAGAAAACTAATTAAAATTAAAAGGTTCAATGGTGGCTCCCAGTTGATCAATCGAGCACCCGGCCGGCGGCGATCACAGATTTGAAGGCTCAATCCTTTTGCCCCCGTGACAAAGAAATCAGTCCAAGACAAGGACGTTCAATTCAGCGAGGCCTGCAAAGCTAAGGCTGCAACTGGATGGATGGATCGCCAAGTGTGTGCACGCCTCCGTTCCTCTTTTCTCTGTGTGCACCACATTATTATATGTGTGGCGACGTACGATGCACGTACGAAGAAAAAGCGCATGGATCATTGGCAGTGGCTTATCGGGTAGGCCTGCAATATGTGCCTCAGATTCTCTGAACCTTTTGTTCATTTTCTGGCCGGTCGCCGGCCGTGCATGCATGTGTCCGTCCCATTGTGGAGCGTGCACTTCGGCCCGTTGGAACATACCGGCCGCATTCTTACTTGGACAGCACCACCACCAGAACACGCCATGTACCACAAGGATCGGAACTCGGAAGATATATGCTGGAGAGAGCCGTAGTATCACTGTCACTACCGGGTCCAAACTAGTGCGTGTATAGAACACAAGGACTTTGTATGTGTCCCCACTGTGCTAGTGACCCAAAGGACTTGCAGTGATTTTTTTTTCGCTCCGTACCTGCGTACAGGAGCTCCGCGCTGTGTAGAGAGCTAGGAAGGATTGCGCGCTGACGCCGCGCCTGTTACAGATTACATGCTATTGGTGGTTCTGAATTCTCTATAATATTTAGTTTTGCTGATTAGCTATAATATACATGAAAGAATCTCAGACCATTGAATGGAGTACGTAATGTGCACAGAAAGTAGGCATAAAATAGCGATCATAGATAATGATGGTTCATTCTGGTATGATCTCTCGGCAAGTTCAGATGGCGGCAAGACAAATGTTAGCTATGTGTGACACAAAGTGCACACCCATGAGAGCCTTCTTCTATTGTTGCGCTAGAGTTTCTGGAAATTGAGAACCAGAGCGATGCATTCTGACATTAGTGACCTGCTAGTCGGGGACAACAAATAGAACAGAGAGGACAACCTGAGAGGAGGAACTACAGTCTTGCAAATTCATCCTCCAAAAAATGGCAGTAGTGGCTTCACACATGAAGTTGATGAGCTCGAGGAGGAAGGTGCCTTCTTCCATGGCACCGCCACCACCTCTGATCCGAGCGGGAGCTCCAACAGAGGGTAGAGAAGGCGAGTTGACACGCGAGAGAGAAATTGGGTGAGTACCTGAGGAGCGCAATGTTTGTGTCATGTTCTCAACTTTGTGGGGGAAGGCAAGGACGACTCTCTAATGCGCAAGGGGAACCACAATTTTCGCTTGCCTAAAAAAAAAGGGGCGTACCCAGTGCCGTAGGCTCCCGCACTATGCGGGGTCTGGGGGCAGGTTGTTTAGCACACAGCCTTTCCCGCACATAAATGTGCAGAGGCTGGGGCTTGAACCCTGGACCTTCCGGTCACAGGCGGTGAAGCTCTACCACTGCACCAAAGGCCGCCCTTTTACAATTTTCGCTTGCCTACAATACAAAATATTAATACGTGACGACCGAACAATTGCGTAATAGCGCAATGCTAGGAGCCTGAAACAACATGGCAAGCGAGGACGCACGGACTCTCAGTGGACTCGCTTTCCTCCGACGACATGGATGTACCTATTTCTTCTGAAGACAATGCTGAGATACCAGCACATGTGACGCTCGTATGCAAAGCACAACGTTGAAAGTCTGAAACCACGTGGCAAGTGAGAATACACTGACTCTAGGTGGACACACTTTGTTTTTAGTGACATAGATGTAGAAAACAAAATCAAAATAGTACTCATACACAAAAAAAAAAAGAAAAACTAAAAAAAGAAAAAAGGAAAACCCTGCTACAGTGGCAGGGACGCCGGGAGTTACTTATGTGACACGTGCGCGTCTACTTCGATCGAGCGATCCCTTAGCTTACAAGTGATATGGGGGGCTTTTATGTAGTCAATCGTTCACTGATCCTCGCGAATGTTGATAATACAGCTCGTAGTGTGGACAACCAAGAAGAATATACAAATTGATGCGTGGGCAGATGCTGATGCAGCGAGAACTGAAGCAGTAAGAGGTGATCATTCGAGATGTAAATGCGAGTCTAATGATTTTTGGTTGATTGTAAGTCTAATGCGAGTGGTGGAAAGGCACGGGACGCGGGAAAGAGAGAGCCACACAAACAACATGATAAATACTACAGCAAATGGAGTGTTTGCGGTTTTGCCTTAATCCAGTGACGTAATTGTCACAGGCATGGTTGAAAGCCAGGTAGTACTTATGTACTGATTCTTTCTCAGATATTCATGCTGACTTATCTTAAGTTGATTGGTAGTACAGAGGAAGGTCAACTAGTGCTTGTGCATCAGTGAGACAGTGACTCACATTTCAAGCGATTGTCGTAATAGCCAATGATCTATTTTTGAGGCCTCTATGATTTTCAATTCTATCTCTCAATTCGCCAAAAAAAAAAGATTTTTTTCTCTCTCCCAAGAATAATGGAACCCTGTATTATGTCAACGTCTCGATTGGAATATTTTGCCATTCCTGTGCAACGAGGTGTCCATGGTGAAAATATATACTTGCGAGTTCCTAATTAATACATTCCAAGCATCTTAGTTTTTTCTTCATAACAAAATGCAGAAGCAGACACGTACGCAAGCTATTAACATTTTGGTCGGTCGTGTTGACGAAGAAAATTTGTAAAATTTAATTTCCACTCAATTTCTCCTCAACACAAGGTCCACCTCATCTTGATTCTTGCTCTGCCACCACCAGTTCGTTGGAGGAAAAAAAAAGATGTATCAAAGCACGCACGCAATTCACGGCGGATCGAGAAAGCAATTGAGATCGGGAGAGGTGGAGATCGATCACAGGGCGAGCGAGAGCGAAGGGACGCGGAGGCCGGAGAGCCAAGTCAACGCGCGAGCCCCTTTGTCGTCGCCGATACATCAGGCCACAAGCTGCGGATTTCGTGCATGTCAAACGGATCAGGTCATCATCATCTCGAGTGCATGTGCGCGCCGGCCCTGATGGAGATCATTCCGTTTCTGAATACAATAATACTAATACCATATGTGCGCGCATCACGGATCCGAATCGCGATTCCATGCGCCATTATCATATCATATCAGCTTAATTTGGATAACAATCATCGGCCATCCATCCATCGCTACAGCTGTTGAGCTGTGGGCTGTGGCGGTGTCTCAGTGTCTGTTCGGTCGCGCGCGCACAGTTGTCGCGCACGTTCGCCAGCATCCCCGCATGGCCGCGCGCGCGTCCATTTCAGCTCATGACCTTGCTAGCTGAGCTGATTGCTTCATGCATCCAGCTTTGGTGCCGCGCTTCCCAGCCGTGATCACTGGCGCCTATTGGAACTTCTTCTCCTCCACTTACGCGTCTCTGCTCGTCGTGCACTACTCAAGAGTAGTCTCAGTCTCTCAACTCGATTTATAAATTCACATTTCTCCATTGATCTCTGTTGATCGCTGTCAATAAAAAGTGAAAAATGAAAATCCATGCGTTTTCCATATGTACCATACGGGTACAATTCGTCGTCAATGCAAGTGCCGTGAATTAACTAACGCTTTGGTTTAGGAATAAAGTAGGGAGTGTTCTGATGAGCTCTGCTAGCTTAGTTCGTCTTCAGATGACATATCGCTGGTTGCCTCACTGTCAGCTTCAACTGAAATCCCTTTTTGGACTAAAATAAACACCACTCGGTTGCCTGATAGGTCCACGGAGGATTCCATGTCTTGTCACCTGGTATCATCGACACTCGATCACGCATGCTGTCCGATCGGGGAAATACCTGGCTTCTACTACGTACAGTACGTTTGGCTGACTAAATAGAAAAAAACGAAGATAATCCTATTCCAAAAAACAAATCAAGATGACAAAACCAACATAATCAATCATTTGGCGCCATTTGTACACCTCATGGCTGGCTGACAATTTTTCATATACAGTATTACACTATTTGGTTAACACAGTTGCCAGCAAAAAAAAAAAGTCATAGGGTATTAGCAGCAGCAGTGCAGGCTTCATTTTTTAAATAAAACATCTTCTGGATTTTCCTTATTAAAATAAAACATCCACTGGCTTTTGATTCTCGGAAAAAAGAAAAAAGTGAGGGAAATGGGTGGAGTTGGGGGAAATACTCGCACGCTTGCCTGGCTAGCTCAAGTGCAAGTGGCGGCAGGGAAAGGACGCGGCCATCGAATGCTTGAGGATATCCGCCTGCCAAATCTTTTCTCGCGAAAACGACCTCGAGGGAATAAATAATTCGACTTTTGCTCGCTGCTTTTTATGGGCCACTCCTCGAGGGACTTTGGAATTCGCCAAGAGCACGCTCAGAGAGATTTGAATAAAGACCTTGAAAAGTTTTTGTCACAAAGCAAGAATTTTGTAGGCAAGGCAAATAACAAAAATAATATATTTATCTAGGTAAATAACAAAAATAATATATTTGTAAGAATTAAAATGGCCTCTAATTTAAGAACGAATGGAGTAGTCATCTGACGCTCCAAAAAAATACCTACTCTAGTCTCTAGGTACGAGGCAGCTTGGCTAGGATGCGAAAACATTTACTTCAAACCATGCCAATTTTTTTTGCACGCTAGACATTAATTAGCCACTTGGCAAACACATAGTTTGGTCAACACATTGCCAATCGAGTGGGAACCTAGTTTATCCATAGTATGGCAGCAAAGTAAACACTTGCCAGATCTAGTCGGTACTCCGAGAAACTAGGAGGCAAATGATGGCAAAAACTAATTTACATAAACGTTTTAGCGAGCCTTCCCATCACAGAATTCCATTTTGAGTTGCTCACAGTTGATACATTTAGATTCTAACCATCATTGCCTATGACACTAATGGACCGTGCCTTGGTCTATAGAAATACGTCTCCACTAGTCCAAATTGAGATGCAAGGGGTGAATTTAAGACCAAATCACATTCTTTTAGTGTTACAGATTCATCTTGAATATACACATCCTTTTGCAGAGTAATCGTGTTGCAGGAAGAACACCATTTGTAATTTACGAAATGTGACCGGATGTATATGCAAAACCCAACGGTATATAAAAGGCCGCACTCGCCATCATCTCCTCCCCCAGTCCCCCACATGCTCTTGGAGAGTGAGGGAGAATCTTTCGCCCTGAAAAAGAGCAAAGTGTCAGGCCTTTCCCCCGGTTCCTAGTTTTGGTACTACTCCACCGGCATCATTCTCCCCGCCCCCAACGAACCAGCAGAGCTCGCATCGCAGCCAACAAAAGAGAAGGGGTCACACGCAGCGCGGCCGCACGGACACACAGCAGAGCGTCGCCGCCACCCGCCAGTTCGCCGCCGTGGTCCAGAGGCATGGGGGACGCCGCCGCGAACCACCCTGTGAGTCTCTCTCCCTGCTCCATCACCTGCAGGCTGCAGTGTCTTACCGGAGCCAATCGGCTCTTGCCGCACCATGCGATCCTTGTGAGGGATTTGAATTCGGAGCGAGTGAATTTCCGCTGTATTTGTGCCTGTGGGGAAAAAAAAAGTACCGGAAGATTGGTTGGTTTTGTTTTGGTAGTAATAGCAAGTGAGATCTTATCGCTCGGTATAATTCCCCAGCGCTCTGTTCTTTGAGATGGAAATGGTAAGAAGTTACTGACAGCATCTTCTGATCTCCGTTACGTCCAGGTTCTCGCGGCGGGTGATGTAGGACAACGGAGCTTCAGCGCCAACTCGTCCGCCGCAGCCACCGGCGGCGGGTTCGTGGCCCTCGACGTCGGCGCGCTGTCGTCGCTCGCCAGCGACGCCGGGCCGCCGGGAACGCCCACGGCGCTACCACGGACGCCCACCGCGCCGCCGCGGACACCCGTAAGTCCGAGAAAGCACGCGCTCGCGAGCCGCGTCCTGGCCGGCCGGGCACGGCCGCGGTACGCGCCAAAATTCCTTTTTCGTCTCGTTGCTTCCAAAGCTGACTCTTTCTCCCTTCCTCTGTGCCCGTTGCCGTGAACAACGACAGAAGGTGATGAGGTCGCTGTCGCGGAAGGGCGACAGGAAGCCGCCGGCCGACGCCGATGCCAACGGCACCGCCGGTACGTCACCCCCAAACTGTTACTACTAGCTCTCTTCTGCCACTAGCATCCGATTCAGCGTTCTGAATTTGCCTTCTGCCGGTGGAGAAAAAGATCTCAGTTTGATGCCAATTTCTGTTAGAATTCTTGTGGTTTTCCTTTTGTCAATTTCCGTTTCTCGCCCCATGTAAAATTCGATAGAGATTTCATTGATAGATCAGTTACCTTGTCGTTTAAGGTAGCTCCAGTAAAGCAACAAGTGACAGTCATGTGTTAGTTACTGACTTACTGTGTGGTAGTTCTAACGACGAATTGGGGGAATGCCTTCATAGGTACGCAAATGCAATCTTGGAACGGATCATGGATGCTGACCGGCTCGACCTCCTCCGTTGATGTGCCTGCAGGTAGCGGTGGCGAGCGGCCGCAGCTGTTCGTGCACGTGGCGGCCGGCGACCTCGGCGACGCGCCTGGCAGCGCGCGGCTCGTCGTGCACACGCCGCTGGCCGGCACGCCGGGGAGCAAGTCCCGGCGGTTCGGGCGGCGGCCGGCGCCTTGGCTGGATCCCCGGAGGGTGGTCTTCCTCTTCGCCACTCTGTAAGAACGATCACCACCATCCCCTTCTCATCCGTGCCTCAACATGTCAGCTTCTATTTTTGTTTTTTATAGAAAGAAAAAAACAAAAATAGAAGCTCTGACATGTCAGCTGCCTCAACATGAAGCAGTAGCAGCAGTAATTCGTTTCCGGCAGTAGTAATAGCAAAAGTCGCGGAGCAGTTGAGCGTGCCTGAACAAGCAAAGCTACGGATCGAGTGGCCGTAAACACCGGTTAAATTCCGCGGTGCCATCTTCAGAGGGGGTCAGTGGGAGTACAGTGTGTACTCGGCAATTGCGACCCGTCAATTCGATGCGATGGATCTTAAGCACGGGGCAGTGTCATGAGCATCATCAAGAGCATTGTATTCTGCAGCCCCTAGAACACGTTCGTTCGTAGGGGAAGGTGCGATGCTCGCAGTCGCGGAGTTGCAGCCAAGGACGGACACGGACGGCGCGCGGTTTTTGTTGGCCGAGTCTCCGTTGCAGAACTGGTTTTCAGCGTCCGCCTTCGCTACAGCGACGGTGACTGGCGAGGACGACGCTGCCGTGCCGAGTGCGGCGCACTGGCGTGCAAAACCTGATGCTGAAATCCTGAATTATATATATTTTTTAAATAAAAGAATCTGAATTGCTAGGAGTATGGTCGGCAGTAGTACGAGTATCTGTGCTCGAAGTCCTGACAGGGCCCTTTTGTCTGAACTCTGAACTCGTGCAGGTCCAGCGTGGGGACGCTCATCCTGCTCTACTTCACGCTCTCCATGAGCAGGGCAGACTCCGGCGGCAGTGGCGACGGTGGCGCCAGCGATGCTCGGTGAAGCTCCGGCCGTCGACAGCGAGGGATGGGTTTTGTGGTGTGGTTCTGAGTTTTTTTTTTCTTTTCTGAACAAGATGACTTCGCAAAAGATTGAGAGGGGGTACACTGTAATCCAGGCATAAAAGAAAGGTCAGTCTCACAGAGGAAGAGTGAACGACAGCGAAGAGATTAGGCCGGTTGGGGTTTGATGGACAAGTTTGTGATGGTGGCTATCTTTGTTTTTCTCCTTTTCTTTTCCTTTCTTTCCTGATTGCCCAAAAATGGGTACATGTCACTTTACAGCGATAACAGATAATACTGTATTTTCATTTCTCCCAGATGCTACAAACAGAATCACATAAATCGTGGTACATATGTTTGCATCGATAACCAATTGTCTATCCTCGAATACCATTTACTGAATATAGTGATACATATCTTCGATCAACCTAATCTGAACTAATAGGGGTAGGGGCCTCCACTGCCGGTTACCGTTTGGAAAAAAAAAGAACTAAACTGAACGAACGGACAAAGAATGACACAAATAGATCACTAGGCGGTGATCTAAGAGAATCTGGAACCCTCCTCACGTATGAATATGACGCTCTCTATGCATCTGGCACTAACCTAGTCGATAGATGAAAATGCCGGACTTGGTTGGTTTTTGAATTGTGAAATATCTGCACTGCGGCAGAATAGACTTAAAACTCCGTAGCAAAGATCTTGTGGTACTCAGACACGAGTGTTAACTGCTAACCACCTCTGACGTGTAATCGTAGACTAGAACTGGAGCCACCCTGCAAGAACAGAAATGGATTTCTTAGGTTATTCAGTTTTACGCTGAAATGTTCAGGATATGTACCTGCCTTAGCTATCAAGAGTGAACGATGTTTTGCAAGACTCGAAAATATTATACTTGCAACTTAACAGAAACAACAGACTGTATCCGGCATTTTTCTGAGAGGCTGTGCGGTTGATCAACATCAACACTTGCCCTCGGAGCAGTTGAACAGAACGCAATCCACGTGCACTTACCCTTCTTCTGCATGAGGACCATCCAAACTTTTGTTTCACTCAATTGCAATGCAACTAATCTGTTTCACTCTAGATGTATAAGATGGAATCATAATCAAGGGTTGTCTTAAGATCATTTCGAAGATTCTTATGTCAGCTCTTAAGTCTGCAGCAGTTTGCTCAACCAGAGTTTCAATGACTGAATGTCTGGACCTCGATCCAGGGTGTCCCTGGTCCACCAGATTACATTTGATTTAAAGCACATACAACCAGAAGTTTATCCTGGTTTTTTCAACCACATCCACAAGATGCTTGGTTCAAATAGCAACCAGAAAAAACAGAAATAGTAGGAAACATCATTCCACGTTATGTGCAGTCACCGTAAGGGCGTAGAATTCAAACAGCAAGATCCATCAAACTATTTAACACAACCAAGAAACTGAAGAGCGACAAGAAAGTGCAACAGAAAAGCAGCGAAAAATTGAAGTCATCTGATCTTCAAGTCAGGGTACGAACACATTTTAAATTCTCTATGAAAAGATTTGCCTATTTAATTCAAAGTTATATAAAAAAATGATCCCAAGGCTGAATCCTAGAAGAAAATTGGTGAGTTTTCGAGCATATTGTCTTGAACATCCTTGATTCCTTGTTCATTAGGAAAGGAATGATATTCTGGTCCATATTTTGATGATTTGTAGCCACCCAGGCAACTAGAACTTTTGTGACAATGAGGATTTGAACTTTCCTGCAGGAAGTATATCGCCCTACTGTTTTACTTTAGATGTAGAAATTCTCTAACGACCACATAAAGTGAGGCCAAAGGAAGGCCCGTAAGTGCAATATACATTTATTTCTGCTGTGCTATGCTGTAAACGTATCTTTAAGATACAAACGCCACCAGAAGGTGGTGAACAAACAAGATAAAGGCTAAGGTTATCTGACATGGACGTTACCAAAACACGTACACATTACAAGGTGTAGTAGAAGGGATAGAACATGATTCTAGTACCGTTTCGATATGCGTGGCATGGAGCACTTCTGTTTCCTGTCATGGTAAATCCTAACAATCACAGCAGCTGTTTCCTCTACAGCTTTTCCAGTAACCCCTGCATGAAGACAGTACAAAAGAACATCTAAACAAAGAAACAATAAACTAAAGGTTTCCATGAAAACAAACTAACTAAACTTACCAATGACTGGCCACCCTGGATTTTGTGCAAAAATTTGATTTGCATGGGCCAACTCCTGCCTCACATGATCCATTTCAGCATAATTGCTCCCATACCCATCAAAACCTAGAGTTTTGGCCCTTGTCTTCCTAATTGCTTGAAGAATTGCTGGGTTTATCGTCAATCCAAAAATCTTCTCCTGCTTGATCTCAAAAAGAGCCTTTGGAAGATTCACTCCCATCACGATGGGGACATTTGCTACCTTGTATCCCTTCTGAGCTAGGTATATTGACAATGGAGTCTTCCCTGTACGTGAAACACCAACAAGTACAATGTCGGCACGGTGGAGGTTCTGTGGCTGAGCTCCATCATCTTGTTTGATGGTAAAATCAATGGCATCAATTCGCCGAAAGTAATCTTCAGTTAGTTTAGTCTGTCGGCTAGGAGAACTTCGTGGAATCCCAGATGGAGCAACACCAATATGAGTAGCAATGGCCTCAACAGTAGGTCGAAGAACATCAGTGGATAAAACACCCCAGAAATTGCATGCCTTCTTAGCTGCCTCAGCCATTGAAGGATCAGCAAGGGTATAGAACCAGAGCCCCTTCTTTTGCTGCTTGCTTTATTACCTCAAGAAGTTTATCCGTGTCGTTGATCTAAAACACATTAGCAGAAACTTGTTACTTACAAAAGATGCAGCTTGTTACCAAGTGATGCGCCTAACATTTTTCAAACCAGCGCAGGTAGAAAAGTTAACAACTACTATCTAATCAGGATTTCCTGAGCTAGGAACATGACAAATGCCTTGTTTTCTTCAACAATAGGATTGAGGCAAACAGACATATTTGTCTTTTCCCCAAATAAGCTGGACAACTAGTATCCCAACAACCTGATTCATATTGTCATTTCTACCCAAACAACGCATGTACAAGATTGAGAGATAATTAGAACGAATGAAATAAATATGCGATGAAGCAATCATGCAGTTATGCATTTTCACAGAACATCTTCCTTTATCCAATTGCAACATGCAGTTGTCTTCATCATTTCACAGAATTTGTCTTTTCTCAAAAAAGGGGATCAGGATCTAGCTGTAATATAATCTTCTTTTGTAATAAAACTGAGGAGAACCCCATAGGCATCAGCCCAAGCCGTCCCTTGGACCCTCACTATTTAAGCTCACCCAAATCAAGATTCTCCAGAACATACAATTTCTATAGCGATTACAAGAAATTTACGGTCCCAATTTAACATTAAAATATGGCATAGCACGGTAGTAGTTGTACTAATCACCCAGCAAATGGATTATTCTTGTGCACATATCACTATAGAGCAGAATCGGAGAGTTATCATTGGATCCCAAGATGTTACATTCCGTCTCTAAACTCAGCACAGCATCGTACTTTTGCATATTTGAACTACTGATTTCGTGATTTATCTACTTGTCACCTATTGCATCACTAGTCACTACCCTCGGAAAACTCTACACCCCTTAATATACCTTCAATGACAAAAGCAGAACATCATCATCCATGATAACTACTCAGTCTGTTCGGCAGTTAGCACACCATGAACGAGCAGAAAAAAGTGAACACACGTGGCGGGGATGCTTACCCCGGAGAAGAGGTGGGTGTTGACGGCGCATCCGCGGTCGACAAGGCAGTTCTCGAACTGGCCGAGCGCGGCTTGGACAGCGTGCTCGGCCGTCCACCCGGTGCCGTCCGACACCAAGTAGATGGCTTTCCCGCTCATCGCGTCCCTCTCGGCGACGCACACGTCGTCGTCGTCGTCCCCCACCGCCGCCGCCGCAGGAGCGCCGTCGTACAGCAGCGACGGCGGCTGCTCCTGCTGCTGCTGCTGCGGCGGCGGCGGCTTGGTCACCGCCGCCGCCGAGGAGACCGCCGTGCGTTCCAGCCGGCGGCCCGAGCGGAGCGTCCGCGAGCGGGACCACCGGCTGAGCTGCGAGGTGGCGCGTATAGCTGGGGGAGAGGAGGAGGCGGCGGCGGGGGCCTCATCCGGCGCTCGTGGTGGTGGGTTCGCCTCGGCGGTGGCGGGGGCGAGAGCTTGGGAGGAGTCGGGGGCGCACGAGGCGGGGCCAAGGCGGCGGGCGGCGGGGAACGGCATGCTGAACAGCGGCGCCGCGAGCGGATTGGTGCCGGCACCTATCATCGAGCTAGCGTAGGCGAGTGCCGGCGACGATTAGTCACGAGACGATGCCTTTCACTGTTTTGCCCGTGGTGGGTGGCCGGCTGGGCTGGCTCGTGTGGGACGGGACTGGGATATTGCTATTGTTCTGCTTATGGATGACGCTCGTTAGAGCATCGCCGTCGTTATTTTTGGCCACTGCGCGAGAAGATGAGCGTCCAGCAGGCTAAGCCAACTGCATCACTATCTCTATTGACACACCATCGCGCCAGAGCGAGCAGTGCGTTTGCCTTGCCATCCTCTGTCTCGTGAGCCTGGCAAAGAGGCCCCAGTGTCCCACTGTCTATATGCGACGTTTTGTTTCAAAACTGTTCCTTTTGCCGCTTACATAAATTTAAAAAATCACTATACCTAGCTCCTAAAAATTATGTCATTTTTTTCGTACATAGAAAAATACAAGAGAATCAATTGTAACTAGGTTCATCTTAAAATATCTTACAGGTTGTAAATTAAAATTTCTTAAAGTCTGAACTTTTTCACTTATTTGGACTTTAAGGTATCAATTTAATTTCAAAAACTCAGAGTAAAATATTTTAATTCATGCTAAATGTAACAAATTTGGGCCAATGGGATATGGTGGGTGAGATCTATCTAGTTTGCTGAAGCGTGCTGAATCTTGATAAGTAGCCAAATAGAGATATGGAAAGTGAGATATGGCCATTCTGCCAGAGATGCTCTTCAAAGCTGTCCTTAGTCCTTACGTAAGGCTGGGAATGGGTTGGGCTGAAACAAGTTCTAGTGGTTTAGTTCTTTAATTGATTTGATGGATAATGGGGTCACATATATAATAACAAATTTTGGTTTAATTCGCTAAAATTTTAAGGTGATCCGGCTTTTGACGTTGGTCCCCCATGTGGATCCAATCACGATAATCTTCATGAAGTATCTGATTGTCATTTTGAGAAATTTTCAACAAATTTCTGTTGAATTTACTAAAATTCTAAAATAGCAACACGAGTTTTGAATTTTAGAGTCCAACTTTTATTAGGTCATATACTTATATATCCATGATATTTTTGTTATTATTGAATACTTTGAATTAGTCAAACCAATCCTAACCGATCCAAAATTTGTTGCTACATCTAAAAATGATAATAAGCTACTCCGTGCTAATTATCGTGACTAGATCCAAATGTGGGTCTCACATCGAAAGGCCGGATCCTAAAATTAAAACATCGCGTTTACACCTTAAAGTTTTAGCGAATTTGACTGAAATTTGTTAAAAACATCTCAAAATGACAATCAGCTACTTAGTGCATATTGTCGTGGCTAGATCCACGTGTGGAGCCCGCATCAAGTCGGACCCTAAAAATTTAAACATCATGTTCACACCTTATTTTTTCAAATTTGACTTAAATTTGTTGGAAATGTCTCAAAATGCTAATACGATGCTCCGTGCAAATTTGCATTGCTAGATCTACGTGTGGGGGCATGTATAAAAAACTTGATATATAAAAAAAAGGTCTTTAGGTGGCTTAGAACTTGTGTTAAGACATGTGTTTTGGAACTCATTACACCGCTATATTGGTTTTGTTAAGACTTAGTAATGGTTTTGGTTTGAAATTTATTTTCTTTTTGTATAGTTTGGTTTGGTTTGACTCTATCCTTATGATTGTTTCCACACATACTAGTTACCATCTGTTAACAAAAGCAATAAAATTGCCAATCGCCGCCACCTCACCCTAGGGTAGATTGGGCACGGAAAATTACCACGCGATACCCTATCATCGTCACATTAGCCGTCCCTTCCCTTCTCTCTAGCTACCATGGTACAAAATAGCGGGCTAAGCCATTTAGCGGAAGGTCTCTAAAAACAGCTAATAGCAGGCTAAATGGAGCTATAGCGTCAAATAGCGGCTAAATTACACGTAGAAGCAAATAGCGGCACCTCTCTAAAATCAGCTATAGCGGGAGATAGCGGAGCTATAGCCGGCTATTTTGTACTATGCTAGCTACTGACGCATGGGACCCGTGCGTCAGGCTCATTTTCGACGCCGGAGAAGAGAAGGAAAAGTGAATGCACACGCGGCGGGATGCTTACCGCAGAGAAGAGGTAGGTGTTGACGGCGCATCCGCGGTCGACGAGGCAGTGCTCGAACTGGCCGAGCGCGGCTTCGACCGCGTGCTCGGCCGTCCAGCCGGTCCCGTCCGACACCATGTAGATGGCCTTCCCGGCCGCCGCATCCCTCTCGGCAACGCACACGTCGTCGTCCTCCATCGACACTGCAGGAGCGTCGTCGCGCAGCAGAGACGGCGGCTGCTCCTGCTGCGGCGGCGTCGGCGGCGGCTTGGTCACCGCCACCGGCGACGGCGCCGAGGAGACCGCCGCGCGTTCCAGCCCCACCCCCAGCCGCCGGCCCGAGCGTAGCGCCCGCGCGCGGGACCACCGGCTGAGCTGCGAGCTGGCGCGCAGCGCAGCGGAGGACGAGGAGGCGGAGGCGCGGGCCTCGTCCGGCGCCCGTGGTGGCGGGGCGCGGTCGGAGTGGCCTGGGGTGGCCTCGGTGGCGGCGGGGGCGAGGGCTTGGGAGGAGATGGGCGCGCACGAGGCGGTGGCGAAGCGTCGGGCGGCGGGGGACGGCGCGCCGAGCAGCGTCGCCGCGAGCGGCTTGGCGCCGGCCTCTATCATTGATTGACGATGCGTTTCACTGTTCGCCCGTGCGGGGGGACGGGCGGGACTGGCGGGAGTGGTTACGAGGATTTCGCGTTGCTTTCGCCTCGATTTCGCGTGGAGCGGTGGCGTATTTGACAGGAGCGCAGGCCGCACCCCCGCACCGCAGGCGGTGTGGGCGCGTCGGTGCCGGTGATGCGGGGCGGGGGTGGCCGCGTCGTGGGTTTGGTCGGTAAGAAACAAGGGACGCCAACGGGGTTGGACCGTGGACCAGCAGCGATCATTGGCCGTGGAGCCTGGTTTCGTTTCGGCATCTCTCTCTCGGCCGGCCGCCGTTGGGGAATGGGGAATCTGGAAGTTCTTCTGCACGTTCGCGTTCTTTGCCCAATTCGGCTGCTACCGCGGCGGCGTGTTTTTAATTTCAACTGGTTGCATGTTCAAGTGACGTGCCACTGCCAATGTCGTAGTAGCTTTCAAATGGAGCGGCTGCCTGCAGATTCCTTCGAACTAAACATTTATTTAGGGGCAGCGATAAACGTTCTTGTACGTACACTGGCCCTTGTTAAACTGTTATACCGCAGGGCAGGTGTCGTACGGCTACAATCGCTAATTTTGGAATCCAAGGATTATCTACAGGCCGGTTTCATGTCGCGCACCATGGCATACGCCATACGGAGTCCCCGTCTTATCCCTACGGGCGGGCCATGGCAGGCACGCCCTCCAATTCCCTGCTGGTCGCCGACCTACACTTGCGGACAAAAAGCAATTTTCAGTATATGTCTACATCAAATAGGGGTACGCTGACGATGGGTGAGCATGCAGCCATCCATGTCGACAGTCACATAGCTCATTGCGTCGACGACGGACGCGCGCCCTACCGCCGGCCGTGTCCACCGGGGTTCCATACATCGCACGGAAGGAGGGAATGCTAACCATTGCACGGCCCATTCGAGGTCCATCTCCGCCTCCTTTCTCCTCTCGGTCGTCCACCCTTGCCACCTCCCATGCTACCTCGGTCATATATGCCACCATGGCGTGTTGTCTGTCTTCGCTAACCACCCCTACTGATCCTGCCCGTCTCTGGTAGCTCTCGCTACCGTCTCGACCTCTCCCACGCCAACTCATCATCGAAGCTTGCTTGTGCCACCCTGCCTGTGTACGGCGGCTCACGCCACTAGATCCGTGGCTGCCATCTCGACCTCTCCCACAACAACTCGTCGCCGGAGCTCGCCCCCGCCCCAGCGCCGCTCAACCGCCATCCACCACCGCCCGGACGGCAGCGACACCGTCGCTGCTCCTTACCACCTTCGCCAGGGCGGCCATCCTCTGGAGCCGAGGAAACTCTGGCAAACCCCAAACCCGACAACCCAAACCCCTTAACCTCGGATCCTAACCCTAATGCCGCCGGCCACTTTCCCACCTCCCTCCAGCTCCTTCGGCCAGCGGCAGCGGCATGGAGGCGGACGGGGCAACGGGAGGAGGAAGAAGATGACGGGATCCAACGACAGACGTTAGTTGCATGAATCGTAAAGCAAGTGCAGGTTGGGTAACAAAAACATATTGTGGAAGATTTTTCCGGTGTTCACCAGCGTGTGGTCCCAGGGCCAGGCTCCCAGTCCCAACCCATCAGCCGGTGGCCCGGTATGACCCATGCGGCCATGCCGCAAACTGCCATTCCCACGGCTTGTGCCATATAGAGTAGCTGTCACTGCATGCTAGTATCTCGAGTAGCAATCCCTTCTAACTTTTGGTTAGCGTCATTGCACAAATTTGTTCCTAATTGCCTAAGAAACTATAAGAAAACGTGCTCCGTTACTTCGTTTCTAAATAAGAGCTCATCTCACTAGTCCCACTAATAAAAATCTATATACTTCCTAATTGCCTATGAAATTTGCTTGCTTATATTTTCATAGGTTAGAAATATTTAATGCCACATGGATCTTATAGATACAACTCTGCATGAAAAGTAATAGTGAAAAATTCATAATACTGCAACAAGCAATTGTACTGACAATCCATAAATTTTTATTTTTCAATCTTATTGTAGTAGTATCCTAATGTATTTTTGTAACATATGACATCATGCTATAATTTACCTTTCAAAATTAGAAATAGTTTAGAGAAGGAAATTGAGCTTAAATTTTGTTAAGGGGATTAAGAAGACAAAGTGAATTAGTGTACGGAGTGAAATGAAGTTTTTTCATAGGTTAACTATACTACAATAACTAGCTAGATATAACAATACGAAATCTAGAACAACATGTCAACAACTGTCCACGACACTATGTTGCACGGTCAGCAGTGCTACACCCCTATTGGCAATAAAGGAGGTTGATGCGTCAATCTATTACATTAGCCAAGGTTGACTCCAATAATCAACAAATATGAGGAATCTTGAATATATAAACAATGTAGACACAAAACAAATCCTTCATCACCAAATCCAATTCTATATTTATTTAAAAAATTATATATGTCTTTTCATTGGACCTCTTTCATAGACAGTGATAAAAAAGATTTTCTAGTCATGAGGATCACATAGAGTAGCCTATGTCCTACGGCACACTAACAGTTTGATGTAAAGATAAATACAAAATTTTATATATGTACCTATTGATATTGCTAAAAGGCCCTTGCAGTCTTATCATTTTTTGTCGAGTATTTTAAAATAAATAAAGGTGGACTTAAATATCTCTTTAGCTCAGGTCGAAGGTATATTTTGTCTTATTACTTATGATTATATGTCTTGCTTAAATTATATTTGTTATTTGGTAGCATTATTTCCTTAATAATATTTTTTATAGTAAAAATAATAATGCATGAAGTTAAGTTTGAAACATATGAGATTGATGGTTTAACAAGCTATTTTGGACATGCATATTATTATGTAGACAACAAATTAGTAAAATTTATATTATATGTGTAGCATAATTAATTATTAATATAAAGTCATGATTCTAAGTAAAAATAAAGAAATCCATCTGCACTTGGTGTTCCTTGTTGAATGTAAGCATGTGAAAAAGTCACGAAGGTGTGATGACTGATGCCCAAAAGAAACTGAATTTACTAGAAAAATATTAAAAATCTTTTTAGATCTCTTTTATATTTTTGTTGCTAAATATATGTCATTACGATACAAACATTCACAAAGAAAATGTTAACTTATGAAATACATTTATTCTACTGTACTTTTATCATTCGATCTAACAAATATTGATTTTTGAATGGCCAATATTAATTCAAGCAATGAACATTCAAAGAGAATGAGTTATTAGTTTTTATTTGTGAGGAGTGTGTTTGACAACATTTAACTGTAATCCTCTACCTTTTCTTTCTAAACAATGATGGAGAGTATAGAGTAAGTTGTTCGTCAAGAACTTTATTTGTGAATAGAGGGATCTTAATGGGAAGATGATTGCTACATAAGACAATTATAGAGATAACCCCACTTAAAAAATAGAACACAGATAATAGAAATGAAGCTGACTTGGTTCTTTATAATGAAATAGCTATGCTCTTATATGAAGTCTCACAGTTTTAGCCCATGTTGTAGCTAAATATCGTTTATCTAGAAGTATTGAGCTTTAAATATTTTTTTATACTAGGGGGCACCTCTTGGCCTATTGCTACAAGTACTTTAATAATGGCACCTACTATTTATGCACGTGCAAGCATTTTTATGGCTTATTTGTAAGCTGCAATAGAAAATACGGCACACATACAAAGGCACAAGTGGCAATTACATGCCCACACAAGCTGCGGACCGTGAGGAAAGCTATGACATGTGGTTTTATTGGGCTGAATCATGTCGTCTTGTGTTGCTATTGGACCTTGCCTATGGAAGAGGGAGAGGGTGAAGGAGAAAGATGTCATAATTTTGCGTTTCAACACCACCTTCCTTCCCTATCATCTTATGCATTATATAATTATAGATTATAGAGTTACTATAAGACAAAATATGTCAATTAAGATCAAATGATTACATTTTCATAGACAAGAACATCTATAAGGGGCACCAATGTACTTCCTCACATGTTGCATCAGCTCACTCTTATCAAGTTTAAGAAAATGCTGAATCACACATAAATGTGTAAATTCTTAGTGAAAGTGCCTCTAGCCTAGTGGTTAGAAGACCTGAGTAGTATCCAGCAGACCAGGTTTGACTCATTGTGGGAGTGAATTAACTAGGTATGAAATAAAAAAAATTATGTAAAAGGATAGGTTGGGGCTTCCTCTAGTGACTTCAGCCAAAAAATGTATAAAACCTTAATTCAATAAACAAAATTCATTATATATACTGAAATGAAAAAATAAAAATGAAAAACGACAAGGAAAATAAATAAATTACACGATGTGTTCTGAGTGGACCAGAACAATTGGACTAAGAAGGCTGAAAATTGTTTAGTTCCAATTTTGGTGAAAAGCCCCTCCATAAACATTAATGATGTAGCAAGATTTTTCTGACATGTTAAGAAATTTAAAAGATAAAATTGGAAACATTATCTTGGAGATACACATTGCAGACGAAAACAAACTTTTATAAACCACACGCATGTTTTTTGACTCATTGTCATAGACATAATGGGGGGGGGGGGGGCTAATTTGCGCGCGCGCGTACAAAGGCTGCCGTGCGCTCGGTTCCCAACGCCCACATGTTCTGCACTCATTCTTGTTTGCCCGTAACGTCGCACGTGCCCTCTCTCTATCTTCACTAACGGCTGACACATGCTCGCCCGCCTCCTACCTGCTGGTGCGCTGTAGCTTCATCACCCACACTGTCTTTTACATATTTTTTTTACAAAAGTTTGATCTAAAATTTGTTGCAAAACTTTTTTGTCAAATATTTTTCACATTTTCTCAAAAGTTTGCTGAAAAATTTTTTTGCAAGTTTTTTTCAAAATTTTTTTGGACAATGTTTTCACAGAAAAAGTTTTTCACATTATTTTTTTTGGCAAAGTTTGCTTCAAAATTTATTGTAAATTTTTTCTTCAAATATTTTCATATTTTTTTCTCTAAAATTTTCACAAAGTTTTGTTATAATTTTTTTTAGCGCTTGGACGCGAGAGCCTTGCGGCGCGTCACGAGTGCATGCGGGCCATGCGAAGGGATGCTGCATACAGCGAGCCATGCAGATGCGATTGGGAAACCGCGCGCACCGTGCGCTCCGTGCGCGCGGGCATAGATTTGAGATTGCGTAGACATAATTCATCATAAATTAGTTGACACTATGCATTGTAAGAACTACATTATTTTCGATCTCTTTGCATATAGCATGTCGTAGTTGAAGAGCTTGACATGATTGGGATTAGTGTAAAGCGCCGTCGTCGGGCTGCCGATCGAGGTCCGTACAAGTCCGCACTGTATACAACTTTTTTACCATTGGTATATGTGTTATGAGTGGACCGGGACAATCGGACTAAGTAGGCTGAAAATTGTTTAATCTTCCAATTTTGCTGAAGAAGCCCCACCATGAACATTAAGTATGTACCAACGTTTTGTTGCTATATGTTGAGAAATTAAAAAGATAAAATTGAAAACACTATCTTTGAGATACACTTTTGCGCATGAAAACCAACTTTTAGATACCACACGCATGTTTTTGGACTCATTGTCATAGACATAATTAAGTAATTAACCATAGATTAGTTGATACCATGCATTACATTGCATTGTTTTCTCTCTTTTTATTTTGAAGCCAATTGCATCATTTTCTCTTTATGTAGCATGTCGTAGTTGAAGAGCTTGACATGATACATATATTAGACTAGTCTAAGCGCCGTCGTCGGCCCCCACAAGAAACCAAAAATCTTATCCGAGTCGGACCTGGCTCCGATCAGTTACCGCCTTACCGGGGTGACGGGGTCATGCAACACACAGGTTATATATGGGAGCATCCGCATCCACGTTCGGGAGGAGTTGCTTTTCTACGCCGCCGCCAACATGTCTTCCTCCAGGTCCAACATTGCTTCCAGGGTGGGCACAAATTCCCGAACTCGAACCCCGAACCCGAATTACCCGAATCCGATCTCGAATTACCCGAACCCAATTTACCCGATTAATATTTCGGGTACGAAATCAAGAAACCCGAATTTAATTCAGGAAATTCGGGTATCAATCTACGGAACCCGAATTCCCGAATTACCCGAAATTATTAAAAAACTAATCGATCTTCACCTTTACATCAAAGAAAGTTAACATATTGCATTGATAGTTTGTTTGATCTATGAATTTACTTGTTTGTTTTGATCTATGATATGACGATCTGAGCTATTTTGTTAATCCCTGCACCATTGGGTTGTTGCTTGTTGGTAGAGATGAAGAAAGTATGCATTATTGGGTAATTCGAGAAAACCTGAACCCGAACCTGATATTTCGGGTACCCGAAAATTCGGGTAGCTATTTTTTGGGAGAAAGTTCGGGTATCAGTTTTGAAAACCCGAATTTTAAACTACCCGAATTACCCGACCCGAAATTCCCGAATTACCCGAACGCCCACCCCTAGCTTCCACCGCTCAGAGCTCGCGATCCTCCGTCCAGCTCGATGGGAAAACGAAGTCGACGATGGATCAGCGCGAGCTGCAGCTGCTCGAGGATCACCAGCCATGGGAGATGCTGGACAACACGGTGCTGGCCATCATCGACCAGACGTACGCCGCGCTGCTCGAGATCCTCGGCCTCGCGGCGCCGCCGGCGGGCGGCGGGCCCGTCAAGGCCAGGCAGCTCGTCGACGCGACCGGCGACGACCCCGACTCGCCGGCGTCGCCGATGCTCTGCGTCGTGGAGGCCAGCGCGAGGCACTGCTGCGTCCGCCTGATCGACGGCTTCGACGACGGCGGCGGCATCCGCGCCTGGTGGGGCCCGGCATCATGAGGTACATCTCCTTTAGCCAGAGGAGACGCCAGAAGCAGAAGCGCCGGACGAGCGTCAGCACCTCGTCGGGGACGGTCCACCTGGCTCGAGTCGATGGCGGCGAGGGAGAAGCAGGCCAGGGGGACCATGTCCATGGCTGGAAGAGTACAGACAACGACGATGACCGGCCGGACGTCTCGGAGAAGGGCTTGGTCGGGGTGCTGGACAGGATGAGGTCTCACCTGGACAACGCGATGCAGCTGGAGAACATCGTGCTCCGGATGGCAAGCAGGAACGAGCGCTACGATAAGCTCATGGAGAGCTTCACGGTGCGCATGGCGCTGCAAAGGATGAGACGGGAGGTGGACCTCGGCGCCGTCATGCGCAGGTGTAGAGACCCGAGGCAGCACCGCCGCGCCCGGGTGATTGTCGGCCGGCGCCGGCCTGCGGACGAGATGGATGTGGATCAGGCGGACGAGGGAGAGGTGCTAATCAAGAGGTTAAAGGCAATGCATGTATGAGTATATGAAGTCTGCTTTACTCCATGAGCCGCACTACCGGAAATCCTGCCTCTGCCGTGTGTCAACCTCTTTGCTGTGTGTTTTTTCTCGGGGCACACGGCAAAGATTCTTTGCCGAGTGTTTTTTTTAAAACACACGGCAAAGAAAAACACACGGCAAAGAGAAAAAAAAACACGGAACACAAAGAATGTGTACCCTTAGAGAGCGGAGAAGAGGCCAGCACGAGGCCCTACTGCTGCGTCCGCCTGATCGACAGCTTCGATTATGCCGGTGAGATCCGCGCCTGGTGGGGGCCGGATCTCATGACGTACATCTCCTTTAGCCAGAGGAGACGACAGAAGCAGAAGCATCGGACGAGCGTGAGCACCTCGTCGGGGACGGTACACCTGGCTCGAGCCGACGACAGCGAAGGAGAAGCAGGCCAGGGGAACCATGTCAATGGCTGGAAGAGTACAGGCAACGCTGATGACTGGCCGGACGTCTCGGAGAAGGGCTTAACTTGGTCGGGGTGCCGGACTGGATGAGATCTGTTGGCGCAAAAATTAGGCCAACAAATGAATGCGCTAGATCGCGCGGCGCACGAAGGTGCTCGCTACAGCACCTCTGCACAGACCGATCAGACCGGTTTTGGAAACCAATCAGACCGGTTTCGTCGGGAGCCCGACGAAAACCAACGAACGCTCGCCCGAGAGGGACCCCGTCGGGGCAAGTGCACGCAGGGTTGCTCTAGGATCGGCAGGCCACCTAGAACGCCCTCAGTCGCCGTAGAGGCGAAGGAAGAACAACAAGTGTGAGGTTGGAAAAGATTAGGGCAAAAGAAAAGTAAAAAGATAAAAGTATTTGATAGATTCGATTGGGGTATCCTCAATCGGCCGTGGCCCTTTATGTTTATAGGGAGGGGAGGTCTCAGGGTTTTATAGCAAAGCACGTGTGCTACAAAACATTAACCTGGACTAACATTATCTAAGGACGATGATAAACAATGCACCGGCCATATATTGCTTCTAAGGGCGATAAAAAACTTTATCGGCCATGAAATTTGCTCTCACTCAAGATGATTTTGAAACCACTTGCTTTGGCCTCCATACCTGCTTGGTAATTGTTGACCTCGCTGGTATCACCTCTACATGTTGTTGCATTGATCCTTGCTTCCAAATTCATTGTAGCCTTCTCTTTTGAGTGTGAGACAAGCCTGAGGGACACCACCTCGACTGTAAATATATAGAATCTCACTTGCTGCCTTTATCCACCATTTTAACATCAATATATGAAGTTCTGACCAGATCATAGCTAACAACAAATGGTCTTTGCATTGGATCACAATTTGCATATGGAGGAGAATATTGAATAACATATGGTTGCATATGCATACTATTATAATTCAAAGGTGAATAATAACAAGGATATGACCAAGACCATGGTGTAGCTGGTTCAAAAAATGAATGTGGTACAACACCGTAGTTACCTTGAGATGAGCAAAAATTCGTTTGATTTGCTTGTTTTGGTGGAAATCCTGCTTTTTCATCTCCCTTTGGCCGACTCTTTTGCTTCTTAGTGCATCCTTTCTTCTTGTATTTGGCTAAAAGTTCTTCGAAGATCGGCCTCACATTTTTCTTCAGATTAGCATTGCTGCTACTTGATGAACCGATCAGACCATTTTTAGAACCGACCTTTTCTCACCAATGATCACATTTTTTCCTTTAGCTCCTTCAGCTTGATTTGGCCTAATTAATATTTAGAATTTTGCAACTCAATGGTGTTTACAAAGGCATTTGCAGGAAAAGGATTCTGATCAACCTGCATTGCATGTAATGTTAGTCGTCCTTCATTGATGGCCGACTGTATTTGTCTTTGAAATACATTACAATCATTAATTGCATGAGAAAATGAATTATGCCATCTACAATATGCACGCTTTTCAACTCATCAAGCGGTGGTATGGCATGAGACAATCTGATTTTTCCTATTTTCAGCAAGTCATCAAAGATCCTATCGCACTTGGCTATATCAAAAGTAAATTTCATATCTTCTTGCCGATTCTTGTGAACCGGCTTGAGAGAAGCACACGTACTAGGTTTATCTTTAGATGTCCACCCAAATTCAGCAACATAAACATTTTTATCTTCGTTGTCAGTACTATCATCTTCACAATCAAGTGCATAAACTGGACAACTAGACTTTTCACTAGATTTTTTGAACTTCTAGCCTTTGCCTCGGCTTTCATTAGCCAGAGCCTTTTGTAATACTTGACAAACATCTGGAAATTCTTGCCCCTCTATCTTTTCTTTATGAAATTCAAGTAAACTATTATAAGCTAGATCAGCTAAATCTCTATCAGAAATTGTCACTCCATAGCATCGGTTTCTAGTATTGGTAAATCTTCTAATATATTTAGAAACAGTTTCATACAAATTTTGCTTAACCGACGTAAGATGTGACAATCTCAATTCAGGTTCACTAGTAAAGAAATAATCATGAAACTTTTGCTCTAAATCTGGCCAACTACGGATAAAACTGGGTGGCAATGAAACAAACCATGTAAATCTAAACCATGTAAATCTAGTTTGTAATATCTAGAATAAAACGTGTATTTTGTTGGACCTTTCAAGTATTGGGTAGTAAACTCTATATATTTATGTATGTATATATATAATATTAATACGTCGTAATATAAATATGTGCAATGCATTAGTACAGGTACGTAGTTGCATTCGGTACAAATACGCATACAAATATGTGTAAAACCAAAAAGATTAGAAAAGAAAACTAATAAAAGAAAAAAAAGAGGTTAGTACCAGCTGGTATTACCAGACGGTACTAAAACGCTCGCCAGGCCCCGCGTGGGGTATCGCGGGTTAGTACCGGCTGGTGTTACCAGCCGCGGGTTAGTACCGGCCGGTAACACCAGCCGGTACTAACATGCGCACGTTAGTACCGGCTGGTGTTACCAGCCGGTACAAACATGCGCACGTTAGTACCGGCTGGCTGTGACCGGTACTAACGTGCGGCACGTTAGTACCGGACCTTTAGTACCGGCCACAGCGACCGGGACTAACCCGTCCTGCGACCGGTACTAAAGGCCAATTATGAAAGTTAACGATGGGAGTGTCCAAGTGACCCAGAGAGTTTTGGAAAAAAACGATTATGAAAATTAACGATGGGAGGGTTATTTTGTTAAAATTTTCTACCTTTCTGTTGGGCCATCGGATAGAGATCTCACATTTCTGATTAGAGTTTCCATAGTTTGCACGGGAAGCTTGTTTCCACAGGATACGCTGCCCATGCTTTAAGAAGAGAGTAGTCCTTTGGGTTTGGTAAAACAATACTCCCTCCGTCTCAAAACATAAAGCATTTCAACATATTTGGAGAGTCAAAATGCAAGACAAGGGGAAAGCGCCGGTGGATGAACGCTTACTGCAGGAGCTCCAGGCACACCGCCCATACGAGGCCATGGATGACATGATTCTGGCCATCATCGACCAGACCTACGCCGCGCTGATCGAGTTCCTCGGCCTCGACGCGCCGCCGGAGGGCGGCGGAACCGTCAAGGCCCGCCAGGTCGTGGACCCGCCCGCCCCGTACTCGACGGTCCCGCCCATGCTCCTCGTCGTCGAGGCCAGCGCGACGCACTGCTGCGTCCACCTGGCCGAGATCGACGACGCCGCCGCCAGTGGCAAGGCGTGCCCGCGGAGCGTCTCCCTGAGGCAGCGCGGCGCCCGCCCCAACCGCCGGACGAGGGCCAAATCCTCGCCGGGGATGGTCCATCTGGCGCGAGCCGGCGGCGGCACCGGCGACGACGACGGGCGGAGGAAGCGCGCCGGCGACATCGTCCGGCCAGACGTCTCCGGGAAGAAGGGATTATATTGGTCGGTGTGCTGGACGCGATGAGCTCGCGCATGGCTGCGGTGACGCGGGAGGGGGACAGGGTGATTGCTGCGGCGAAGGCGGCCGGGTGCAGGCGCCTCATTGCCACCACCGATACCTGCAGGGTGGGCATGATTGTGGCGGCGATGAGGCGGCAGGTGCACCTCGACACGGTCATGCTCATGAGGATACGCCGGTTCCAGTACCACTCCTGGCTGAACAATGTCCACCGCCGCCGCCAGCGGGAGCTAGAGGACGAGGCCGCATTTGGTTTTCTGTACAAAACACACATATGCAATCCCTAAGCAACCCATCAATTCCAATGGTGAAGTTCGTCATTCTCGATGCCATGGCTTCCTTGGAGATGTAGGAAAAGGCTGGATCTTATTGCCGCGTGTTGTCTTGTTGATTGGGCTCAATTATGTGGGCCGCGTGCGGTCCTCTGCACCCTGCCGATTTAGAGATTTTTGGGCTGTCCTGGCTTGTTTTCTCGTGCGTTGGTCCAGCCCATCCAAGCGGTGGGTGGATTGGTTACCGGAAAGCCCAGCGCAGCGCCGCGGATAAATCCACAGCGCCCGCAGTCACGACGGGGACAGTTTGCTCTCCACGCCGCCGCCGATATGCCAACCTCCTCCTCGTCGACGTCTTCCTCAACGTTCAACGTCCGCGCCGCTCAGAGGCCGCGACCCTTCGTCCAGAGCGAGCGGAACGCGGGGCCGGCGGTGGACGAGCGCGTGGTGCGTCTGCTCGAGGCCTACCGCCCGTGGGAGACACTCGACGGCATGGCGCTGGCCATCATCGACCAGACCTACGCCGCGCTGGTCGAGATCCTCGGCCTCGACGCGCCGCCGTTGGGCGGCGGGCCCCTCAAGGCCAGCCACCTCTTCGAGCCCCCCGACGACGACGCCCCTTACCTGTCGCCGGTGCTCGTCGTCGTCGAGGCCAGCGCGACGCACTGCTCCGTCCGCCTCATCGACGGCGCCCCGGATCACCACGAGAGGGAGAGCCTCGACTCCCCGAGTAGTGCTAGTGAGCCGCCGGCCACCCGCCGCCGGCAGCCCTTATTCAACCGCCGGGCGACAGTCAACGCCTCGCCGGGGATGATCCACCTGGCCCGAACCGACGCCGCCGCTGCCGCCGACGCCACCGGCGGCGACAACAACAACGGAGGCGACAGGTGGAAGAAGGCCGTGGGCGACGTCCGGCCGGACATCGCCCAGAAGGGCCTGGTCGGGGTGCTGGACGCGATGAGGTCGCACCTGGACACGGCGATCCGGCTGGAGGACGGGGTGATTGCCATGGCGAGTGCGGGCGGGTGCCGGAGCCGCATCAGGGCCACGGACATCGTCAGGGTGCGGATGCTGCTGGGCCAGGTGAGGCGGGAGCTGGACCTCGACGCCGTCATGCGCAGGTTCCGAAGCGAATCAAAAGATCGCTGGGCCACGCTGATGACCAACCGGCGGCGGCCGGCGGCGGAGATGGATGTGGATAAGGTCGATGCGGAAGATGTGCTGATGAAGAGGTCGAAGGGACTGCACGTTATGGGAAACGCCAGTGGCAGCGAGACAAATCATGGCGAGCAAGGAAACCACGATGCATTGCAGAGTATAGAATCCATTGTAACAGCTAAGCTTTCTTTGGATTGAAAACATGTGTCTTACTCCGCAGGAAATTTTTTATTCGAGACATGTTATTTATCTGCGGATGGATTTCTTGGCAAAAGTTTATATTTGCAATAATGTTCCAGCCTAGAGATGCATTTTTAAAAAATTTCTCGGTCGGTCACCCATACTAAAATTATTCCGGGCCAAGCATGCTTAACCCTGAAGTTTTTTCGATACGAGATTCCGGAAAAGAAGTTGCAACTTGTTTATATGAGTATTCTATCAATCATATTAAGCCCTGAATTGTCACACCAAACTCTTGCAGAGTATCGTCAATTTTGAAGAGTGGTCGTTTTTATTTTTATCATGTCCAGTTCGGCTTAGGCCAGTAAACACCCTTCTATATTAATTAATACAAATCCAGCTTTGGTCGGTTTTACGTTAAAAGAAAGTTCAAGTGAGCCTTAAAAACGAACGCCAGGCAGGCGTGTATAGCCTCGCAGTCGCAGTTCGACTTTCAGTCGGATTACAAAATCCGAGTTGCTTGCTAGTCGGACCTGTTAGCTTCGGTTACATATCGGGCAAGCATCAAATACGCGCGACTGGCCGATTGCTTTCGACGTCGCCGCCGAAATGCCGGTTTCCTTCTCATTCAGCGTCTGCGCAACTCGCGATCCTCCTTATTACAGCACGAGGCAGAGGAATCGCCGGCGACGGCTCGGCGCGAGCTGCAGCTGCTCGAGGACCACCGGCCGTGGGAGATGCTGGACAACATGGCGCTGGCCATCATCGACCAGACGTACGCCGCGCTGCTCGAGACCCTCCGCCCGCCGCCGCTGCCGGAGGGCGACGACGCGCACGTCTTCTCGGCCAGCCAGCGCGTCCGCGTCGGCGTCACCGACTCGCCGGTGCTCTGCGTCGAGGCCAGCGCGAGGCATTGCCGCTTTTCCGTGACCAGCAGTTTCCACGGCGGCGACACCGGCCGGCGGGAGTTCACGACGCACGCCCCGCCGGGGCAGCGGAGCCGGTGGCCGCCGCGGCACCGGCTGACCCGGGCGAGCATCGGCGCTTCGCTGGGCACGCTCTCCCTGGCCCGGGTCGACGGCGGGCGCCGCGGCGACTACTGGAAGTGCGCGGACGACGAGGTCAGCCGGCCGGACGTCTCGGGAAGGGCCTGCTCGGGGTGCTGGACGCGATCAGGTGGAGATTTTGAGGGTGTGGATGGCGCTGGAGGACATGATACGGGAGGTGGACCTCGACGTGATCGTGCGCAGGGACAGGTTCCAGAAGCGCCACCGCGTCAGAGAGATCAGTTGCCGGCCTGCGGCCGAGATGGACGTCGATCGGGAGGACGAAGCTGAGGTTCTAAGCAAGAGGTTAAAGGCACTGCACGTTTAACATGACGACACTGATAAAGAAAGTAGTGCTCGACAATAATAATGCAAACGTACTTCATCCAGTGAAATGACAAAGGAAAAACCGCTACTTCTTGCAATGCATTTGAGCTGCGAAAGAGCTAATTATGAACCTCACTCGATATACAAGGCTTAAAGACTAATCACATGAACATATGAGAGAACAGGAAATACATAATGACGGCATCGTTGAAAACTGTATACCTGAAAGTAGGAGCATTGCAGACTAAAGCATAATAATCAATTAACCGTCAAAATTATAAGGCCACACTTTCAAGATGAGTCAGAGCGCTTGTTTATAGCCCATAATACAGATAACAAGATGAGAATATTTATAATGCTTTTGACTAGTGAAAGGGAATTATTTGAGGTTGATCATGGACAAAATATGGACGAGAGCAGGTATGCCAAAACTGAAGACATGGCTACAATACCAACAAGCTGAAGACATGATTCTGAGAACTCCAGACAGCAAGGGTAAAGGAAGACCAAAATTTCTATCTCCCTCACATATCCTCAACGTCCTGTTTCGATGATGCAGGGCGACCTTCATACTCCAACCTCACCCCTAGGCTTGCAGTGATAACCCTGAATTTCAGCCTTATCTTCTCCATCACATCTTGAACTTGTTCGTTCTCCGGATCAGACAGCGGATAGCTGCTCACCAGCGCAGCTAGTTGCTCAATGTTCTTCCTGATCCTAGCTGAGAACACATTCTGATCAATGCGAGTTGCGGAGGCCCACACATCCAGGCAGCCCTGATAGAAACCCAGTTCTTCACCGACCTGGAAACCCATCTTTAAACCAACTTGTCTTCCCTCTTCTTTCCCTGATGACAGGCCATCATTATAACCATTTTTGTACCCCTCCTGGTAATGTGTCTCATCTAGGAGTACTGATGGCTCGAGAAAATCAGCATCATTTTGAGGTTGCAGGTCCATAATATGATCAGGAACTTAATCTGGCTATACAGCAGACAGTTCCTCAAAAACTGTGATTCCAAAGGCCTGCTTCATTGATAAAACAAAAGGTTGAGAATAACAATTTCAATGAATACATGCTACAGGGAAAAATAGCTAAGTGCTGCAAATCAAGAGGTTGAAACTGCAAATGTATTATGTCTTCCCTAAACATCACCTATACTTTGTTACACATCAATAAGGAAAAGCACAATTAATTCTTAAAAAAGGTGCAAAAGATATCCAGGAATCAGGACACACTAGATTCATCCTTTCTGTGGAAATGGAAAAACATATTAGCGTTTAGGCTGGAAAAGCCATTTTCTACCTACTAACTGTTTTCTACAAAAACAATATCGTATCAATAGTCATAGTCAATCAAGGCTTGAGTGCTTGATGCACGAGAGGCTTGCATATCCTAATACAATACAAGTATGTCAATACCTAGGCTCTACAACTAATCTGGATAGTTTACTTAGAAGAAGGAATTATATGCAACAACTCTGGAGGATCACGGTTGCACTAATATAAAGATTTTTCTCTGGCAAATGTATCATGACACGATTCAATAAGGAGAGCAATTCCTTGAAACAAATGGATCGGGAGACAGGATCTTTGGGCTCTGTGGACAGCTTAGAACTGCTGACCACACGCGTGATGATAGATGACTACTCCTCTGTCTGAAACTCTGAATCACTTCAAATGAGTTAAAGAGCAGCCCAAATCAATGAGAATGGTAGCTTGCGTATAGGGTGGGGCAACTTGCACGAAGTTTGTAAGGTAAAGGAAAACAATAGTGCATATCCTACTGTTATATTATATAAAATAAATTTCCATTGTGCACTAGAGCAAAAGTGTATAACCTAGACAATGTGCAACATTAATATCAAAGCTCATAAGTTCAAGCATCCGTACAAAAGAGGAGAATCAATTTCCCAAATTTTCTGTCACATGGTGAGTCTTCAAACAGCTCTCACTTCAAGGAAAGGTCGATTTCCCAATTTTCGCAGGCGTGCAAGAAACTACCGCACTCTACTTTGGATTAAACTATCACCACAGGATACTCAGTTCAAACAACGAGCAAAAACTTCTATACTACAGCCAATGAAACCGAAGAGATCAGGACACTGGAATAGGCGCAGCAGTAAAGCAATGGGAACCCACAGTTCGCTCGCAGATACAGCTCGAGATTTGGAACGAATCGAGTAAAGTTAGGGATTAAGAAAAGCAAGCACAGCTCTTCGCAATACCTCCGAAGCCGCCGCGCCGCTGGTGCCCCCCTCCCCTGGCCGTGGCCAAGCCGCTCGCGCCCCAGGCGCTGCTTGCCGCCGCCCGCCGCCTCCGGATGGGTTAAAGCGAGTTCCTAAATCCTCTTCCGGTTCCCAAGTAACAGCTCGTGGCTGCTCAAGAAAAATCCCAGTTCCAAAGGGCAAAAGGCTTTTCATGGTCCGGGGAGCAAAAGAAAAATATTTTGTTCATCAATGTTTCCAAAGACAATCGCGCAATTACATATAGGTCCTTTCTATGTTTCTTTTTAGTCCTTTGAATCTTCTGCTAGGAAGTTACTAGTAATTAAAGCCTCCTTCAGGGTGCGTCTCAAACGATTGGAAACCGGCGCCATCGAACGGGCTGCAGCTTTCGTCTTCGTCTTCGGTTCGAGAGAGATCACCGCACGAGAGCTCTCTCCGTCTGTGTGACGTCGTCCGGCTAGGCATGGTAGACGATTCGGGGTCCTAGGGTTTAGGGTTTAGACTCAAACCCCCTTTCCCCGGCCTCCCTCATGGCGTCCGCATCTCGAGTAAGTCCTCGCCTTTCTGCACGAAATACAATGCAGCGATTTGTCTCCGAATCATGGTTTGCCGGCCCACTACGCGGTCCGATTCCGGGGGAAAGTTTGGGGGCTGGATAGGTTCCTTTCATTCATTGCGGTCGAGGATGATTTGTTGCATTCATTCCGTTGAAGTGATCTGTGGCGCTTTGGTTTCGCAGGTGAGGGTTGGCACTCTAGTTCCCCTTGCCAAGGACAATGCTGGCTCATCAAATGGATCCGTATCAACCATTCCCATCTTCGAGGGGTCTAATGTCATCGGGAGGAACCATTTGGTTGTCGCTGACAAGAGGATCAGCCGCAAGCATTTGAGCCTCCAGACCTCTGCTGACGGTTCGATTGAAGTCGTAGTGGTCAGTATGATAAAATGTGTTGGATGGTTGATGGTCCCACGCAATTTTGTTGCTATGGTTTTTGATTTGGGAAATAAGGGTTGTAGTTCTATATGAATGGATTTTCAGGAAGGACCGAACCCTATCATTGTGCGATCCAAGGGGCAGAGGAGGAAGGTTTGTGCTCAAGAGAAAGCCAAGATTGCACATGATGATGTCCTGGAACTGATTCCTGGTGATTATTTCATGAAGTATGTGGATATGGCGGATGATCATAAAAGTTCTGTACAAATGGACTCTTGTAGCTTAAAGAAGGGAAAGAGGCATAGCGAGGAAGATAGTGCAGCAGTCAAGAGGAATAGACAGATTATGGAAGATGAGGCTTTGGCAAGGACACTACAGGTTAGCTAATATTCTGTTTTTGTTGTGAAACCATTTATGTAATGTTTGCATGACTGACAACAAGCCAGTCTGTGTTACTTGTGATGATTATCTTGGAGTAACTTTTCAAAAAAAAAATGATTATCTTGGAGTGTTTTTCCTGTTGTCAGTAGCTGAGTTTAATTGATTCCAGGATCTGCTTAATTAGGGTGATACTTCGGTATTAAAACTGATATTAGTGACCGATATAGGAGAACCAAAACTGATATTAAGCCAAAACTGTTTGTTGCTAATAGAAAATAAGGCCATGCCTCATGTGTCTGAAGTAACATGTTGCAACGGATGTATTTGAGTTAATATTCTTATAGGTTTAAGTTCAATGATAAATATCTTGACATAAGTTTTGCAAACTGCTTTTGTGAGTATGATTTATGTGTGTTATTTCAATGAAGCATGACTGCATGTACAGATGACTTTGAACTATGATATGATAGTTCCTTTTTCTTTTGCGCACTTCACGAATAGCTTTCCATGTTTCACCACTTAAGAACTAAAAATTAAAGTTGAGGAATGAGGTAACGAAGGAAGGCTGGAAAGAAAATTTAATGAAAGTTGTTACACTGCACATATGAGCAATCCTTGTATTTTAATGCAATTGATAATATGATTCCTTTCTATGCCTTTCTGTGACGATGCTTGCTTTGTGCACCTTTTCTTGCTGAGTATCAGAGTTCACTTATATCTTTTCTTTCCTTGTGTAAAATCACAGCACACCCTTAAATTATTCACACATTTGATTATGTTGTCCTATCTAAACAGGAAACCTTCACCGAAGAGAATACAACTGTTTGTGGCATGACTTCTGGCCAAAAAATAAGTCAGCTTGATAGTGCTGGTTCTTCTGGAAAAAATAGTGAGAAAATGCACTCTGTTGGTCCTTTGAAGGATATGCTCCCATTGACTTTCCGGCTCATGCGGGTCCAAGGTCTTCCATCATGGACTAGCACTTCATCAGTTACCATTCAGGATGTCATACAGGTTTTGTACTTTTGCTCATTTAACCGACATGCACTCTTTGATGGAATATGTTTGATTCAATTCATCTTATTCGACATGCCAGTGCTGTTAACATAAACATTTATTTGTGACATAACTGTTTCACAAGAATTCCTCAACGCTTTAAATAATGCATATAAGAACTTTTGTGCAATGTGTGCTGGTTTCTGCCACTGTTCTCAAGAGTAACCTCTATGATGCAAGTATACAAACAAAAAAGAACACTTCTGGGCTGCAACGTTCACTTATGTACTGGTGTACTGCACATTTCTTCCATAGTTCCATGTATAGCAAAAGCATTTCAACTAATGTACTGGACCTTTTGCAAGGTTATTTCATAACCATTTCTCAAGAAAAAAATTGTTATAAATTACACTATAGCCTACTCTGCCTGATTTGACCCAGAAGTATAGTAGTTCTTACTTCCTACATCTGAATGGATTCTTAGGGTGAAGTGCTTCTTGCTGTACTCTCAAATTACATGGTGGACATGGATTGGTTGCTTTCTGGTAAGTAATTGTTAGAACCGTAAGGGTGTCTTTCTTGTATGTTCTGTATTGCCGTAGCTGATGTTTATCAAATTTTTAGTTTTTTAATTTTTTTTCAAAATAAAAGAAAAAAATCTTGTATGCTTACAGTTTCAAACATTACACAGTGAACCCATCTATGTGCTATGACAATACTGAACTATGTAGCTGATAAAAGTGCAAACTAAGCATACATAATTTAAGAGTAATCCACTAAATTCTCAGCACCGAAGTACTTGCAAAATCAACAAGAAATACTATCCCATCCCACCTTTAGAGCATCTTGGCTTTCTTCCATTCACACAGAACCGATGTATTCAAGAACCGATAAGGCGATAACACTTGTCTTACACTCATTCCTACGGCCATTTAGCACCCATCATTCAAAACCCTGAAACCTGGATCATTCTAAGATCTTAAATCTAAATCAGGATTGACCAGTTAAATCAATAATTCAGATGTTTGAATCTTAACCAATTAACAACAGTTTTGAAATGAGATGTTAATAGTTTTTTAGATGTAAGAAACAACAGAAACCTATCTGGAAAAGAAAAGAGAGAGAATCAACTAGGAGTCAAGAAGTCAGCTGGATGTGGGAGAGGGAGCTTGCCCCTGTCCATATCTGGAGTCTCGACAGTAACAGACGGGGCAGGATGGTAGCAGAGGGAAAGTCTAGCACCCTCAAGGTAGTGCTTGATGATGAGAGCGGCAAACAAGGAACAACTGGCAAGAAAGTTGGTGGTTAGAAATTCGTCCACTGGTTGTTAGTGAGTGCAGATGAGGATGAAGCAATGGTATGAAGCTGACATTGAGTCCAACTACATTAGTAGCGGTCGCAATACCGTTGTTGGTGTTGGAGCTAGCACCGATGTCTTGGAGGTTGTGCCGGGCTACTAGTCTTGAGGGAGTCAGGGAGGTGTCTGAATCTGGTCGGTCACACTGTCATGCAAGACTGAGACAAGAGTAGTTAGAATGTGTCAAGGTTTCACATGAAGGTTGCCTTTAGTCTAGTGGAGGTGGCTAATTTCCTTCAAATACAGTGTATGTGCCTGTGTTTGAACGGCAAAAGCCACAAAACCTATTCCCATCAAATTTAGCTGCTCGAATTATTGTTGGATTTTGCTTCTTGAAAATTCAATCCAAAAGGCAACCTACAAATGTGCTCGAATTATTGTGCTACATAGTAATATATCAATATTTCCCTTTTCACCATCATTTGCACTAATCATTTTTAACGTTATACTAATTAGATGCCCCATTGTGCAGCATGTCCAAGTTTGAGAAAAGTTCCACATGTCCTAGTACTACATGGACAAGATGGTGCTTCAGTAGAGCTTATGAAGGTTGCAAAATGCTGCAAACTGTTTGCTATCTTACGGTTCTTACATGCTTTTGCTCATTCCGTCTTCATGCTTGAGTGACAGAAACTGAAGCCTGCAAATTGGATCCTTCACAGACCTCCACTCCCAATTTCATTTGGAACACATCATTCTAAGGCCATGTTGCTCGTATATCCTCGAGGAATTCGTATTGTTGTGCACACAGCAAATTTGATTCATGTTGACTGGAGTTACAAAAGCCAAGGGCTATGGATGCAAGATTTTCCCTGGAAAGACACAAAGGATCTGAATAGAAAAAATCCATTTGAGAATGATCTAGTTGATTATCTTAGTGCACTTAAGGTAACAGGGTGTTTTCTGCATGCCCTTGTTAATCGTTTAAAATTTTCAGTATTTGTTTCCTGCTGATGTCTTGAAATTAGGGCAATTTGACTACAGGACACTGACAGAAAGTAACTTGTGTGTAGGGCACTGTTGAAAATTTTCTTGTCTGACAAAAAATGAGTGTCCTACAGCAATCACAGAAATGTATGTCCCTTAGACAATTTTTCCTAAAAAAAATAGCATTAGAAGTTTTAAAACCATCCCTTTATCATATCAGAAGGGAAAAAAAGGAAAAGTTTATGTATATTTTTTTTACAGTTCCAGTTGGCACAAGAACTTGTGTTTTATCCACTCTACTACTCTTAAGTCTTAACAGAAAACTGGCATTAAAGAAATAGCTTATGAATATTGTGCTTTTCCAGACAACCGAATGATTAATCCAAGGAAAGTGAGTGAAAATTCATATGTTACTTAAATATTGTTGAATATGGAAATAGGAAACTCTACTTTTTTGTTTCGTCAGAGACACTAATTGGAACATCAGGTGGCTCTTAAATAAGTTGAAGAATGTTTCTTTGAATCACAAGATATAATCTGGCTTTTCTGTGGAAGAGGTTCTTCTGTAATAAGTTCCATTCTTGTTCTCTGATCCATCCCGGCATAATCTTGGAACTGTCTAGATTATACGAATCCCTTTGTTGTTGTTTCTGGCTACTACTTTTCTTGTACCTGTTCGTTTCCTCTGTAGTGGCAGTTTTGTTTAAACTCATCTTATTTATTTTAGGTAGTAAAGTGAATTGTTCACTTCATGAAAATGCAGTGGCCTGAGTTCAGGGTAAATCTCCCAGAGGTTGGTGATGTCAACATCAATGCAGCATTCTTTAGGAAATTTGACTATAGCAATTCAATGGTTAGTATGATTCTTTGATCTCAATTCAAAGTTACTTACATGCAGTGCTGAACAATTTAATTTCTTGGTTCCTCTCTCAAATATACTGGCACATGCAATGATGTTAGCATTTCCATCAAAATGTCATTTGGGGTTATAGCAAGTTTTGATGCTTAGCTTGATAAACAACAGAAAAATGGAAAATTATTAACCATTTGATTGTTGGCTCTGGATTGTGTTATCATGTACATTGTTGATGGACTGCTTGACCATTAAGGTTTTATTCAAACTAAAGGGATTGCATATTTTGTCATTTTGAGCGTCATTTGGCTGCTTATCATTGCTTGGAAGAAATTTCATGTTGATTCATACAAACACACTGCATGTCAGGTTATCTATTATTTCTTATGTTATCAACCGATTATGTCATTTTGTGCGTCGTTTGGCTGCTTATCAAACGATTATGTTCTATTATTAACCTCAAGTGATTATTTGCAGGTCAGGTTGATTGGATCAGTTCCTGGTTATCACGTGGGTCCCAATATTAGAAAGTGGGGCCATATGAAGCTTCGGAATGTTCTTGAGGAATGCATGTTTGATAGACAATTTTGCAAATCCCCTCTGATTTATCAGGTACCTTTTGTCCGTTTCTCCATTTTCTGGGGCATGCAACTTTGCAAAAGCGTGGTGGTGAACCTAATCATTTGATGTTTATAATATGTAAATACTTGAAATTAATAAATAAAAGTGATTACTAAACTTCATGCCTAGTCAACGTTTTCTTAACATCTATCCTCCCAAATTGAACCTGTAGGATGTTAAGCATTTGTTTATTCTCGGATGCAGTTTTCTTCCTTGGGGTCACTTGATGAGAAATGGATGAGTGAATTTGCATGCTCGCTGTCAGCTGGTAAATCAGATGATGGATCACAGCTAGGTATTGGGAAACCACTGATTGTCTGGCCTACAGTGGAAGATGTCCGTTGCTCAATAGAGGTAAAAACAGCTGCAAGGTTGATTAGTTTTTCTCGCATCTCCAAATGCTCTTCTTAAAATTCGTGAATGTATAAAATTGTAATGAAAAGAAGGCTCCCTGCATGCTTTCTTGACATGCTGAAAACATCTAGCAGCTTCTGATACTCCCAATATAGATCTGTACTGACCCCAAGAACATGTAGACACAATTAATCTCATTCAGATGAATGCTTTGGCTTGCAAGATCCCCATTTTTCTATCATATTTACCTTAGTATCACCTATCTTATTTTTCTGCTATGCTATGTGTTTCATATTCATTTGTAGGGTTATGCAGCTGGTAGCTGCATTCCAAGTCCTCAAAAGAATGTTGAGAAAGTCTTCTTGAAGAAATATTGGTCCAGGTGGAAAGCGGACCATGTAGGCCGTTGGTATGTTCACTTTTCTTGTAATTACCTGAAGAACTATGATGCTATTTAAATGAAATTCCATGACCGTCACACCACCAGGAGGCTGCTATATAGTATTTACTGGCCCATTGTGATGTACCACTGCACCATGTTTTTTTTTGCCAGTTACACTGCATAGCAATGATTGAAAGGCTGGCATGGTGTTCATGACCTTTAATTAAGTGCCTAAGGCTTCAAACCTTCTGCGCAAGTCTAGCTTCTCCAGAGAAATATTTCTTTATCTATTAGTAGCCGATGGGGCAGTATCAGTAAAAGAGGCTAGGAAGGATGAAGAGGTGACTCTTCTAGCCCTGCCTATCTTTGCCATTTTCTGAAGTGAGCAGATGGAATCTCCATGTTTCTGTATGTGTATCAGTTCTTAACAAAAACATCCTCTACTAGTAAAGAATAGCTTGTAGCAGAGGCCAGATAGATTTAGCTCTAGTTAACAGGGCGGTGAATAATCTCTTGGTAAACCAAACAGCATCAGTACATCACTTCATAGCACTAGTAGGTAATGATTATGATTTTGGCTATATTTTTCGCTCAAGTGAGTCAGTTATATGGCCTTTAAAAGATTGCCCGCCTTGTCCTTTCTAAATGTTACAATGGTTCTTACTATTGACATGGAAATTTGACCTTGATTTTTTTCCCTGTACCAGTCGGGCAATGCCTCACATAAAAACTTTTACTCGTTACAATGGTCAAAACATTGCGTAAGTTTTTATACAACTTAATTCCACTCCAAGACTAATAAATAACTCAAGTATTTTTCTGGATGATCACATCTTAAATTGTCTATTCCCATCAGATGGTTTCTGCTTACATCATCAAATTTAAGCAAAGCTGCTTGGGGTGCGCTGCAAAAGAACAACGCACAGCTGATGATACGCTCGTATGAGGTACACTTTCTTGCATTTTAAGGATACTATCTGGACATTCTGCGTTACAGATTTTGCAAGAGGAACACCATTCAGCTTTTAAGGCCTAGCCAGGAATAGTTTACTACCAGTTGCAGATGATGGAATCGTTACTTATGCCTTGTCATTTGACCTTATTTCAGCTAGGCGTATTATTCTTGCCCCAAACACTCCAATCTGTACCTCAATTCTCGTGCACTGAGAAGAACAGCTCAAGCCGGGTAAGAGCAAGTCGCTCCTTCCTATTGTATATCGTGTGATTATCGATCTATGAATCCAGTTCCTGTGGATTCTTGTAATTACACCTTGTTTTTGCATGCATATCCAGGATGGCCTCGCCCTTGGCAAGACGATCAATACCAAGCTGGTCACGCTCTGCTGGAAAGGCGACGAAGAAAAGGAACCATCTACGAAAACCATCAGATTGCCTGTGCCATATCAGCTCCCTCCACAACCTTATGGCACAGAAGGTTAGCCGCTGTCGTAAGTACTGGTGCATCTTGGTCTTAGTAAAAAGTCCTGTAACGTTTTTCCCACCTTGCAGATGTCCCTTGGTCATGGGATCGGAGGTACACAAAGAAGGACGTGTACGGTTCAGTGTGGCCGGGTCATGGGTAGCTACTGTCTGTATGCCAGTGATTTGTGATTGATTCCATTCTAGTGTTAGCGGCGATAAAGCTAGTGGTTTACTGATATCGTAAATTCTGATTCTGATTCGATATGAGCCGTCAAACTTTGGATATTTTCAGCCTGTCGTGGCAAAGGGATATTTTCCATCTTGTTTAGGCGTGCGCAAAATGCCCATTCATTGGCTGCTTTGCTACTGTGGTGTTCGTGCGCCGTGCTGTCCTGGTCGAGAATTTATGCCGTGCAGAGCATCGTACATAAAGAGCGATCCAAAATTCAAGTTGGGTCGTACTTGCCAGCTCTCTCGAGTCAATTCCCGATCCTTGGGCTGTCGCTACTTTTTGTTAATCATCAAAGTAGCCCCTTGATCATGATTACGCTTGATTACTGAAGCGAATCAACGCCGGCGCGGGGAAGCCGCCCGCTCGGCGGCGTCCGCGTTTGGGACGACGGGCAGGGCACGTTTTCGCCTCTGGTACGGCGCCGCGTCCAGCCAACGACACCGGTGGCGCGTGGCCCGGTGCCGGTCGGCTCACGGCAAGCGCGCCGTGCCCCCGCGCGTTGGCGTCGGATGAGGCCGCCACGCCAAGCGCGACGCGAACCCACCGCCCTCCCCCTCCCTGCGCGACGCGGCGCCCAGCGCCACCCCACCAAAGAAACGCCGAAACGGGGCGGGGGGGGGGGGGGGGGGGGGGGGGGGGGGGCGCGTGACGTGCGCGCACGCCTCCGATCCCGTCGCCGCGCGCCCGCATCGCGTCGTCCACCACGTTGCCGGCCGTCGGCTTCGGCTCCCCGTGACATCGGCGTCCGGCCCACGCCAACCACCCAGGCGGGCCCCGCCCCCACCACACGAGCGGAGACGGACGGAGGGCCGACGCCGTCTTCTATGCGGACGGGCTTTGACGCCGCGACCCACGTGAAGCCCTATCCACGAGCACCGGCGGGCGGCGGGGTCCAGGGGCGCGGCGGTGGGCCGACCACGCGTTGCCGTCGCGAATGTTCTCCGCCCGGGGGCGCTCTCGCTGGGGAAGGGGGGGAATCCGATCCGTCCGGCTTCCCGATCCGGGGAGGGAGATAGCTGGCGCGCTACACCACGCTACCGCCACCGCCACCGCCGTTGCCGCCCGATTTAGTTGGCAGTTAATGCTAATTTTGTAATTAAGTGGTTAATTAATTACGTATGCTACTGATGCTAATCCTCCCGTTTGGCTGAGGCATCATCTGACGCTGCCTGGGATGCTGACCATTCGCGTACGTCGGTTGTCTGGTTGGGATCCTCTGCGCGCGCGCGAGCGATTGTGGATCTTGTGTACGCTGACGCTACGCGATTAAGTTTTGTGAAGCGACACCAGATGAGTGATTTAGAATTCCTCATAACTTTTCGAAAAAAAAATAGAATTCCTCATGTGGCAAACGAGACGTGTTGTATCTTTCTTTCTGCTTTCATACTGTCTTTAACAAATGGATGAAGCTGGATTACATCACTTAGTTGCTTTCATGACGCTATAGTCGTTTCCAATTCTTAAACACCGTAATACGTATCTCTTATTTTACTAGACGATCAAGGCACGCAACAATTAACTTTATCTACAAGAGCCAACTGTGTGTACCTCGTGTCGACATTTTCGACAGCCGGCACAGGGAGACAAACAGAGTTGTTGCGCGCAGAACGACGAGGACAATATTCTAACGGAGGAGGGACAACCATTACACAGCAGTCTTTGCGGCCAAAAGAAAAGGGAGGAGAAGCGAGGAGGAAAAGGGAGCCAAGAAACCACGGAGCGTCCTCCTCCTCCCGTCTATAAATTCCCCTCCTTTCCTCCCTCCATATATAGGAGGCATCGACGCCAGGAAGAGGGAGGAGCACCAAGGACTTCCGGCGCTTGTTCAGGATCCACATCTTCCCGAGCGAGTTCTTGGTTGATCTCTTCCTCTTCGACCACCTCCCCAAAGGGTATGCAACGCACCCCCTTCCGATCCCCCTTTCCCCTTTCTTTCTAGAAATCTGTTGAATATTGTTTGTGCCCTTGTAATTTTGCCCCGGCTTAGCTGTTTAGGATCCGCTCAGTAGGAAGATCCTAGTTGTTGAGGGAGAAACGGTTTGGGATTTAGGGTCCAGACTAGTTCACTCTCTACTCTTCAAGTTGGAATATCTTGGTTTCGGTTCTTTTAGTTATGATGATGTTAGGTGATAATTTTTTAGACCATATGTGATAGGTTATTGTGTCAAATTGGTATTGATCTCATTCTCTAAAAAAAATTGGTATTGATCTTGATTTTCTCTATGAAGTTCCTACTGCTCTTTGTAATCAGCCCTTGTGAACAAATCAGCTCTTCGAGGGGGAGTTTGCAATCATGAATTTTGTGTGATAATTCTCTCATGAATAATGAATTATGTTTAGATGTTAGTATGATGGTTGTTCTCTTGCTATCAAGTTATAACCAGATTGGATATGGTTGTTGGCTCTGGATTCGGTCAGTCAGCTTGCTCTGGTTTGAGGATATCGGGTTGGGTAATTCTGAGCATGTATGTACAGAAAGAGTTTAAGCTTGATGGGAATATTTTGATTACATCCTTCATGAGATGAATCATGAAACTGAAGACGAAGCTAATAATATTACAAAGACCAAAGGGTTGCTTATTAGGTTCGTTTGGATGTTGGAGAATCTGAATTGAACTGAAAGGGCTGAATATTGTGCTTCCAATGGCTCAATTTCTGTTTTGGCTGGTTGATTTGGTTATAGCTAAATATTTTCTAATTTCGGTAACATCATTTTCCCCTAACATCTTGCTATAATCGAGATGCCTTCATTTAACCTTAGGGCCACTTGGTTAGAAGTTAACTGGATTCACGGAACAATGATAAAAAACCATTGGGATCTTAATATAGACATGTCACATTGGCGGGGGTTATGACTGAATTCTTCAGTACACCCCATTTCTATCCTTTTTTTTCTTGCTTTTAGGAAAAGTTATATCATATAGTTGAGATTTTATTAGAACTGTACAAACTGCTCCTAGATCCTGATATGGATGTCTGTATTGTTTCCCGGTGTGTACGATCTGACTTAAGCAGAAATTTGTCCTGACCTTTTAATAATACTTGATCATGGAAAGTATATGTTTCTAATTGCGATATGCTTGTCTACTGCATGTTTAATAATTGATGCCATTCCTTTGTACAGCTCTTGGTGTAGCTTGCCACTCTCGCCAGTCAAGTTTTCATGTCTGATCTCGACGTTCAGATCCCAACTGCCTTTGGTATGCTTGTTATAGTTTTTTTTTGCTTCAGTTGTCTGTGGGTTGCCATGCCTAAAATACAAGTTATTCTAATTTGTATTACGTTTGCAGATCCCTTTGCTGAGGCCAATGCTGGGGACTCTGGTGCGGCAGCAGGATCAAAGGACTACGTTCATGTACGCATCCAGCAGCGTAATGGTCGCAAGAGTCTGACTACTGTCCAGGGATTGAAGAAAGAATTCAGCTACAGCAAGATCCTAAAAGATCTCAAGAAAGAGTTCTGCTGCAATGGTACAGTGGTCCAGGACCCAGAGCTTGGACAGGTATGGCATTTTTTTTTTTTTGCCAAACTTGTGTTTGATCATGCCTATGCGCGGTTGTTTAACCTTGTAGTCTGCAAGCTACTTTATCTGAACATTTGTATTCCTGGTGTAGGTCATTCAACTTCAAGGTGATCAGAGGAAGAACGTCTCAAATTTCCTAGTCCAGGTAGAGATCTTTTTGCTTGTCTCGCACCTATGGTGGCATCTATCATGCCATCTATCATGCATGAAAGACGACTAATTCTTCTTGTACCCTTTCCTGCAGGCTGGCATTGTGAAGAAGGAACATATCAAGATTCATGGTTTCTGAGCAACCGCCAGGTCCATAGCAAGCCCTGCATGCAAAGCAGCTATCTATCCGGGGTGGAGCATATCCGGTTGTGTAAAAGCAGGCCAACGCCTGCGCGTTCTACTATACACATAAAACCTAGCCACCTCTCTGCGTGTATGCTTGTTACCGTCGCCTCAAATCTTGTACGAGGCTCCATCGTTCGATGGCTTCCCTCTATATCAGAACAAGGCTGAATAAAGGCTATTTTACTATTGTTGTGTGTGAATTGCTTTTGCTGAACTTGATTTACTCAGTTTCTGCTGCCTTGTTCGCAACTGCTGGGGTGTTCTGCTACTTTGCTCTGTGTTGTCGCAAAGCATCATGCCAAGGCTGGGAGGGTTCAGTTACATTTGGTCAGTAGTGTTCTGGTTCTACTCGTTTGCCAGTTCCATGGGGCTTTCTCACTTTCTGAATGTGATAGCTGAAACCATCGGCAAGATTCTGTCCATACAATCGCTGGTGTGATCATGGCAATCCTGTGCGAATAGACAACAGTTGGATTTGTTGCGCCAGTTGGAAGAAAAGGCGCAAGCTTTACGTGAGCGCTCCTGAATCAGGGAGGTTGTATCAGCTGAATGTCTGTACTTGCCTCTTTCTTGAGTCATGGATCCTGAGCTAACACGGGGAACACCAAAGGATGGCCAACTGAATTTTAACCTGGGTTTGTTGGACGAGTGAAACAATATCACCAGTTACCTTATTGTCGGCGTGCAGTGCCCATGTTCCAACAGTTTGCAGACTTGCAGCCTGAGGCAAGCCCCCCGGCTGGACTCGAAACTAGACAAGTTGGGGGGTTCTTGAAAATGAAATGATAATGATTCTCCGACATCTCGTACCATGTCGGCATGACTGCTCAGGATTCCAGCACCTAATCTTGACCTTGACTTCCAAAGATGAGACTCACCCTAGCCCTACCCCGGCACAAAGGGAATAGGGGATGATCTTCTATACAGCGTGTCAGCACGCTGCGGTTCACGCAGAGGGGATGAAGATGGACATCACGCTGGCGACGAGGAAAAACCAAACTGTTCACTGTTTGGCCCCTTGTCAAGGCGAGTGTAATCCCAAGGTGGGGATGGGATTGCTCTCCAAGTTGGAGCATCAGAAGCGATCTTGTACTAGTGCCGTTGTGCGTCCCTACCTGTCAGAATCTTACCGGCGAGGGGACGGCGGTGGGTTTCTGATGCTGCTCTGCCACTGGCTCGCTCGATGATATGATGCTGAGCTCTTTGATTCCCTGAGACGAGACGGGGCGTCGCCGTCCATTTCTCCGTGTGTCGCGACGAGCAGGTGCGGTGAGTCATGCGCCGCTGAACGTGAACATGGGATCGATCCACGTGGTTCGCCCCGGGAATACGGCGAGGCCGATCTTATATTCTTATCTGCTGCTTAAGGCAGCCTAATCTCGTAGGAGTAGCCGTTATCAGCAGGCTAATCCATCCACACGGAATGCATTGTTTAAAACAGTTGCACCATCAATTTCATTGGATGTTTTTTTAGTGCTATTGGTATATACGCCACGAAAATCATACAAAAACTTATATACCACTAAAACAATTAACTGAACTTGCTCAATAAATGAGAAATGGGACATGGTGTCCCCACCCTACAATATTTGTTTACCATACATCGTCCTCTCTATCTCCACGAACGGCAAGGAGATTTCTTGCTTCAAACAATCCTTCTATGAGTCCAAGCAATCACGAACACCCCGCGCTTGTGAGTACTGCATGCACGTTGTTCTTGAAAAATACATGACCTTCTCTTTTACTATTTCTTGATTGGATAATTGCGTCCCAAATGGGGCCTGGACTCGAATTCTCGCCAGCAAATGCCGTCTGAGTTAGTGAGATTGCCGGAGTGGGAATAAAATTGAAGCAGCGAATTAACCGGTCTGGAGCTCGTGTCGTGGCCGTCCGCTTTCGCTCCGATTCTGCCGTTGAAACGTCGCGGCGTCTTTTTGGATGCTTGTTTCTTTAACCTGATCTCTCCACGCCCTTTCTTCCTTTTCCTCGTCAGCCTCACATGCACTTGTTCGCTCGTAGTAGCCTTTTCCCTTTCACTTTTCCTGGTTCCTGGATTCGTGGCGCTCTGCTTCCCGAATTTCGTTCTCACTGCGCCACACAAAACGGAAACAAAAGGCTACTCTAACACGACCAGTAACTAGATGGTGTCATCGATCACTCTCGTTTCTTTTTTTTTAAAAAAAAAAAAACTATGCCCATGTTCCGCCCATGCCCTGCGTGCGACGCCGCACGTTCTCCTCTCGCTGCCGCGTTCCATCTCCCAGCTGCGTCGGCAGTGGTGCCCATGCCCTCGCGTATTGCCAGGATGATTGCAGCTTTCAGGTTACGAGATTAAAAAAAAGCTTAGTGATCAGAAACAGATTGCTAGTGTTGGAGCTGCTGCAAAATTGAATCCATTCCTGATTCCTCCAAAAGAATGACCGACATCGTTTGTTCCAACGTGACAACCCCATCGATCCTGCCACCACCATAGTACTCCGTATACCACCTTTCTCCCCACCCAAAAATCGACAGCCAGTTTTACACACAAACACACGAAAAAAAATGGATCATCTCCTCGACCAATGATCCTGCTTGCCGATCGTCGACGAGGTGCTCTCTCGTCACGATGCGTTGCCGGCGTTCCGGAGCGCGCACTCCTCGGGCGGCGTCGGGAACCTCTTGCGGTCGTCGCAGTAGTCGTAGATGAGGACGTTGCGCCCCGACCCAGGCGCTGTCCAGCCGCTGCGCCTCGTCCAGCGCCCACGCGGGGGGCTGGTCCCACCAGCTGGCCCCGGTCGCCGCCGCGCACGCCGGCGGCGCGCCGGCTGCCGGCCAGGCGCAGGCGTCGGCGGCGAAGTCGCGGTAGGAGGAGACGAAGGGCGCCTTGGCCCAGTCCGTCTTCTCGAGGCCGCCACGCGTGGCCCAGTCGTCGGCGTTCCAGATGCTGGAGAAGATGTACATGGGCTTGGAGATGGGGAAGAAGCCGTTGCTGGTGGGTTTGGACGCGTCGTTCGGGTACACGCGGATCGGCACCTTGTCCACGAAGAACCTGCACGATTCGAGACAGCAGGAATACAGGATCAAGGACGATTCTGCTGCGATCGTGGGCCAGCAGTGCCTGATCACGAGGCAAAAGTTGGAGCCAATTATTCCCGCGCGCTCGCTGATGCGGGAACAGTGGCATTCGCAGGGGTTGCCATGCCAGGGAGGGAGGGATCGCGGCGCACAGCAGAGAGAGAGAGAGGCTGCTGCTGGCCCGGCCGCGGACGCATGTGGCGTGTCGCGGGCTTGGAAGGGGAATGGAGCGGTGGGCATGGGCGTGACGGCACAGGACGGTTCGGCCCCGAAACAGGGCGCGTACCAAGTTTTTTTTTTGCAGCAGCGGCATGGTTTGGCATCTCTCTCGCTAGTCGCTCCTGGGGGTGCCGGTCCCGGTGCGTGCTGTGGGATTTTTATCCCAGGGACAAGGAGGTGGGTGGGTGACTGACTGGGTGCATTCAAATCGCCTGATCCTGCTGACCCGTCGTCTTCGGCAGGCTGCGATGCCGAATCTTTCCGGCCGGAGGCGGACCAATAACCATTGCTCAGAACAGAGCATAGCAAAGCTTACACGATGTGCTTACACGAAATGAATCGATCTGGTCTAGCGATGGATCGATCAGTGAAAGAAGCGGATGGCTTACACGATGTGCTTTGCGTTCCAGAGGATGGCGTAGGTGTGGAAGTCGGCGGTGGGGTCGAACCAGAGGGAGTGGCGCATCTCCCTGCCGCCGACGCCGTTGTGGTACACGTTGGTCTGGATGATGTAGGGCTGCCCCGTCCGGTTGCCCAGGAACTCGAAGTCCAGCTCGTCCCGCAGCGGGGCCGCGTCCACGTCAGAGCACATCTGCAGCCACAAAAAGGGCACCGCCGTCTCGTTACATTAGCTAGCTGAGGTTGCCGGATCGACCGGATCGAGCGAAAGAGATCAACGGACGATCGGTCACGCACGTAGTAGGCGGTGACGACGCCGGCGGAGTCGTTGCCGACGAGCTTGAGCTTCATGCTGAACCACCCGAAGAGGTACCGCTCCTTGGTCTGGAACCCGACGCCTGGAAGGAAAAGAAAAAAAAAAGAGGAAGGGGATCGAGGCTGAGCTGGGATTTGCATTTGAGCCTTGAGACACTGCATGCACCACCTTGCTGGGCAACTCTGACGATGGACCACCGCCACCCCGGACCTTTTCCTTACCTGTCTTGTTGTCGAGGTAGAGGTACCACGTCTGCCCGTCGGCGGAGGTCTTCACGTGGTCCTCCGCGCCCGTGATCTCGAAGTTGTCCCCGAACGACGCCGCCGCCGGCGCCGCGGACGCGCCGCGGGAGAGGCAGGACAGCACCACCGCGGCGAGGATGGCGACAAGATCACGCCGCCGCGACCCCATCGCTGGTAGATAGCCGAGCCGGGCAGGGAGCGCCCGGATTGGCGAAAGGGAAGGGGGGAGAGAAGGCTGCAGAGCTGCCGACGAGTGAGGCAGAGGGGGAGAGCGACGGAGGGCGGATGCTTTGGGGCGGGGCAAAGCACAAGGCGGAGCAGCGCCGCGCCGTCCTATCTCTTCTAGTATCGGACGAGACGAGACGGGGCAGGCGGGGCGCGCTTTTGTTTAAAGCTAAAACTGATCTGAGCTGCGGGTTTAAAATAAGACACAAGTTGAGAGAGGTTTGGCCGCGTCTGCGTGCGCCGGAAACAAAAACTGCGCCGTTGGAGCCACTAATCTCGTTCTTGTGTATTTTAACGCAGGAGCCAGGCAGGCAGGCAGGCTTTTGCATTTGAAACGGGGCACTCTCTGTCTGGCTCCAGCGCGTTACGCTGGGGTGCGACCGCGAGCGAGCGCTGGGTGCGACGCACGAGCCTCAGATCCCGTGCACATATCACTAGATCATGTACTAGCAGTATCCATCAGCATCAGCCCATGATGACGCCCGATGGCCAACCCCGTGGTCCATACCCAGTCAGTCCCCCTGCTCGACAAGCTCGATCGTGGATGCCACATGAACACAGATCGCGCTAGCTCGATTCCGAAAGCGTAGCGGCCGGAGCAGGAGAGATGATGGAGTCGAGCGAGATCGGAGGGCATGTGACCACTGACCACCGCCGAGGTGGACTGTGGGCAGGGCAGTGTGTTGTGATCCAGGGAGAGGGGGTGGAAACGGCAAACCCAACACTGGGATGGATCCTGTGATTGTAGCGCAAACTGCTGAAAGCCTGAAACTGCACAGCACAGGCGTTGTTTATGGCGCGCCGGGCCTCGCAGCTGGTTGGGTTCTGCTGCGGCGAGTGATCGCAGCTGCAGGCGGGACAGGAAGGCGGCACCCGCAGGTTTGAATGCCTCTGCTGTGACCTGGGGGCATCAATCAGCACAGCAAATGAAGGTGACGCCGGCTGCGCGGCGAGCAGCACTGCCAGCAACTCGTTTTGGCTTCGTCTTCTTCTAGGCTACCTTGCGCCAAGGGCGCCGACGTAGCGCGACCGTCGCCCGTGAAACAGGTTTTCCGCGCCCCATGACCATGAGCCGCCGCAATGCACGCACACGAAACCCGGGGAAACCGGCCGTGTTGCTCCTGCGGCGTGAAATCGGCGTCAAGTGGATCTGAGAGGATAGAGCACCCTGCAGCAGGTTTGACTCGGGGGGGCCTACTCTGATACAGTTGGCACGCAGTTATCTATCATCATCATTCATCAGCATGGGTCTGTGGTGAACTAGGAACTTTGTTTTTTTTTCCTATTAAATGCCATTGACATCACTATTTAATTTCACAATATTATACTACCTAGTTATGCAAAAAAGAAGAAACATACACGACTCCGTCTCATCTGAACATACCAAGTGGTAATGTCACGTTTACGCGATTTAACATTCCGTTGTTGATCGAGGAATTACACAAAAAAATTCTGCAATTTGCCAGAGTCCTCGTGAAACTGGGGGCAAAAAGAAAGAACAATAAATAGTTCACTTACTGAAACCGAAAGGAAAGGGTCCATTGGGCTGCACCAAAACGCCCTCGTTAGTCATTACAGTCATCATACTGTTTCCAGATTGCAACATCAATGTATAACTGTCAGAGAAAAAGAAACAGAAAAATGGAGCACGACTTGTATCAAGTAAAAGTTGTTGCTACGTTTCATGTTCACAAGCATTCACACGACTCAAGTAGGCGGCCTTTCGTCTCGACTAGGGCCTTCCTGAAGTCTGAGTCATCCCAAAGGTAGCAGCACTGCAAAAGCATAAGTCATCCATCAGACTTCTGAAAATTATACAATAACTTAACAGGCAAAGCAAAAGCATAAGTCAATCTACGGACGTTTAGAAGCACTAATGACATCTAGTCCCGAGCTAATGTGGGATGCACATCGAATTTTCTTTTATGCACAGAGAGAGCAGTGAGAAATCAAGAATGAGAACCAAGTAAATATTAAGAGCCAAAGAATAATACACGAAGTGACTGCCTCAAGGGCTTTTGCTGTCCATATCCATACCACCAAGGGCATATCAGGATGCGGCGTAGCACTGCTTCTGTTCAAATTCAAATTTCAAATCATGTAGCACACATCCCAGTGCCTTTTCAATGGTATTGATATGAAAGTAGCATGCCCCAACCATTTGCTTTCCTATATCCTATACAAAAGTAAGGTCTATAAAACCATATTTGGTGCACCTGTAAATTCCTTGGTTTCCCTCCATAACATTATTGTACACAACCAAAATATGCTACATTAAAAATTTACAAATGACAAACCACAAGACAGTGGTCCGAGATAGTGTTCAGCTCAAGCAAGTACTTATGCATTTGCAACTTGTGCAACAATAGAACATTATATTGCTAAAAAGGAACATTAAAAAACATGCTGTGCCATGACAATACAGAGCCACTGTGTTTTCTTACAGTTCATCTAGCATGTAAACTGAGAAGGAACTTACAATCTGCATGGATATCACCAGTATGGCCTATATAGCTTTACTTGTGAAGAATACCCTTCTTGGGCATTTTAGGCTTCCTCTGGACATGATTCTGAAAGATGGAGAAAGTATGGACAAAATTAGAGGGCACATAGATAGCAAAGCATATCAAGAAGGAAACAGCTAGGCACCTTTTGTCTTTGCAGAGCCTCAACGTCTGTCCTCTCCTTCCAGTTACTCTTACGCAATTTAATAGGACGGTTCCCAACATATTTTCCTGAAAGAAATTTGTTCAAAAGTAACAAGGAAATAGTAAATCAAGACACGCAGATAAGTTGCACACTCAATCTGCAGAACATAATAGTAGAGACTAGAGATACAAACCATTCATTTCCTTTATTGCTGCAGCCAGATCAGTAGGGTTTGAAAAGCTCACAAATCCATAACCTTTAGTTTTACCAGTCCTCTTATCTCTAACAACCTGAAATATAGAATACAAAGGCAAGTTAAGGCCATACAGAATCAGAAAAATGAATGCCAAATGCTGCAAAGAATGGTCAGCACAAGCCACACTATGTGGCTGAGCATCTTGGTTTCTTTACGAGCTAACCTCTTAACTCCTCCATTGGTCAGCCTATGTGAACTAGTATAGGTTTCTTCAGGTGAGGGGATTTAAGCATGGAAAGAAGCAGAGAATGAGTTCAATAAAGGGGTACATTGTTAGCCACAAATTTATTCAGGCATGTGTAAACTCTAAACCTACTCTTAAGACTGCTTTTCTTTTTAGTTTTTGCTACTCCATATGCGTTAACATATTCATGCCACTTTCAGAACTAGCAAATATGAAGTAGCATACTGCTACGAATAGGATCCATATGAAATATCTCCAGTGTTCTAGTTTTCTCCCACACATGCAAAATTTCGTAACACTTAGTTATTGTGTCCACCAGTGAAGAATAGAGAACAATATCAGTATGTGTATTGCAACTGATGTTCTGTAAACTGCCAGCATTTGCAGAAATAATTATTATTTCGATCATGTTGGATTTCCCTTTTCTTTAGACAGTCCCTTGGGCTTTGGCAACAGTCAACAATAGAGAGATCAACATGGAACAATGAAAATTCGTTTTTATGTTTGTGAATCCTTTTCACTTCTTCCATGCTTTATTACGCGCCTGACCATTAAGAGATTTTAGTAGATCTGAACTTACAGATTTATGTTCCTCCAAATCCTTTTAAGCGTCATCATTTACCTACTAAGTAGCTTTCGCAGATCTAAACAACTTATGAATTTACTCCACCCTTGTTAGAGTAGAGGGCATGTTTCGACTTTGGACACCACTGTTTTCTATTGTATAAATTGAATTTATGTAAAAAATCAGCTAAATTATTACATTATTAAAGAACTCTTTGAGGCATATCTACACATCTCGAACTAAATATCTATAGAAAATAGTGGCAATAAAGGTTTAAAAGAGCCAGTTGTGCAAAACTTATGTTGCATAGTACGGTTCCATTCACAAGTAACTGCCTTCCAAATATTATGGTATGTAAACGTTCATGCCCAAAAATTAGTTCCTATGTTACGGTGGAGCTCATGGATGATATTGAATCTACTCAGATTAATTAATCATATTGGAGCACATATTCCCATAGAATCTACCCTAAGCCATCAATTTGGCAATAAACTTCCATCAACCTTTGAAGAACCTCATGCAGGCTGTAAAAAAGTTATCTACCTATGTTCGTCAGTTAGGCCAGAATTACATTGAACTATATATTGATCAGGCTGACAACTAGCAATGAATTTCAACACCTTGTGCCATAAATAAAAACCTGAGCATTTTTATGACCTTGACTTCAGTATAAAAACTCTAGAAACAGTTTGACAATGTACTACACAGCTCATATTGAAGAGAACAAGTTTCACCACAAATAAGTTTTTGGGACAGAGAGGAGTAAAGTGGTTACCCTTGCCATGTTGAAGGAGGGGAACCGCGAGAATGCTTTGGAGAGAACATCATCATTAACTTCGTTACCTAGATCTCCACAGAAGAGCCTATAGTCATCTGAAAAAAAATTGTTTGAGTTGAAACCCAAGTATAATCGAGAAAAGTGTGAGGCGTTAAACAAAGGGAACCGAACAAGAAGAGGTCGCGCTCCGTACTTTCGGGCCAGTCGGTGAGGGTGGGGTCCTCCCAGGATTGCCCGGCGGCGCGGCGGGGGACGGGCTTCTTGCTGGTGGAGGGATCGGAGGGCCTGGCGTTGGCGGCGGCGGGGTCGAGGACGTCGCTGGTGGCGAGTGCAGCCTTGACGCTCTGCAGCGCCTCGGGGGTGATGGTCTGCGCGTCCCGCTGGAAGAGCTGGTGCGCCTGGTGCAGCTGCTGCTGGTACTGCTGGTAGCTATTCGCCGCCATCGGCGGCGGCATCTGCGGCTGCGGCTGGTGTTGCTGCAGGTGGAAAGGGAGCGGGAAGTAGGCGCCCCCCGCCGGGACCGGAGCCGAAGACCCAGGGGGTGGCGGCGGAGGAGGATTGGAAGCCATGGAGGCGAATCGGCGGAAGACCCAGGAGGATTTCTATCGTGTTCTGTTTCGTGACGAAGGGTTTCCTCTCGATCCCAAGAGCTAGGGTTTCCTCTCGATCCCAAGAGCTAGGGTTTCCTCTCGACGCCGACTCCGCCGCTCGTCACGCGCCTCCGCCGGCCCCCTTCGCCTGTGTGCCCGCCTCCGGCTCAATCTTGCTGCGAAGCAAGCGGTTCAGCTACGGATTTGTGGAGCAGAACGATGAGATTTGAGACCCGACGGACCTGCGGGGATGGGATTTTGGATTTCTACGTGTGCCCATATTTTGGCTGGCCCAAACTTTGGCATGCCAAAATTTGGGTAGCAAACCAACCAGGCTCTAAGTTTCTCCTGTTTATGACGAAAGCGTACTATCCACTTTACGTTTCTCCTATTTGCAAGGTTTCACTTTGCATATTACGTTTTCATGCAAGATCTTCAATCAGATAATTGGTCTGAACCCCGTTGCCGCGACAAAAATTGAATGGATTATATGTGAAGTTTAATATAAAATGTATGAAATATTTCGTGTGTCTAGACATGGTGGTGCACGATGATAGAAAATATAGATGTTACAACCAGGGGTTAAAAAAAACTGTTTGAAACGGTCAGGTAGCTATATGTCGGTTACCGCTCAAAACCGACACTACCAAACCGCTCCTACTGGTTAACCGGCCGGTTTGACCGGTTTACAGGACCGGTTTTTATTCTAAAAAAATCGGTCTAACTACGGGAAAAAACCCTGGTTACAACTAGTGTTTTGTTCAACATAAGTCAAATAAATGATTTACATTGCGACAACTGGGACATTTTTGTTGCATGTAGTAAAGCCCGAAAAGTAATAGCCGTTCTTTTGCGGAGGAATTTGCATAAGCATGTAGGCAAAATAATGTGAGAAAGAGTGGAACATGTTTAGTTACTTGGAGCTGGTCCAAGGTAACATAGCACAAACTCATAATTAACAAAGTAAACAACCAAACCAGAATGAAATAGACAACATATAGTGCCGCAAGAAAAACTAGTGCCACACACATGACAGGCACGGAATGGGATAGCTAAGAAGTGCATGTTCAGTTGTATACTATTCGGTGCACAAGTTGAAACATGCAAAGTAAGTGAACAAAATGACATTAAGCAAACAAAGGTGAAAGTAGGACGTACCCCGCGTGGCCGCGTAGAAAAGGAGATCAGTGATCTTGTATCGTACCTGATGGAGATTGGTAGCATCGTAGACGAGATACATGTAGCAGACGAGCATTTGAAGGACCCAGATGGTGGGATCGTTACAAAAGCTGATCAGGTCGATACCGATAGAACATGCTCTTCTTCTTCGGCAGGCTGTGCGGCCATGGCGCGTCAAACGGCAGCGGCCTTGCCTCTCTCCCGACCCTGCACCGCTGATCCCACGGTGGTGCCCCCTCTCCCCCCCCCTCCCACCACTTTGACGTTAGCGAAGGGAAGCAGCAGCGACGAAGGCTACTTCGCGGGCAACGGTGGCAGACAGGGTCTGGAAGGTTCTGGAAAAGTGGTGAGTAGGACAACGCTGACGAATGTAGGCGACGAGAGGCGAACTACCATTTTTTGCCCAGATCAGACGGGAGGTCTCTGGAGAAGCCGATGCGTGGAAGGCACGGATAAAGGGCTGGATTTGAATGGAAATTGTTGCATGAACAGTTCTACAGTAGCATCAGTAGGGGCCGTCGGATGCAGTATGCGCGATTACAACGGAGGCATGTTACCATAGGACTGTAGCAGGAAAAGTGTTATGAGAAATTAAAGACTTGATATGATTACTAGGACGAAACACGCGCTTCACTGCATGCGTAGACAGTCGCACAAACTGCTGGTGTTGCAGACATAGTATGCACAAATATGTGCTTGTTCAATAGCTTGTTAGGCGTACTTGACAACACATGAAAGTGATAATTAAGACATAAAGTCTTGCGGGCGAACAGCGTGAAGCTCCTTCGAGCGTTGTGAAGGGCCACGTGAGCTCATGGCAGGTGCTTTGGCAGCGAACACGAAGATGGAGGGTGACGGTGGCGCAAAGGTGGCGCAAGGCCGGCCTGATGGCGTGCGAGGAAGAGCTGCTACCGGTGGAGCAGGAGGGAGAGGATAGTAATTGGAGAGAAGAAAGAGGAAGAGGAGAGATGACGTGCTGACATGTGCGCACCGCCGCTGCATGACGTCCATGTCATCGAAACATGTCGATGGCCAAATTTGAACGGCTTTGTTAGTTAGTTTTGATAGTTAGTTGATCAACTATTTCTGTTTTTACAGTTGATGGTCAAAACTCAAAACCAAACTGAAAACTCAAAACCAAACTGAAGCCACAGTTGAATGGACAAAATATAATATTCCTTTTTTTTATTACATGGTTAACGTAATAATGTCGGCGTCCATTTCTCTTTAGTCTTTACCGAAATGAAAGTTACTAGCATCGTTTCCTAAACTCTACTAGGTTTGATTACCTCTGTTGTTTACTTCTTCCGTTCCTCGTAAAAATAGCTTTTAACCAGAACTGTTAATTAGCTATTAAACAAGAGAGAAGTGTTTTTCATACTTTTCTCCAATGGCGAATGAGGACGTGCTTTCCATGTAGGATCCTCCATTTCCCCCTCGGTTAAAAAAAATCCCCTAAACTAACCACACTACTAATTCATGAGTGAATAGTGAATAAACCAGAGGTTGTTGTTTTCTGCGTGTTGTTTTCATGAGTGAATCTTGTGATCCATGAGCTAAAGATGGATTGATGGATGAATAATTTCACTGTATCAGCAGGGAAAATGAAAAGGAGACGCACGTGCGCGTACACTGATTTCTGTCGTGCATGCTGAGGAATTCAGGCTGGCTCGGGCCAAGCTACGGGACTGTTTTCGTAGCAAAAGGCCGGCAAGGTGGTCCATGGGCTGACGTTAGCTTTCACTCGGTCGGCCCATTCGCCCTCCAGAAATCGAAGCCCAACCTCGTCTCCTAGATGTCGCTCGTCGCCAAAAATGGTGTTGGGCGTCATGGAACTGTATAGCGTGGGAGATGCGACACTCACCAATTACCATGAGCAGAGCGGATGACTGGAATCATGGAGGAGATATTCGTTTGGGTTTCGGCACTACTCCAAGAATGTTGAGGCTGCTTTTGTTACGTGGTTAATGTAATAACATTGGCTTCCATCTCTCTTTAGCCTTTACCGAACTCGAGCTTTTCAGTCTACCAACGTAACTTCCTAAACTCTGTTGTTTACTCCTTGCTAGTGCTTTACGGGTGCACCTGCCTTTGTTTTCTCGTGAGCTGAGTAGGTATGATTTTGACATTTTAGATGTTGCTAGATTTTATAGTTGTTTTTTTAGAGGAGATTTTATAATCTTTTTCTCTTTGACAAGTGAATCAGTATATCCAAAGATCATTGGAACTTCTAACTTTGGGACTAGTACTAGACTACTAGTGAACGGTGTAATTGAAGGCAGGAAGGTACCTGTTCAGGGAAAAAAAAAGTCTGGAAGGGAAATGAGATACAAGTGTGTCGGAATTTCAGGATCTGAAGCCAAAGTAGGTTACGCCACAAATCAATCGCTCCACACCAAAACATGGCTCCAAAAAGTAGCCAAAGCAATGCAATATTGCAATGAGTCAAAGTACTGCAAGATGTTAGAATTGCATTCTTTTGTGGACGGAGGTAGTAGGTTATTGGATCCTGTCTTATTCGTTCTGCCACAAGGGTCCCGCAGAAGTGGGCACCCACGAGCACACTGTGCGGTGCTATGAGACAAAGTTGCTAACTGAAAGTGAATTCGACAAGGCATATAGTCCCAAAGAAACGCACAAACTTCCGAGTGTTTCCCCTGTTTCCTTCCAACGCCTTTCACGCGTCCACGACCTCGTCGTCCTTGGCCGCCATCACGAGCTCCTCGCGCCACGCCGGCGGCGCCGCCCGGGTCGTCCCGTCGATGGCATTGGGCCTGCCCAGCGCCTTCAGCGCCAGGTGCGCCGCCTTCTGCCCGGAGATCATCATGGCGCCGAACGTCGGGCCCTGCATTCAAGCACATGATTAGTCAATAATCAGTCCAAGAATCCAGGAGAAAGATTAGCACACTATCGAAAGAAATCAATCCTTTTTTTTTCTCCTCACCATTCTAGGGGCGCCGTCGATCTCGGCGACCTCAATGCCGGTGACGATCATGCCTGGCACGACCTCCCGCGTGAGCCTGACGATCTCGTCCTCGGCGGTGTTCATGTCGAACGCCTTCATCCCGGGCACGGCGCTGATCAATCCGATGTCCTGGAGCCTCTTGACGCCCGTTGCCCCGAACGGCCCGTCGTGGCCGCAGGAGCTGACCACCACCTTGGCCTCCATCGCGTTGGGGTCCATGCACGAGCACGACTGGGTGTCGTGGTTCATGGAAACCAGCGCTGACCACCCCTCCTACGCGGCCCTGCTTCACGATCAGGTCCTCGACGGCCACGGCGTTGAAGAGGGGCGGGCCAGGAGGCGGCTCATGATGGTGGAGGTGAAGAGCGCGGCGTGCTTGATCACCACGTAGTCCTCGGCCTCGTCGTAGGCGATGCCCAGCTCGTCGAGGAACCCGTGCGCCGGCTTGCGCACCACCATGGCCGAGAAGAGCTGCCCGCCGAGCCACGCGCCGCCGCCGGGGGACACGGACTGCTCGATTATGGCGATGCTGATGGAGGGATCCTTGGAGAGCTCGTACGCGCAGGAGAGCCCCGCGGATCCCGCGCCCACGATGACCACGTCGGTGTCGGCGTGGGTGATCATGTCGGTCATGTACCGGCGGGTCATCTCGCGGGTGACGATGGACTCCTTGATGGGGCTGAACTTGAAGGCCGTCAGGTCGTAGGGCGGGGTGGACGGGGAGCTACGTTGCACCGATACGGCACCATGCCGCCGTATCGCCGTATGGACACGGGGGGCGGGGATATGCGTGTCCCCACGTATCCCGACTTTTTAGTCGAAAAAAATAAAAAAACGCAGGGATATGGGAGGGATACGGCAGGGATACGTCTTCAAATAGGGAGCCCTTCCGCCGTCGCCCGTCCCACTTTTCGCATTCGCATCTGCGTACTGCCGTCGCCCGTCCGCCGTCGGCAGCCTCGGCGGCGTCGTCATGGCTCCTCGGTTCGTCGGGCTCCGGCCTCCGCTCGACGCCGTCCGCCGTCTGCCGCCGCCGGTAATCATCTTGCCATCTTCAGACTTCATCTATTCATCTTGCTGCCGGATTGTCTAGGTCTAGGACAGTAGGACTCATCATGAACACGACCATCTCCCATCTCCCATGCGCGTGATGTCTAGGTCTAGGACTCATGATTCCAGAAGGTCGTCACGGCTCTCCGATGCCGTCGCGCCGCCCCCGAGGTGCTTGCCGCGGCGTACGCCGAGCTTGCCCTGGCCGAGGTCCTCGCCGACCCCCTCCGGGATTGTCCGGAGTCCGGACCAGCGGTGTTCTCTGCTCCTCGAGTCCGTCGTGGGCGCACTCCCGTCCGCCGTCGACGCGCCCATCCGGCCATCCCGGCCATCTCCCATCTCCCATGCGCGTGATGTCTGTCTAGGTCTAGGACTCATGAACACGACCATCTCCCATGAACACGATCATCTATTCATCTATTCTATGACTATGAACACGATCATTTAGTTTATCATATGCTACTAGTTTTACTTTCACTATCAACTATTTATTATATTTATCTATCCTATGACTATGAAATTTTTGGTTTGTCGTATCCCCGTATTGCTATTTTTTGAAAATACCGTATCGCTGTATCCCCGTATCCGTATCCCCGTATCTGTATCCCCGTACTGTGCAACATAGACGGGGAGGAGGAGATGGAGGTGGAGATGGGACCAGCGGCGCGCGGGGTGGCGACGGTGACGGAGGACGGGAGGCGAGCGCCAGCGAAGGAGGACTTGAGGGTCGACGCGGTGGCGGCCATGGCTCAGAAGCTTCTTGGGTTGCTGTGGAGACCGAAAAAGCAACGCCACAACTGCATGCGGCCGCATGGCTTATCCCCACCGTCGCTCCTTGCTTTAAGATTCGGTTTGGTCAACAACACGCCTGATTCCTGCATGCGGCTTCTGCCCCATTTCGGCGTCCTCCGTCCCTTCATCCGATTCCCGGCCTTCATCCCCTCGCGGCCCCGAGTCGCACGCCGCGGCGCCGCCGTCGCCGTCGCCTGTCTCTTCATCCCCGAGCTGCCGCTGCCGGCCAACCTGGCCTTCATCCCCTCGCCGCCCGTCCCCTCAACACCGGTCTGCTGAGCACCTACGCTGCCATCGCCGCGTCGTATTTCCGCCTCACGCGCTGCCGCCGCGTATCTCCGCCTGACGCGCTGCCGCCGCAGCCGTCTCCTCAACCCCTTGCTGCCACGTTGCCGTCGCCCTCCGCCTTCCATCCAGATCTCGTTGAATAAATAATTTGTATGAATAAATAATTTGTATAAAAGAAAATAGGATCAGAAAAATCATTATAACAGAGTCAAGCTGTATCGAAAATCGTGCACGTTGAATCACTTTCATCTCTCTTTAATATAAACTTTTTCTTGCTATATAACATAAAAAGATATTGACATGGCGTTATTTACCGAGAATGAAACTTACACTGGAACTGTCTTTTGTGACCTCGTCTGGAGTCTGTCATTCCACCTTCATTATAAATATCTTGTCTAGCTGTAGAGTATGCACAATCTCTTTTTTTGAAAGAAAAGAAAAGAGACAGTGTCACTTGAATTCCTGTTGAGTATAACACAAACTTTTTACGAGGCCTATAGTTTGCTGAAGTAGTATATTTCTATGTTTTCATCACTTGAGGTAGCAGCTAGCTATATATGCATTACAAATACAAGTCTAGAATGGCGCTAAAATCTGCCATCCGCACCGCACGCAGCACAACCAACCAATGACACATGCACGCCACGAGCGTGGTTTTCCTAAGGGTACCGGTAGGGATGAAAGCGGTCGGGAACGGTCGGGAAAATCCTTTAACCATAAATGTAACTGTTTTGCTTGGTCGGGAACGAGTACGGGAGCGGGAAAGCCGGACGGGAAAACGAAACCGATATTACGGGATATCGGGAACGGGACATTACGATCGGGAACATGTCGATTACGATCGGGAATCGGCAACACAATTCGGGAACACCGACACATGTAACCACTTCAAAGATTTAACTCGATGCAATAGTAACAACCATGCATATAATATCACTCCATCAGGCCATCATCACTTCATCAGTTCAAATGATTATATCAGGTACCGATCCGCACATGCACATGCAACATAAGTCTGCAACATCAACTTGATAGCAAACTGGCAGAGCAATTCAGGCATAGCCGCACAGGGCACAAATGTCACGCCACAATTCAAAGGTCGAATTAAAAAAAATACATGCCACATCAGGCAGCCAACACTCGCACAGTAGTAGCAAAAAGCATTCAACAGCAGCCAACTCTACATGTCGAAGTAGTCCAGATCATTTGCATTTGGCCCATCAACTTCACCATCACTGTCTGCGACATCGTCGTCCTACAACAAGGAGGATGCATCAAACACTTAGATAGGAAGCAAAATTAAGAGATGGTAGAATCTATTACTCAAATAGTATAGCCATCTTCTCACAAAATATGATAGTAAGAATAGTACATCAAACACTTAGATAGGAAGCAAAAATAGTACAACCATCCCTAATATTTGTAAAGCATCTTGGCAGGCATAATACCTCAATCTTCAGCTTTGAAGCAAGGGCCTCGATAACCTCAAGATCACCAACAATAGAACCAACCTTCTTATCTGTAAATTCAAAGTTCAAACAAGAGTACAAGACAAACAGATCAGCAAACATAGTTATGATAAAATAATGTACATAAACTAAAGCTGAGGAGCTTTTATAACCTCTTCTTCCTGCAGCAACCCAATCTTTCATGCATACCAAAGCTTCAACCATCTCCGGATCAAGGCGGCTACGGAAAGGATCAACTACACGCCCACCAGCACTACAAGCTGATTCAGAAGCGACTGTGGAGACTTGTACAGCTAGCAAATCACGAGCTACTTTTGCAAGAACACGATGTGCACCACAACAGTAGTTTCATTTCCTAGGTCTTTTTCTGCTTTCAGTAGCATCTGGCCCTTCTGAACACGATGTGCCACCCTCAGATGGGTCCAAAATCCTGTGGTTCCATAATTGCTCTCACATCTGCCTTTGTGCTTGCATTTGGGGAAATTGCAATGAGCCCAATGTTGAACATATGTCCTCCCATTGTCCTCAATTACCAGCTTCCTCTTTGTGAAGTACTGCCACACATCAGAGGTGCACTTCTTCACCCTCTTTCCATCCGGCACAGGAGCATCATCACCGTCCACAATGATGGCATTAGCAGTATCTCCTCCTTGCTGTCCACCAGCAGCGCCACCATTGACATCAGCAGCAGTAGCTCCACCGTTGCCACCACTGTCGCTGCCTCCAACTCCACCACTGCCGCTGCCTCCAACTCCACCACTGTCGCTGCCTCCAACAGCACCACCTCCGCTGCCTCCAGTTGGTGTTGAGCTTGATATAGGAGTGGCACTAGACAGACACAAACCAAAATCTTGACTAGGGTGAGGGCTTGGGCTTCCATTTGTTGACCTCGACCTCTTGGATCCTGCCATAAAGAATGAAATAAATGAACAATCAATCAAAGACATGAACAAGAAGCTATTCCTATGCAACACAGCAAAAAAAAATTAGTGATTCAGTGAAAAAATTGACAATAACAAGCTACGGCTATGCAAAGGATATCTAACATTTTGGGTACCACGGCAAAAAAAAACATGAACAAGCTATTGTCATGCACCACGGCAAAAAAAATTCAATGGTTCAGTGAAAAATTTCTACAGCACCACGGCTAAACAAGTGATTCAGTAAAAAATTGACAACAAGCTACTGCCATGCAAAGGATATCTAACATTTTGGGTACCACGGCAAAAAAAAATTGACATGAACAAGCTATTGCCCTGCACCACGGCAAAAAATTTCAATGGTTCAATAAAAAAATTCTACAGCACCACGGTACAACAATCAATTGAACAAGTGAAGCACCACGGATAAACAAGTGAAAACCATTTCTAGTACCTACACAGGTTCTACTCATCTACATCAATATTCAGTCATCATCAATCGAACCATTCCTACTAATCACTCATCAATATTCAGCCAATCAATCACTACGGCTAATACCTGATGTTGGCGTAGGAGCAAGTTTGCTGCTGTCCAGCACCACTGGCGGCAGGGGCGGCTGAAGGAAGAGTCGGCGCTGGGACTGGGATGCCGACGAGCCACCACCTGAGGCCGAACCAACTTTCTCTGGTGGCACCATCTTGCCCACCGCGCCGGGATGCCGCGGGGCCGGTGCTGCTTCCTCCTCCAGCGTGCTCCTCCGGTTGAGGGCGGCGCCCGGCGGCGGCGGAAGAGCAGATGAGGAGGCGGGCTAGGGTTTGGGATGGCGCCTAGCTGCAGTGCAGGCGGCGGCTGGTTAGGGTTTGGGGAGGCTGCTGAAGGACAGGAGGACTGGAGGAGGCAGAGGCGTCCCGTTTTGCGTTTTAACTGGTGTGCTGTGTCGCCGACTGGAGAGGGCCAGAGGGGAGCTCGGGGTTGCCGTGTTGGGCTGGGCTGCATGCTTGTGTGGGCTGAATAGCAGGTTGAGGTCCATAAAAAACAGGAACACTGACGGGAACATTCCCGGTTCAAATACGGTAACCGGCCAAACGGTCAGGAAAACTCCTTCCCTGTATTAGTTCCTGATCCTGCCGAGTTTTGCCGGGATTTTTCCTGTTCCTGCGTTTTCCTGTCAAAAACGATATTCGATCGGTATATACGGGATACGGTGCCGGTCGGGACGGGATTTTCCCGTCCCGCTTTCATCCCTAGGTACCGGTTGTGGCCAGTAAGTTTTCCACCGTCGATTTGCTTCAAACATCGTGCTGGTGGATCTGGAACTCACGAAGCTGGTCCCACCACTTTCCCCGCCGGGCCCGCTTCATGCCTGAGTCATTCTCTTTGCGAGGCAGATCCCCAAGCACACCAGGCAAGAATTGAGGCAAGGAAAACCAAAGTTCACAACTTGTGGCCTTGATGAGTACAAAACGTCAGAGTGCTTCACTAAAAGTATTGTAATGACTAATACTAGATTGTATGTTACTTTGAGCTGATGTAACTAGATGTTCTGGTTGTAAGAAATGATTGGCATAACCAGCATTGAACTGAACCACCTTATCACTGAAAGTCTGAAACCTTTGTGATGTGTAGGAGATCTGCAAATAAATGTTGGGAGTTGCCACTAACTAATTGTTGGATGCTTCACCTTTAGTTATGTCCCCCCACTACATTCATTCTGGCTTATACTGAAACATTCGTAGATTTGATTTTTTCCCCCTAAATGTGTTGCACACCCTTTTTTTTTTTTGATATGTAGAGTATTTTGACATAACATGGTGGTGCCATTGGCAGATAAAATTGTTTACCTAATGCACTTGAGAAGGGGGATGTCTAGAACAAAGCAAATGGAAAACAATCCAAGAGTTGGCACATTTTGAAGTCTCCTGGTTGGATATTCCAATTCGTAGTATATGCCTAAACAAGTTCTAGCTTCGTCAAGTATGTAGTATACTGACTCTACCAAATATTAGAATGCACCGTGCACTGTAAATCTAGGAAGCACTGTGTTTGTCTAGAACAACCATGTCAAATCTCCAAGAGGTCAATCATGAAAATGGACGTCGCTGCAATTTCCATCCCGGAAAGAAGTTGGTACGATAATTCACTTTGGATAAAATACAAACACGATAGCTAATGCTATCAAAATCTTCCCCAAACTTAACTTGCTTCAAACGCTTTGCAGTTCTATGTGACATTCAAGCTTCAATTGAAGAAATCAGGCTCTACCAATTGATGAGCACATCTAGGGCCACTGCTATAGCGCCCCCTGACCTAATAAGCGACGAAGTTCAAAAGGGACACCAAATCCGCTTGCTTCGATTGAATGGCGAGAATGTGGAGCTTGCAGATGAGGGATCCATGTTGGCTGAGGATGAGAGAAGAACAGAGAGAACGAAGGAAGGAGAAAGGAAGAAAAACTGCCAAGCCACGAAGGGAGCGAGGCACGCTGAAAATAAGAAACGATTAAAGAAGCACCTACACGAATCTCGAATACGAAGGATGATGAGAAGGCAAAGGAAGTTGCCGGCCCGGTGCCGCGAGATACCAATATCTCGCGCGCCGCCCAGTACGAGGCCTCGACATGACGGCCGACACGACGTGCCTTCGAGGCGGAGGGAAGGGGCGCCAAGTACCGACGCGCTCGAAGCATTCAAGCGGGCAACGGCGGGGCGCTGTTTCAATTGCCTGGCTCGCGACCATCGCGCGGTGGCCTGCAGGGACCCGGTGTGCTGCTTCTTCTGCCGCCGCTCGGGGCACCTTCAACGCACCTGCTGTGGGGACCCCTTGACCAGGACGTCCCTCGACCACCCGTATCAGTCCCTGGATCAGTACGCTGATACGGATTTCGACACAGTTTAGTGTCAGAAGCGGTAAATGACGTATAAATTAAAATAACTATATACCGTCTTAACTAGCGGAGCGCGGGCGGGCACTCATTCCTCAGTTGGAATGAGCTGTAGCACCTCACAGCCCTGGAGTTCTGACCTGTATGACAATGAAAGCAAGAGTGAGTATTCAGAGTTGAATACTCAGCAAATCTCACAAATTCAATAATATAATTATAAATTAAAAGAATGTAAATGTTGGGCCTGGAGGGGCATTTCCTCCCTGCCAGTCCCGACATTAACCCCAGAACCCAGTCATCGGCACTCCTACCGTCCGGGTTCCCCATGCAAGAAAGTAAATCTAATCAGTGGGGGCTTTGACTAAGTGGACTCATTCCAGAGTCACGGCTATCAAGATAGGTTTTACACTCTGCAGAGGTCGTACTTATCTACCCCGCATTCGGTCAGTCTCTACCTTCGTCAAGGCAGGTACTGCCCTACGAGATTCGTACCCACCGGTGACCATCGCTGGTCAGCATTCCCTAGGTCCAGCCACAGGTAATACTGGGGGCTAAGTAGGGGCCACTAATCATCCGCCTCGCGGATGCTGACCCGGGTCTGTGAGCTCATTAATCAGGGCCCTCGGCCCTCAGGGTCTCCGACCCTGTATCCTAGTCGACCCGTCCCAGTCCTCTGCCTGGGGCTGTCTCCAGCATACCCGTTCCCGACTTGGTGCGTGCCCGACTCGGCACCAGGCGCTACCCAGTTCGCCGGTCGACACTCTGCACCAATCATACGACTCCTTGGGCTGGGTTACTAAGTTCCGCTGGTGGGGTGTGAATCAAGGCCTCACATAAATAGGCACTCCCGTAGGCTGTGCCTTTTTGGCATGCGGGGTTGTACTAGGCACTAGAAAGACTCTCCCATGAACCGGTCCTTAGCTGAGATCAGAGCGGCTCTTAGGATCCTCCTAGCGAGGCAATCCTTCCACTCCCAATCTTAAAGCATCTACATGGCGAAGCTAGGCTTCCACCCACGTGAAGCCTCCTTACAGCTTATGCCGCGAGAATGGTAAACTTTAATTATCGGGTGATATTATTGGTGAGACTTGCCTTCATTGCCAGTCCTTAGACGTTCCGTACGCGGCGTGAACTGTATGTCGACCGGGCGGGGCTTCGGGCCTTCTGGAGCTCCGGCGTCGCGTCGGGCCCGGTCAAGCTATCGGACAATAAAACACATAAAATAACATCAATAAATCAATCAATGCCTATAGATTAGAAAGAGAACCGAAAGATAGATATTTCGGAACGTACCTACGGATCCGGATGGATTTGTTGATGGATTATCTATTAATTATTTAATGATAGGACGACGGGGCTTAGGAGGGGTTTAGCCGGTGGGGTGGCTTCTAAGTGTGGGAGAAAGGGCTAGGGATAATTATTCTGAGAATTACTGGATATCTAAGTAATTCCCGAATAATTATATTAATTATTTAGAAATAGATTTCTAAATAATTAAGGATATTGGATTGAATTTCTAATAATATTCTGGAAAATTATTAATATAATTTTCCGAGAATATTATGGGCGGCATGACGGCTAGGGTTGGCTAGTATCTGAGATTTTGGGTTGGGCAGCATAAGGGCTAGGTTTTACCTAGGGTTTTGTTTGGGCAGCACAATGGCTACAGGGGGCTAGGGTTTAGTAGCCGGTGTTTTTGGTCGGGCGGCATAACGGCTGTACCGGGGAATATTTGGGGTTTGGATTTGGGCAGCGCAACTGCTAGGTGGGCTAGGATCAGGGTTTCGGTCGGGCATTATAACGGCTAGGGTGGACTGAGCTGTAACCTCGGAACTCGGGCAGCATCCCGGCTAGGATTGCGAAACGGCGAGCTGCGATGGGGTTTAGCGGCGGGGGTCGGGCATTGTGCGGCCAACCGAACTGGCATCGTCCACAATGCTGGGCGAACTGGCTAAAGCTACGCCGCTGGTTAGACTGTTCCGAGCGCACCCGAAAACAGAATAGAGCAGCAGTTGGCGCACCTTTTTCCTACGTGTACGTGGGCAGTGTGGTATGACTGAAGCTACGCCGCTGGTTGGACTGTTCCGAGCGCACCCGAAAACAGAGCAGAGCAGCACTTGGCGCACCTTTTCTATTGCATAAATGGGCAGCGCTTCCGCAGTGTGCGTGTGTTATCGCATGTGAGAGCCGAGCTCCTCCTGCGCTCCCGGTGAGAGCTCCAGCTCTCACTCTTACGGGCGCCGGAGAGCTCCTGCTCTCGTTTGAGGGCAGCAAGAAACGGAGGGCTTCACGCCCTTTTATAGCCGCGCGCAGGGGAGTGTGGCCGCTGGCCGGCGTTGCGTCGGTTCAACGCGAGGCGAGCAGCAGCCAGCCTGGGCAGCGGAGGGAGCGGCAGGGAAACGCAGCGCTGGGCGCTGGGCGACGTGGCCTGAGCAGGGGGGCGCGTGGCGCACTCAGGCGGCCTTGCCGTGTCGCGTGGCAGTAGGCGAACGCCTCGGCTCGTCGTTGCTGTGACAGAGGCGGACGACGGCGCACGTCATGGCGAACGGCAGCAGGACGCCGCGCGTACGGTGGCTGGGAGCGGAGGAGATGGTGGAAAATGGAGAGATGAGATGGTGGTCGTGCTCGGCGACGAGCTCTGGTGGCCGGGGCGGCGCTGGAGCGGCGGCGACGGCAACAAACGGCGGCGGCGGCGGCGTTGCACTGGAGGAGGAAGCTGAAGCGGTAGGGTCGGGCGGAGTGGGCCACGTGGGCCAGGCGGAGGGGGATGTGCGGCCGCGCTGGGCTGGTTTGAGCGGGAGGGAAGGTGGGTTGGCGTGGGCCGCGACCTGCGGGAGTGGCCGCGCGCGCGGCTGGCTGGGAGGCGGCCGAGCTGGGCCGCTGGGCCGTGCGGCCTGGCAAGCGGGCGGGCGCGGCTGCGGCCTGCTGGCGGCGGGGCGCGCTGGGCCAGGGAGGTCGGCTGGGCCGACGGGAGGAGGGGAAGGCGAGCTGGGCCGCGCGGTGATGGTGGCTGCGGCGGAAAAGAGAGGGGGAGCCGGGCCGGGCTGGAAGGGGGAGGAGGTGGTGAGGAGAGGGAGTTCGGGGGTGTAACTTGGACTTCGAGTTTTGGGCTGAAATCAGAGTTCCGGCCTAGTTAATGTTCAAACAGTTTTTCATTTATTTGTATAGGTTTTTGAAAGGGAATTTAAATTCGAATTTGGATCAAATCTTTACTAGTTTATTCTAGGGTTTTAGAGACTTGTTTTAGCATTCCAGTTGTGGAACATCCCTTTATTTCCCCATAGTTTATTTTCCATATTTATTTCTTTTTAAAACTATAATTACTCTAATGAGTCTAGTATTTATATAAATAATCCCAAATTAATTTTATTTAATTTGGAGAGTGTTACACCTGCCCCGCTCGTCGTCGACACAAGCCGCGCGCCAACGTTCGCCAAGCCACATCTCAGGCCCATCCTACTCCTCCACCACCTCCCCCACCGCCGCCACCAGCAACGACTACCGCTCCGGCCCCTTCTCCCTCGACACTGTCGTCAATGCCGGCGGGAGATCCCGACACGCGCCCGGACGTGGAGACAGTCTTTGTGCCCTCCTCCCGTGAGCTTGACCGGGACGCGCGCGACTGGGAATGTTGTACGCTCGTTCCCTGGGCTCTGCACCTCCCCCGTGGCGATGGGGCACGCGCCATCGAGGAGCTCCTGATTGAGCAGCTTCGTCTCCAGCCCAAGGACGTCGCGGTTCTGGTTCATCAGCCGGAACCGTATCTCATCCGCTTCGAGAACTCAGAACACTGCAAGGCGGCAAGGGACAAGGGAAGGTTCAGGGGCCATGGCATCGACATCTGCCTCTGCCCATGGCGCAGCCTCACCCATGCCCTTGGGATGCGGATCTTCTACAGGGTGAGGTTGTGCCTCGACGGCATCCTGATCCATGCGTGGACGCCGGACATCGTCGAACGCGTCATCGGCCGGCGATGCGCGTTGCAGTGCATCAACACTGATCTGGTCCAGCCTTGTGACTCGCGTCACATCGACCTATGGGCTTGGACTGCGGATCCTAGTGAGATCCCAAAGAGGGTCTGGCTCTTCTTCACCAACGGCCAGGCTGATCGATCCTCGGCGGTGTTCATCTCCGAGAGGCCGCAAGAGCTCTGGCAGTAGGGGGTAAGATTCCAGGTGTTTCTGCACATGCCAGTCATAGAGGACTACTCGGCGGTGGTGAGCAACCTCCAGGCGGCCATCGACAACCCCGCCAGTGTGGTGCTGGTACGCCGCTTCTACGACTGGGGCTACGGTATGCCAGACGGCGCTCCCCCCGGTACGCGGCCGGCGTTCCCGGCTCGGCTGCCCCTTCCCCCTCGGGAGCCGGCGGAGCTCAACGACGGGCGGCGCGTCGAGGGACGTTCTCGCCATGATGCTCGCGACGGCCGTGGCTCGCGTGCGGCCCGCGGCAAGGAGCGTGACGACCGCGACGACCATGACAGACGCCTCAGCCGCGGCAAGGAGAAGGATGGCCGCTCCAGTACGCGTTCCACTTCAAGCAGGAACTCCTGCAAGGGTATGGACTTCCAGTGGCCAATGAGGAGGGACCGCGACGATGACGACTACGACCATCCAGGACGCGGCCGCGATGCGCCGGCCGGCTACGCCTTCTTCCCTCTGGAGGACACGGAGCCGGTACATCGTGAGCGGACGCGCTCCCCACGGCGCAGGGAAGGCGGGTACTGGCGCCGCCAGGGATGGAATGATGACCACCCTGACGAAGCATGGCGTCCCCACAACAACAGCGACGACGACGACGACATCCCGGCAGGGCGCTCGCGCTCCCCTGGGCAACTGCACGGCAAAGTGATCCACGGCGTCGGCGAAGCGGCGCTCAGCGCAGCGAACTGCACCCGTTCCACAGCTGAGGTAAGCAAAAGCGTGTCTTCTATTCCTAACACGCAGATGCAGGCGGAGCAGCCGAACAACTACACCACCATGGCTCGCCGCTTCGCGGAACGAATAGGCCACACTGGGAATTATGCCTGGTCCATGCCAAGGGCAGAAGATGGTGTACCGGCGAGTCGTATCTTCACCCGCCTCAAGTCAGCGCTGCCGCCTCCATCTGTGGAGGAAGTGGAGCTCGTGCTGGACGCCCTCCAGCATGCCGCGGCGACGAACCAGGTCGTCGATGCTGTGTTCGCCGCGAAGGCGGTCGATGGGAGCGCTGCAGGAGCTCCAGGTACTGGGCCTTTCACCGATCCAGCCCAGTCCGCCACGGGAGGATCAGCGGCCTTCGTGGCAGCTGGCGCTACTGGGTACCCAGCTGCCGGGCCTCCAACCGTGGAAGATGATAGGCCAGGAAATGATGCAGCCCAGGAGGACGAGCCACTGCTGTAGCCCAGCCCAACACAGGAGGGGCCGCGCAGCTACGACTCGGCCCAGCACCTGGACGCGGCGGCCTTCACACGTGACGCCCACGATGCTGCTCCTTCGGTCGATGACCTCTTCACCGTGCCGGCGTCACCACTCGTTCCAGGCCCACCGGTACGTGCCCCGCGCAAAAGACGAACCTTTGACATGTCGGCGGTCCGACGAAGTGCTAGACTTGCAAACCGGCAGGCCGTGCCCTCCATGCAGCGCGCGCAAAACAACTTACTTCGTAAACTTGGTCTTCAGGTTGACGTACCAACGCCGATTGAAGACATGCTGAAGGAGTACATTCAGTCCGTCAAGGGGCCGCTTCCGAACTATATCATTGCTGCATTTGCGACACTACTTGATCTTGACGATGATGGCAACGGCAAGATGACTGAGGCTCTACTGCAGCACGCAGGGGAAGGCATCGCCGAACTACAGGAGGAGCAGGAGATGCTCATGGTGCGTGATGACTGAGGAGCTACCTCGCACCTGTCGAGTTTATTTGTGCTTCATGTATCTGCTACAACGAACAGCTATGTCTGCACTTCATCGTCTGTGCCCTGCTGGCTGCGACCTTCGGGCACGACGAAAGAACCTACGCCCTGCTGGCTCCGACCTTCGGGCTCTATCCGTGCCACGTAGACATCGACCTAATTCGTGTCCTGCTGGCATCGACCTTCGGACACCAATCGCTAGACTCCTAATTGATATCATCGTGTCTGCGACGATCTCCATTTCACGCTATGCTTGCACCCATGCGTATGAAAGCAGGGCCCACGACCCTCCTACATCTGAGTCACGACCAAGGCCAAAATGTTAAGAGGCAATTTTAGTATTCTGAACTGGAACGTGAGAGGCCTCAATGCGGCGGCCTGCTGTCTGGTAGTGCACGACATCATTCAAGCAACGACATGCCATATAGCTTGCTTGCAAGAAACAAAGTTACAGAATATAGATGCAGTACTTGCACAATTCCTAGGGGCTTACCGCCTAAACAAGTTTGCATATAAGCCGGCTCTGGGAACTAGAGGTGGAATCCTAATCCTCTGGAACGACAATGTGGTTGACCTTCAGAATATTACCATCGGCAGCTTCTCTCTCTCGGCGGACGTCATAGGAAACCAATGCTCCTCCACGTTCCGCCTAACCACGGTTTATGGGTCGTCTAGACGCAATGGCCAGCCGGCATTCCTACACCACTTAAGAAACCTAAAGCCCGACAACGATGCTAAATGGCTTGTCACAGGCGACTTCAACCTCATCTACCGCGCGAGGGACAAAAACAACCAAAACCTAAATCGGCGAATGATGCGGCGCTTCAGAGCGGCATTGAACTTCTGTGGCCTTAAGGAACTACATCTTCAAAACCGGAAGTTCACGTGGAGCAATGAGCAGCGAAACCCAACCCTAGTACGACTGGACAGAATGTTCTGCAACGACAGCTGGGATATTGACTTCCATAACCACACCCTGCAGGCGCTATCCTCGTCACACTCCGACCACTGCCCGCTACTTCTGGCCCAACTTTCAAGCCCTAGGCGGCCTACACCGTTCAAATTCGAAAACTACTGGGCTCGACTACCAGGATTCGTGGACGTGGTGGCGGAAGCATGGAGCAGGCCTACAACCCATACCGAGCCATTTCACCGCCTCGGGCACAAACTACACTTAGTGGCCAAGTCCCTACGAAATTGAAGCAAATCATTCTCTTCCGACATCAAAGTGAAGATGCATATAGCCCGGGAAGTAATTCTCATTCTCGACATTGCGCAAGATTCCAGGACCCTCTCGGAGGCGGAATTCAACTTACGGGCCAGACTTAAGAAACGACTCCTAGGATGGGCAGTCATCGAGAAGGCGAGGAAAAAACAATGCTCCCGCATCACGTACTTGAGACAAGGGGATGCAAACACAAGATATTTCCATCTCAGGGCAAACTCCAGGCGCCGGAAAAAATTCATACACATGCTACGCGTTGGGGCAGGATGGGCGGTCTCCCACCAGGAAAAGGAGGTTGTAGTCACCGACCACTTCGAAACAGTCATGAGGGACCCCCCGCGGCGAGCTACAGACCTGAATTGGAACGATATACAATTCCCACGCGTCGACCTCTCTGCGCTCGCGAACCCCTTCACGGAAGAGGAAGTCCATCAGGCCATCATGCAACTGCCACATGACAAAGCGCCAGGTCCGGATGGATTCACTGGCCTATTCTTCAAAAGATGCTGGCCAATTATCAAGTGTGACATCATGGCGGTACTCAACTCCTTCCACGACTTGCGTTGCGCCGATCTTAACCTACTGAACTCCGCAAATATTATTTTGCTTCCAAAGAAGGAGGGCGCCGAGTGTATCCAGGACTACAGACCTATCAGCCTAATTCATGCAGTTGCCAAAATAATCAACAAGATCCTAGCCCGTCGCCTAGCGCCATATATGTCGGCACTCATAGCCCCTTGCCAAAGTGCATTTATTAAGGGACGCAGCATACATGACAATTTCCTTTATGTCCGAAACATCGCTCGCCGTTTCCACCGCAACAAAACTCCAGCGCTCTTACTCAAGCTTGATGTCTCCAAGGCTTTCGACTCGGTTCGCTGGGATTACTTATTATCTCTGATGCAGCATAGAGGCTTCCCAGTACGCTGGTGTGATTGGATTGCAGCTTGCTTCAGAACTTCCACGTCCAAAGTCCTACTCAATGGAATACCATTGACTCCCATAATCCATGGCCGCGGACTCCGACAGGGTGATCCGCTGTCACCTCTCCTGTTCATCCTTGCGATCGACCCCTTGCATCATTTGTTACGAAAGGCCACGGAAAGGGGCCTTCTCAGCCCTTTGGTCGGTCGCATGGTGCGCTACAGAATTTCGCTCTATGCCGATGACGCAGCACTCTTCATCAAACCCACCATGATTGATATGTGCAACACTAAGCGTATCCTACAATTATTCGGTGAGGCAACGGGACTAGTGACAAACATGCAAAAATCCACAGTCACTCCAATCAGGTGCGATGACGTGGACTTGGATGCTATTTTATCACCAATACCGGCAACACGAACGGGATTTCCAATGCGCTACCTTGGCCTGCCATTCACGGTTCGGAGGTTGCGGCGAATTGACTTCCAACCAATAATCGACAAAGCGGCAGGTAAACTATCCGGCTGGCACGGAAGACACTTAAACGTGGCAGGACGTACATGCCTCACCAAAACCGTGTTAACGTCACAAGCCATTTATATGCTAACGGTGATTAAGGGGAACAAAGAAGCTTTAGAGGAACTCGATAAATTGCGGAAAAAATTCCTCTGGGCAGGCGATGGGGCTCTAACAGGCGGCAAATGCAAAGTAAATTGGACAAAAAGCTGCATGCCAAAGGAAAATGGAGGCCTCGGGGTGCTCAACCTTGACAAATTCGCTAGGGCTCTACGCCTCCGATGGCTATGGCATGAATGGGTGTCGCAGGAGAAGGCATGGGTCGGCACTGAGCCACCATGCGACAAGATGGACCGCTTACTCTTCGCAGCTTGCACAACAATCACAATTGGCGATGGAAGAACTGCATCATTCTGGAACTCGTCGTGGCTGCAAGGCCGCAGGCCAAAGGACATCGCACCGGCTATATACGCCATCTCCGAGCATAAAAAGAAAACGGTAGCGGAAGCTCTACCTAGCAACTTGTGGGTGCGAGACCTCAACACGGGAGGACTCACAGTCGACCACATCGCCGAATTCATCGAGCTTTGGCCAATGCTACAACATGTGCATTTGCAGCCACACCTACAAGACACGATAGTTTGGAAACTAACTGCTGATGGCGCCTATACTGCTGCGTCTGCATATAAAGCTCACTTCATTGGATCCATATCCAAACCACAGACAAGCAAATTATGGCATGCATGGCACCCCCAAAGTGTAAATTCTTCGCATGGCTCATCACACAAAATAGAGTCTGGACGGCGGACCGATTAGCCAAACGTGGCTGGCCACATACACCGATATGCCAACTATGTCGAAGGTCTCCAGAAACGGCTCACCACCTCTTTGTTGAATGTAGATACACTGTAAGAATTTGGGATTCAGTCGCATGCTGGCTAGCACAACCTAACCTGCGCCCGAGGGCATGGACACACACTGATACGATAGGTGACTGGTGGCCGATGATAACTGCCACCCGCTCCGCGCCAGCTAAAGCTCTAACGAGCTTAGTTATGCTACTCATTTGGGAAATCTGGCTAGAAAGAAATGCACGAGTCTTCAACCGCCGTGAACGTTCAGCAATTTCGCTCCTTGCAAAAATAAAGGATGAAACCTTGGCTTGGGCTGCGGCAGGAGCAAAAGGCTTAGCGTCAATGTTAGCGCGATAGTAGCTACCGCTTTCAGGCGGCTCTCATGCCGCCTTGTAATCTGTTTAAAACACTTCTTTATCAATGAAATTAGCACAATCTTGTGCTGGTTCGTAAAAAAAAAAAAATATCTCGCGCGCCACCAACCAGATACTGAGATACAAGTCTAACTACGGTTCTATCTTTTTTTTTAGAGAGAGAGGAACTACGCTTACCCATCTTTAGCCCATTAAGGGCCCAACAGCGCCCCGGCCGTCCTTCTTCTTCAAGTGTTGGACCCTTAAAGCAGGGCTGCCGCCTCACAGGCTTCTCAAACACCCTCTAGGCCTCGTTGACGATGGCTGGCTAAGACCACTGGGCCGCAGGCATTTTGTTGGAAACAGGAAGCATGGGCCATAGAATTAGTTGGACCCTGAAACCAGAAACTTGCCCAGGACTTACTTGATGAATATCGATCCCACCAATTAAGGAATAACCTTGCAAGAATTTCTATGGTGTGAAGGAATCGCCGAAATTGAAACCAGAGACAGAGCACCTCTCGACTTGGTAGACACCAAACGCTACCATCAGAACCACTCAAAAAAAAAAAAAAAAAAAAAAAAAAACTACCAGGCACCATCAGCACACTCGTTGGCGCCTTTGGGTCCGGTGAGACCACTGGTCATCAGTTCATCACCACCGTGCTTCTAGAATGTCGAACCCCACTCGAGAAGTGGCGTGCTGGCCTGGGACGGACGGATCCGGATAGGATCAGCTACGCGCGAAGTTGGAAGTCTCGTCCACTCCATTCATTCATTCATTCATTCAGAAACACAAAAGAAAACAGAGGAAGAAAAGCCTGAAATTGCGATGTCGCGATGTGGACGATAAACACTGAACATTTTGTGCCATGCTTACTTGGTCGCCCCTCTTTCCTCGCGGCAGCCCAATCAGTCCTTATCCGATCGGCCCAATCCTGATTTGACTCATGCGTCACGGGCCTTGGCATCCCTCCCTCTTGGCGCAAGCTGCAATGTTCAATCATTGTGTATGTTTTGTTCAAAAAAGAAAAATCATTCTGTATGTATATCTGACTATCTGTTGATTTTAGAGGCATCGTATTTCTGCAATCCAGTTCGCATAGGGAGGTGCTGGGACAGGTTTCCGCAGAAAGCCGGAAACGGGTAGCAGAAATGGAAGACTGTATTTTTGACCTCATATTGTCACTGTATCACAGTCCCGTTTTCCAAACTGTGGCGGAATATCGAATTGGCTTGGCCCATGTGCTAGTTTGTTGGTCCATTAAGCCCATTTGTAATCATATATTATGCTTGCGTGGTCATGTAAAGAATGTCGATAATAGCAGTATTGTCAATTTCATGGTTTTTATGCCCACTATACATGATGGGTAATAAATGGCTATGCATGTCCTGTTCGTTTGGGATTATCATCCCAGCCCAGCGGATTATTCTCATCACATAATATTACTGAATCAGCTCAGTGGATTATTTTTCTTACGTAATACTGTTGTTAATTAGCTTACTTTAACTATCAAAGCTAACAAATAAGTTCTTTTTCCCAGTGAGTGAGAATTATTGTTTGAGTTTATTCCTTATTTGGCTCTAAAAAAAGTTGCTGGTTCCTTCTTTGGCCCTCAAAATTTTTTAGTTCTCTATTCGACCCTAAGTACAACTTTGATTCCTCATTCGGCCTTCCGTTGGGTTTTCCGTCCGACCGCTATCAAATGACATGTGAAAAGACCAGTTTGCCCCTTAGAAAATGTGGGCCCCACCATAGGCTCTCTCCTTCCTCTCCTTCTCCTCTCTCACGGAGTCACGGGCTGCACATGCTGAATCGGCCGTTGCCGCGCCTCCTCGGCCGGTCGCGCCTCCCGTCCTCCGTGCTGCCGCCAAGAACCAGCCGCGCCTCCCCATCTTCTGCGTCGCTGCGTCCACCGCGCCGCCACGCCGCCGCCCAACCTTCCCGTCCTCCGCGACATCGCCGAGGCCCGGCCGCGCCTTCTCGTCCTCTGTGCCGTCACTCGCGCCTCCCCATCGTTCGTGTTGACGCCCAAACCCGGCGGACCCTCGTCCTTTGCGCTGCCACCCAGACCCGGCCGCGTAGCCTCTGCCCCGTCGCCCAGGCCCGGCCGCCCAGCCTCCCCGTCCTCCGCGTTGCCGCGCAAACTTGGATGCCTCCCGTTCCCCGCGCCGGGAGAGAAGGGCTTGAAGGACGTGAGAGAATAGGAGGGGCCGGGAGGGAGGAGAAGATAGACTGGTGCAGATTGTGAGAGAAAAGAGGAGAGGAGAAGAAGGGTGGTCAGTGAGGCCCACGTCCATTCAAGGGCAAATTTGTCTTTCCACATGGCACTTAACGGTGAGCGGATGAGAAATCAAGCGGAAGGCCAAATAGGGAATGAAACTTGTACCCAGAGCCAAATAGGAAAGAAAAAAAATTTAGAGGGCCAAAAAAGAAACCAGTAATATTTTTAGAGCCAAATAGGAAATTAACAATACTGCTATTATCTACATTCTTTACATGACCACACTGCACACCCCTTCTTAACCAACCCTACCCACCGCCTCCATCTTTGGCGATGTCTCCATCACGGCATCGCCAGATCCACTCTCGACACCTCACCGTGGTAAAAATTCCCCTACAAGCAAACCCTACCACTCCGTGGGCATGTACAATGAAGGGTGTTTATACACATGCGCTTAAAGAGATAGCAAATGCCGTCATATCGTTAAGCTTTGGTTTAGAATGAAGTCAAGCCCTACAGTACAAACTCGTGCCTAAATAGGTTTAATGACCTTGTTAAGCACAAGTTGCAAATGGCATGGTAAAAAGCTCGTTTTTTCACTGAACACCTCATTCTCAACTAAGCCACCTTCATGGTACATGCTCTAATAAGTAGTCGCCCGTGATTAATACGACTGAACAGGTAGAAGTTTTCCGTCTGCCGAGGAAAAGGATTCGTGAGGAAAAAAGGGAGCCCCTGCATTAATTCAGTCACTCACCGTCACAGGTCGCAGTTGAGGTTACGCAAGAAGATTGGTTCAGACTTTAGAGAGGAGCACGCACGCAACCGACCTCATCGATCAGCTGCAGTGTGCAGCTAGCGCTAACCACTGCTACTGTCCAAAACGTTCTTCTTCAAGTGTAGGAGCGCGAAACAAGTTTTTGTCCCCGTGCAAAACCGATCAGCTAGGCGACGTGTCGGCCATCACTCACCGTTGCAACTCTCTCACCTGCACCAGATGAGATAAGGATCGGAAGTTGGAAGCCAACACGTCACGTACAAGTTGCATGCATGATTCTGAGGGCGGCGCTCTACTAGCTATAGCAGTAGCAGCTTTTGAGAGGCCGGTGTACGCCGCGCGCTGACTATAAATACGACATGATCCCGGGCAATCGAAGCAACCAAGGCACGTTTGCACTTGTAGCTCCTCATTCTCCCTGCAAGTGTGTGTCGTCTTGATTCGTTAGTGTACCTCCGCTGCCGGCCATGGCGTCGCCGTTCTCCGTGCCTTCCTTGGTCGGTCTCTCGATTCCCTCGCGACGCTACATGCCTACATTATTTCAATTCAATTGCTGGTGGCAGGTGATCTCATGGTAACTTTGTTTTCGTCCTGACGCATGTGTGGACGGGCGTGCGCAGATCATGGAGGAGGAAGGGCGGTTCGAGGCGGAGGTTGCGGAGGTGGAGTCGTGGTGGGGCACGGAGCGGTTCCGTCTCACCAAGCGCCCCTACACCGCCCGCGACGTGGCGCTCCTCCGCGGCACGCTCCGCCAGAGCTACGCGTCGGGGGAGATGGCCAAGAAGCTGTGGCGCACGCTCAAGGCGCACCAGGCCGCCGGCACGGCCTCCCGCACCTTCGGCGCGCTGGACCCGGTCCAGGTGACCATGATGGCCAAGCACCTCGACACCATCTACGTGTCCGGGTGGCAGTGCTCCTCCACGCACACCTCCACCAACGAGCCTGGCCCTGACCTCGCCGACTACCCCTACGACACGGTGCCCAACAAGGTGGAGCACCTCTTCTTCGCGCAGCTCTACCACGACCGCAAGCAGCGGGAGGCGCGCATGTCGCTGCCCCGCGCCGACCGCGCCCGGGCACCCTACGTGGACTTCCTCAAGCCCATCATCGCCGACGGCGACACGGGCTTCGGCGGCGCCACGGCCACCGTCAAGCTCTGCAAGCTCTTCGTCGAGCGCGGCGCCGCCGGGGTCCACCTCGAGGACCAGTCGTCGGTGACCAAGAAGTGCGGCCACATGGCGGGGAAGGTGCTCGTGGCCGTGTCCGAGCACGTGAACCGCCTCGTCGCCGCGCGGCTCCAGTTCGACGTCATGGGCGTCGAGACCGTCCTCGTGGCGCGCACCGACGCCGTCGCCGCCACGCTCATCCAGAGCAACATCGACGCGCGCGACCACCAGTTCATCCTCGGCGCCACCAACCCGCGCCTCAAGGGGCGGAGCCTCGCCGCCGTGCTCTCCGATGGCATGGCGGCGGGGAAGAGCGGCCGGGAGCTGCAGGCCATGGAGGACGAGTGGCTCGCCGCCGCGCAGCTCAAGACCTTCTCCGACTGCGTCAGGGACGCCATCGCAGGCCTCCCCGACGTCTCCGACCAGGAGAAGCGCCGCAAGATCCAGGAGTGGGACGCCGCCACCAGCTACGACAAGTGCGTGTCCAACGAGCAGGCGCGCGACGTCGCGGCGCGGCTCGGCGTCGGGGAGCCGTCCGTGTTCTGGGACTGGGACCTGCCGCGGACGAGGGAAGGGTTCTACCGGTTCCGGGGCTCCGTGGCGGCGGCCGTGGTCCGCGGCCGAGCCTTCGCGCCGCACGCCGACGTGCTCTGGATGGAGACGTCGAGCCCCAACGTGGCCGAGTGCACGGCGTTCGCCGAGGGCGTCAAGGCGGCGTGCCCGGAGGCGATGCTGGCGTACAACCTGTCGCCGTCCTTCAACTGGGACGCGTCCGGGATGACGGACGCCGAGATGTCGGCGTTCATCCCGCGCGTGGCGCGGCTCGGCTACGTGTGGCAGTTCATCACGCTCGCCGGGTTCCACGCCGACGCGCTCGTCACCGACACGTTCGCCAGGGACTTCGCGCGGCGGGGGATGCTGGCGTACGTGGAGAGGATCCAGAGGGAGGAGAGGATCAACGGGGTGGAGACGCTGGAGCACCAGAAGTGGTCGGGGGCCAACTTCTACGACAGGGTGCTCAAGACCGTGCAGGGCGGCATCTCCTCCACCGCCGCCATGGGCAAAGGCAAGTTGATGCTCGTGCCTGTGCCTGAAACAACAGTATTATTTTTTTTTTTAAAGTTTGTTCTTGAAAAAGTTTTTATGGAGGATTTATGTTTGGATGCTGTGTGCTTGCAGGAGTTACTGAAGAGCAGTTTAGCGTTGTCGCCAAATCCAGGATTTGATGAAGATTGAGGGAGGGCAATGATTCAGGCTCTAATTAAATAAATGAAAAATAATAAACTGGCCTGAGACCATCAGCTACGGCCTACGGGAAGATGCTTCTTTACAAATTGCATTACGATGGGCGTGCACGAATCGTCTAGCAGCGTATATATGAATCAAGTTATTACTACTGCAACAATCAGTTGGGTTGAAAGTATTATTGACATGTCAACCTTTACGATTGTCTATCAACTGAAATTGAATAAATCATTTGATTTACAGTACCATGATTTTTTCCGAGGATTTACAGTACTGTGTTGCGGTACTGCTATGCATACATGTCAGTGTCACGGTTCAGTTGTCTAATACTCCTTCCGAAACCTGAAATATATACCTGAAAAACTGCACTGCACTTTCAGATCATCTGCTACGTGAAGAAGGTTTTTACAAATTGCAATTTCAGATCACCCTTTCAAAATTACGTCGCGGTTATCCATTACATACTCCTCGAAAACCTGAAACACATGCTTGAAATACTGCAGTTGCAGTAGCACACCAAGGATCATGCTTCTTCTTCACTGGATTAAATCCAGAAGGCAAAAGGTCTGCGTTCTGACGAGTGGTGAGGCAGCTTGTAGATTCTAGCCCTCCTGTTGACAGCGCAAAGCTCGCCGTCGCCGGAGTACTCGACTCGGAATGTCACCACGCGAAGCAGCATCCTGACCTTGAGACCGAAGGTCGAGACCATGGTCTCGCCCTCCGTCGTCAAGGTCTCCTGCAGGCAGAACTCGGCGTTGCCCATGTAGGTGAGGTTGGCGTCGAGATGCCTCTCCAGCTTCTTGCTGAACAGAAGGTCCTTCCCGTACTTGCAGGCAGGCTTCGCCTCCGCGCCGGCCTCATCATCGTCATGGCAGCAGCCGTCGGGCACCGGGCACGCGGCGATGTGCCCGACGACTCGCGAGGAGATGCCGACCCAAACGCCCAGCTCTCCTACGTAGTGGGCCTTGCCGTCGAACGGCAAGAGCCAGCCGCCGTGGAGCGCCCACGCGAGGCGCTCGGCGTCGAAGGAGAAGGTGCCCTCCCTGTGCACGGACAGGAACACGGTGGCGCCGTCCGGGTGCACGGCGTGGGACACGACGGCGTTCGGCTCGAACGGCGGCGGCGGGAGGGCCTCCCACTCCCACTTGCCGTGGCCGGGCCGGGGCTCGCGGCCCAGCCTCTCGAAGCAGCCCTGCTGCGTGCGCCCCCTGAACCCCAGCCGGCACTCCAGCGCGTAGACCGCGCGGGCAACCGCCCAGAACGCGGCGAATTCCTTTGGTGTTTGGAAAGGTGGGGGCGTGGCCACTAGCCTCGTTCTGGTGTCGAACACGATGCGGGGCCTGTCGGAGGAGGAAGGGTAGTGATCGAAGATCTTGGTGCCCACGGCCACGAACTTCTGCGCCGATTTGCCGGCCAGGCGGACGACCCGCCGGCTGTTACCGAGGCGGCGAGCCCTGGAATCCATGTCGTCGTCGTCGGACTCGAAGTGGTCCACGTTTAACGCGTACTTACATGCTGAATCCGCGGTCGCAGTCGTTGGCTAGGACATGGAGCCGCCGCCGCCGCCTCTCCTCTGTCCCACGGTGAAGCTGCCTACCATCATCAGATCGCCGCCGCCTCTCCTCTGTCCCGCGGTGAAGCTGCCTGCCGTCATCAGATCGCCGCCGCTCCGATCCCGTGGTCGCCGTGCCATTGCCTTCCGTACGCCTAGTCTACAAACACACAGGACCATAGATGTGCAACAAACCGTATCTCGACGGGCCTCTGTAACTTGTTATTTGTAGTTGCAAGGATTCTCCGTTTCCGAGTATCGGCCATTCTGCTCCCCGGTCACAGTTTCAAGGAGACAGAATTTGGATTTGCCCTTGTACACGAGACTGGCGTCGAAATGTCTCCTCCAGTTGTGCCTGAACAGAACATCCCTGCCGCACTTGCACCTCGGCTCATCCCCACCGCTACGGTCTTCCACCGCCCGGCACGCAGCGAGCCGCCCGGTGTGCATCTTGCAGAGGCCGACCCACGCGTCCAGGCTTTGGACGTAGAACGCCTCGCCGTCGAACGGCAGGAGCCAGGCGCCGTGGCGCGCCCACTCCCGGCGCTCGCCGTCGAACGAGAACGTCCCGGCATCGTTGAAGGACAGGGACATGGTGGCGCCGTCCGGGTGCACGGCGTGGGACTCGAGCTCGAGGTAGAGGTTCTTCCTGATTGGCGGCGGGGGCAGAGGCTCCCACCGCCATGGGCGGCGGCCTCGCCGCTCGGGGCCGAGCCTCTCGAAGACGCAGCGCTCCTGGGACCCGACGCCGTCGCGGCGGTTCCGGTCCAGCGCGTAGATGGCGCCGCCGGCCGTCCAGAACGCAGCGGCCTTCTTGGGGGATTGGAAGGGAGGGACGGCAGACACCACCCGCGTCGCGGCGTCGAAGGCGAAGCTGACGTCCGTGGCGCGGAGGGAGGAGCGGTTCAGCCCGACGATCTTGGTGCCCGCGGCGAGGAACTCCGGGAGCCCTCGTCCTTGTTTGCCAAGGCGGACGACGAGCCTGCCCTTGAGTCCACGTCGTCGTACTCGGAGTCGAAGAGATCTTGATCAGATTCCTCGGAGGCGGTGGAGCTGGAGTCATCAGAGTCATCGGAGGAGGTGGATCTGGAGTCTTCGGAGTCATCGGAGGAGGTGGATCCGGAGTCTTCGGTGTCATCGGAGGAGGTGGAGCCGGAGTCTTGGGAGTAGGTGGAGCCGGAGTCCTCGGAGGAGGATCTGGAGCCGGAGTCCTCGGAGGAGGATCTGGAGCCGAAGTCATCGGAGTGCTCGGAGAAGGCATCGTCGGAGTCGAAGTTATCCTCGTTCAACTTGTATATCCTCGTTCCCTGATCGCCGTAGTGCTTGGTTAGTACGTAGAGGCGCCGCCGCCGTTGCCGCTTCTGTTCGCTCTCATTAGATCGCCGCGGCGGCCTCGCCATCTTGTAGATGCAATTTCGGTCGCCGAGTTGCTAGCAGATGGGATCGGCAAGAACCCATTATATATACAGGGAAGAGGCGGCGAGTTTACCTTGCCGAATTAGTGTCGGGTTCGTTCCTGAAAGCGCCGAAACAGAGTTGGATACACGTTTCCTTACCAAAAAGAGAATTCCAATTTTTTTACTCTATATATACACCATGATCACATTCCTACTACCAAAAGAATGCAAAGATTTTATTTACGAGGATAGTAGAATTTTCATTTTTCAGGTCGAGCTCCGAGCAACTACACCTAGTTTTCAATTCTACTATCCTCGCAATAATGATGTACATCCCCAGTAAAGTTTTTGGCCTTCATGACGGTTTTTGAAGTACAGATAAATACGGCTTTCTGACTGAGTGATATGGGCATATGACCAAGCGAGGTGGGAAACTTACAAGAACTGTAGTAGCCTAGTTTTACAAAACATGCAACATAAGATAGTATATTCCTGCTTCCCCCTCCTTTACTTATTATTAGCCCAAGGCTTCAAAATGGAAAGGACAACGATGACAGCAATTACCAGCAGAAGGATAATTGCAATCAACATGCACTTCCTCGATTTCTTCTGCAGGCTCTTTGCGGTTCGTAGCGCCTCAGTACCAGTTACCACATGGTTTACAGCATTTTGAACCTGAAAGTTGAAAGGCATCAGCTAGCTAGCAAGCCAGCATGGCAGGATTTCCAGTAACACTGATGAAAAACTGAGGTTTTGCTGTGGTTTAGAATTTAGATTAGTAAAAGATTAATCAGAGCAAGAACACAAGTGGCAAACCTGATTCTCAATATTGTCTAGAATCTCTCCTTGTGCATCAACAAGAGCTGCCATGTCTGCGAAAATCTGAAGAGAAACAGTACATGCCATGGTTTATTAGTGACCAAGGAGAATTTTGGAGACAATGTATCAACTCTTAACATGTTGTAGGTTAGTAGATTATATATGATAATACTAATCTTTATCATAATTTATAAGTAAACCTCTTTTGTTGAAGTTTTGAACAACTCTGATAAAACAAACATGAAACATCAAAGATGCAATCTTGCCAAAACTACCTGTTGCAGTTCGAGAAGCCTTTTCTCAATCTCCATGACTGCATCATGACGCTCCTGAATTTCTTCAACTGTTGCAAGAATCTATACCTCATGTGCAGTTTATGAAACATGTAGCAGGAATAGTTAATGCACTGAGAGGAGCAGTTTGCCATTTTTAAGTGAAATCAAATAAGCTGTAGTGCTAACTGACCTGCCCTCGGCCAGTCCCCTGAATTGCTCTCTCGAAGATCTGCTCACTGCTGCCCGTCTCAATGAGGCGGTCGATCACCTAGTCATTGTGCCATAATTGTGGTCAGAAAATGTTAGCATTCACTGTACCTAGTTAGTAGAACCAGCACCCTCACCTCTTCAGAAGGCTTTGTTCCCGTGACTGTTCAAGTTCAAGATTGAGGTTTGTAAATATATATGTTCGCAAGATAACTCAAACCAAAATGATGATTAAAGAGAACATGAAGCAATACGGAAGAATTCTGTTACCTGTGAAGATCCTCCTCTCTACAACTTCTCGGTACTCTTCTTGTATTGTTTGCCTTAGATTCTGTCACAGATGCTTAATAATGTGATGTCAAATCTTTCATTTTATTTTTACACAGAAGATGGAGTAAGGCAATTGCACCTGGAAATCATTCATTCTTTCTTTCAGCTTCTTCTTCAAAGCACTGCAATCAAAATTCACCGTTTTATCGGATAAGCAATATCCTTTTGATATATTGCACAAGTAATGTATGCCGTACATGTCACTGCTAATCTGTGTCCAAATTCAAATAATCGTGGACTAACTGATAAACTGGCGAAAGGTCTTGAAAGTTGAAACTGGTTTCTGCTCAACTTACTTTAAAGGAAAAGTTTAAAATATATGTGATGGTTGGAGGGTTAAAAGCAGCGAACCATTTGTACTTTTTATCTTATAGCGTCATGGTAAGCAGCAACCAGCAACTATCTAGTGCTTAGCAATATTCAGTTGTGTCGGATTGCTCTAGATGCTTTACATATGCACAACAAACGCATGAAGATCTTACATGGTCATTGACATCCTTGATCGATCTACGCTCGTACCCTTCCCACACCCGGGCTTCTTTCTGTTCTCAAGATTCTGCAAAACGAAAATTAGAATGGAGCTCTGACGACCATCAGGCGAATCACATACTGAAGACAGGTTAATGTCTGTACATTTCTGTCCATTTGTTCCAACTTCACTTTTATGTTGCGTGCGATCTTCCCTACTTCATCAATGTCTTTCTCCATGCGCCCCTTGATCGCTGGAAGGTGCGTTATTTCGGACAAAAGTTTCAGTTAGATCATTCTGCTAAGAAATGGAAACTGTCTTTGTCGACAAGTGAAGTTGCACCTTTCATTGCAGACGCCTTAGTGACTGACTTCGACTCCTCATTAGCTTCCTGCAGGTTAATGAATGACGAGGAAAATGCAGGTCTCATGGGTAACTAACATTTCTCAACGAACTTAGTTTTTTTAAAAAATAGTAACGGTTACCTGAAGCTTGTGAACTATAACGGACATCTTATCCAACAGCATTTCAATCTCTTTGACCTAGCGAAAGAAAAAACTATTTGTAACAAATATTTAAACTATCTGTGCATAGTTAACTGCCACTACTACCAAACCACATATAAGACGAGTTGAGGGAAAAAAAAATTCAGATCTGCACTTGTGGTTGTTTCATCATAAACTGAAGATCAAACCTCTTCAAAGAAGTCCTTGAGCCCATAATCCGATTTGTGATTCGGATTTCGATTCCCCATCTCAATGTCCCTCTCCCTTTCCGGCTTCTCGTCGCTTTCAAAGGAATCCTATATCGAATTGATGTCAATTCCACAGCGGTTCCAACAAGGGTATCAGTAGATTATCCACGGTTACTACAGATTCTGCACTGAATTTGGTATCTGGGTCTTTACAGGTTATCCCGACAAGAAAGCCAGTTAGGCTTCAAAGCCAGATGTTCTTTTCTTTTTTTTTTTGAGGAAATCAAAGCCACATGTTCTGAGCACGAAGGAAATCACTATTCCATACAGTCTAATTACTAAGCATGAAAAATAAAAAATAAAAGAAAGAAAGAAAGAAAATGATAGATAATCTTGGAAGGACGAACTGTAGTACTGAACATGTACCGTTAGAAGATTGTTCATCTTGTCGTCCTCGGAGAAAGAGGCGGAGGATCCCTCCCTTGGGTTTCTCGTGCGAAGAACAGCAAGCCGATCAAGAAGGAAATGGTGTATTCAGAGGACTTTGGAGAAGCCGTTCTGGCCAGGATGGCTAGTAATAAACTAGTTAGCAAGGGTGATCCTGGCGACGCCGGCCAGCACTAAAAACAATTTACTAGCAAACAACCAGGTTAGCAACTAACTAAAGAGACTTAATTAGTATTGGAAAAAGTCTACATCACCCCCCCACCTATGGGGGGTGGACTACATAACCCCCCAACCTATGAAACGGTCTATATTACCCCCTGAACTTTCGAAAACTGGTCAAATTACCCCCTAAAGCAATTTTGAAAAATCATAGTAAATCACAGAAAAATCATAAAATGGTAAATCCAATTGTGTTGGACTCTAAATGAGCAGATCTACGCAGTGAATATATAATGTGGTATGTTCTAGTACAATTTTTTACAGTTATGAAGAAAAACATAGATATAAAGCTACAGCAAAAAAAAATGTACTAAACCATACCATATTATATGTTCACTGTGTAGATCTACTCATTTGGAGTCCAACGCAATTGGATTTTTCATTTTATGATTTTTCTATGATTTACTATGATTTTTCAAAATTGCTTTAGGGGGTAATTTGACTGGTTTTTGAAAGTTCAGGGGGTGATATAGACCATTTCATAGGTTGGGGGGTTATGTAGTCCACCCCCATAGGTTGGGGGGTGATATAGACTTTTTCCATTAGTATTCAATGGTAATGAAGACGCTGCCAATGGATGGGAGAATGCAGAGGTCCTCCAGTCATCCCCATGGAAGAGGCCGCCGTGTTATTTATTTGCTTAACCGAATGGTTCGCCATGAGTATGTGTCGTGGGGCTTCATAGATCGCGGATGCAACGGGCCCGGGCTGGTGCTTGTGCATCCGGCACAATTTGTGCGGGCCGTTGAGAGGCTGTTGGACTCTCTAAGGCCTCATTACCAACGAAGGCGAGTTGGGCCAGAAGTTCTACTGCCTGGAAAACAGCAGCAACAAGCAGCGACAGCGAGTTGGACTTTCAAGTTTGTCTTTGTAATATGGGCTGTAATTATCCAAATTACGAATGAAATACAACCCGGTTTTCTTTTTTTAAAAAAAGCAGCGGCAGCGGAGTGTCAGTCCTTCAGTCCAAAGTAATGTTGGGCTGTTGGCAATAGCCCGCTAATAGTCCGCTATAGCTACGCTATAGCTTTTTAAGACAGATACCGCGACGATATTGCAAATATTATCGCTAATACCGCTAACTCCGCTATAGTGTGAAATAGTGCCGCTAAAAGCGCCGCTAACTCCGCTATGACTGAGTTATGAACTTATATACTTGTAATTTATGAACTACGAGTAATATCTGATGACTTATTGTGTGTATTGTGACTTATTTTTATATGTTTACTTATGTTTGCATTCGTGCCTAGACATATACTTTTGAAATATAATATGAAATTCTTGAAATTAGAAAGTTTTAGCCTAAATTTTACTGATTTTTTACATACCGCTAAAGGCAATAGCTTTCGCTATAGCTGCGCTATTGCTTTTATAGCTTTTCTAAAAACACTCCGCTAAATTCTATAGCCCGCTATTGCCAACATTGTTCCAAAGCGAACCATTTCGGCATTTCTTACTTACCTACCAGTGCGGCAGTGTCTTTTTTTACATGCATATCACGTTTTTCATCAAATAGAAGAAAAATAGTAGTTCGAGTACGGGCCACGGTTACAAGCAAGCAATCAAGAGCAGACAAACAACTCTAGCAACACACACAAAAAAAAAGAACAGAAGAGACACACTCAAAGCTCACACATAACAAAGCGACCAAACGTCCAAAGCAACGGAGAACCTGCAAAGAAAAAAAAAATTAAGACTGTCTAAGAGCTACCAAAGACTGAAACAACGCGGAAAAGAAGAGGAAGGCATGATGGCAAATGCAAGACAACGCCTTCAATAAGGATACGACGTTGAGCTGCCGCCGCCGCCATCGATCCATCCAGTACGGCCAGGGGCGAAGCCAGGATTTGGCTCAGGGGGATCTCCTCTCCTTCTTCTTCCTCATCCCCCTTCCCTTCTTCTTCTTCCTCAAAATTGGAGGGGGGCTATGGGGGGTATCCATGGGAGCTTGGACAGTAGGGGGGTTGGAGCCTCCCCAGCCCCCCCTTGGCTCCGCCACTGAGTGCGGCAGTGCCTAAGGGTCGCTCTAGTAAAAATTGTACAAATATTAAACGATACAAATTTGTATCATCATTTTGATTTTCCATTAAGCTAGAATGAAGAGCCCTCTTAATTTAGATTTTTCGTTAATGTTTAACTTCTCTACTCATTAGAGATTGCGTTGATGTGGTCTGAGATTCAAGGAGAATAAAGCCGGAACATTCTTGCGTTGTTATAAAAGATCAAAAGCCGGTACTAGTCGGTCGATATGCCCGGCTAACAGTCAATTATAAAGACAAACACAACTTGATTCGTACTGAATAGCCAGCTCTCCTATGCATGTGCTGATAGCTGCTCTCCAGTCTCCACTTGTCCTAACTGAGGTGCATTCAGACAGACTTCAGTTCAAGTACTCCCACCTGTGATGGTCAAACGAACACGGAAGACCATATATATAGGATGCTAGTTCTTACATTGACCTATGCATAGCTTTCTGTCTCCCGAGAGATGTTTGGGCTACAAGTGTGCTATGTGCACGCAAACGCTCCTACACCCTACCACTGCACTCATATATATGCACACCCTGGCTATCATATGTTGTTGATGGCCATATCTCCTAGCATTGAAAAGTAACAAGTTGAAAATGCAGTTTTTTAATCTTTTTTAATTTTATTTAATACTAATCCCTCTGGGAATTCTATTCCACACGCCGCTCGTCGTGGCGCGGCAGGCAGGCTCTGTCGCGCCAATGCATGTGGCGCGACAGGCTGCCACACTGGCGCAGGCGGGCGAGCCACGCCTGCTCGACGCGCTGTGGAGCCGAGCCTGTCGCGCCACATATTGGCGTGACAGGCTCAACATACATGCCAATGCTGACCCTTCTTCCTTCCTTCTTTCTCCATCTTTGCTCCCCGAGCTCCCTTACGTCACCGGCCGCCGCCGCCGCTTAAAATCCATCCCAAAATCGCCGATTTGGGGTGAGGAAAAGTGGAGGAAATTGATCCCCAATCACTTGAGGAGGTATTGCCTTGCCCCCAACAGATTGGAGTTCCCCTTTGCATTTCTTGTATATGGGCATCTCATGGTTATGTTAGGGTTAGGTTAGGATTTTGAAATTTTGGTAGCATGGAAGCTTATTTGTTAGATGTATGGTTTAGTAGCGACATGATTACCGATTCGCCCACGAATTTGGAGAGTAGTATATGGTATTTTGTATTGCAACAATAGGATTTTGAAATTTTGATAGCATGGAAGCTTATTTGTTAGATGTATGGTTTAGTAGCGATAGGATTACCGGTCCGCCCACGAATTTGGAGAGTAGTATATGGTATTTTGTATTGCACATGAAATATGTAGAAATATAAATATAATGTAGTTGTAGAGCTTTGGTGATATATGTGATATGATGGAACTGACATTTTATTTTATTGATGCATGTTTCGTTGACATATATCGTGGTGATTCATTTTTTTATGTGCACAATGTTAGTTGGAAACTAGATTGTTACGTGTAGGTCTATCAGGGGGGAGTGATGAGTAGTTTGTATTTGGGCTAGGTGATAAAGTTGTACTGGAGTAGTTGATTATTCTTGTGGAGAAATGTTAGGTTTGTGAAGAAATATCTAGGTAGAATTATTATTGTAATGAATTGTATTTTAGTGATGTGGATAATGTTTGTTGCAGGTGTAGCCATGAATCCATCCGACTGGCTTAAGAAAAGGGGTTTAAGATAATTTTCCAATGTGTGGGATGAAGTCGCTCCAGTGCCTCCAGCGTTCCCGATCCCGACATGGTCGTGCACATAGCTAGGTGTGGTGCTTAATTTTTGTCACAACATGGGCAGGGGCGGCCGGGGCGCCCAAAATTATGACGGTCTGCCGGTCGGGTTCAGTGCTGAGTACGCAGCGGATATGGTCCGGCAAGAGCCACGGACAGGCGATAGGCGTAGCGTGTCCAATATGTTTGGTAGTTGGCTATGGGGTATTGAAAAGGAAATGAAACCGCTAGTTCTGCTTGGGGCGGGTGCTACTTGTTGGTCGCTATGGCTATGCAGAAATGATATTGTTTTTGAGAAAAAATATAACCCTTTTCCATTGCAGTTATCTACTCGATTATACACTGGCTCCGTACATGGGCTATTTTACAGAAGCCAACCTTACAGGATTTGGTTGTTGCGGCATCGCTACGCTTGGCGCAGGTGGCCAAGGATTTCTTTACCCCGGCACATGGGTGGCGGTCTAGTCTACGGATTGATTGTCATTAGAGTGACGGAGCTTTTAGTTCTTTTAATTAGGCTGTGTGCATGCGCTATGCAGAGGTCGGGAGTGTTTCAAGACATTGTATCAACTCGATGTTGTAACATCCCAGATTTTTCTGGAATGTTTAAGTTAATAAAAATGTGGATTTTAAAAATTTTCGTGGATATGATACTAATTAGGAAAAATATAAGGTTGTCTTCATTGAATCTCTCCTAAAATTCTTAGGCATAAAAAAATATATATAAAATAATATTGTTAAGGTGTTTAAATGTTAGTGTGAACATTTGGATTTTATTTGGAATTTATTTGGACTTAATTGAGTGAGATTTGGATTTGAAATGATTCAAATCCAAATCAAAAAGAAAAGTTTAAAACTAAAAACAACTTGGGCCCTAACTTCTCTAACCAGCCCGCTAACTAAGTCTAGAAGCCACCCTCCTACTCTCAGCCCGGTCCAATCTAAACCCCGGTCCCTTTCCTTCTCTCCCTTTGCCTCAGCCCGCGTCGCGGCCCAACTAACCGCGGCCCAGTCCGCTCGACGCCGCGCGCGCCCTCTTCCTCACCCGCTGACAGGTGGAGCCCACCTGTCAGCTTTATCCCTCACCTCTCCACCACCACGCCCCGCTCGCCGCCGCGCTCTCCCAGTGCCGCCGCTCCGTCTCGCGCCGCTCCGCACCGCGGGAGATCTTCTCGCGGACCCCAGAGCCCTAATCCCCGATCCACCCTCTCAGCTCCACCCCAAAAACCTAGATGGGGAATCCACCCCGCGCTATCTCGCGAGCCGCCCGCCTTTTCTCCTCTCGCCGTGCCCGCGCCGTGGCCCGCACGCCCAAAACCCCTAGCGCACTACCCAAGCCCCTAGCCACTTACCCCGCGCCGCGTGTCCCCTCTCGAGCCTTCCTCTCACGGCCCTCCTACCCACTCCTAGCGCCGCCACATAAAACAGGGGAGCACCCGCACCCCCTGTTCCCCATCCGCCACGGGCGCTGCCCTAGTTACCCCTAGCCGCCGCCGCACGAGGAGAAGGAGGAGAGCAAGGGAAGAAGAAGAAGAGGAAGGCCAGCGCGAGGAGGAGGACGCCGGAGTCCGGAGCCGCCCGTGGGAGCACGCCGCCGCTGTCGCCACCGCCGCCGTTCCGGAGCAAGAAGAGAAGCGCGCCAAGACCCTGTTCCTCTACGTCACGCCGGCCGCCATCTTCCTCTCCAAGCCCGATCCTTGAGCTCTAGGTAAGCCGCCGCCGCCGCTTCCCCTTTCCCCCTGCTGCCCGGCGCCATGGGCGCCGATGAGCCTCCGTAGCTAGGCCAACCAACCCAAGCCGCCCCCTTTTCTACTGTGTGTGCCCTGGCCTTCGTGCCAGGGACCTTTCTGTGCAGGTTTCCCCGCGACGCCGTCCCTAAACCCCAGCCTAAACCTCACCCGCCGGCGAACGTCCCTTTGGGGCATAAGGTCGAGCACTCCCCGTGCAAGGACCTCCTCGCCTTGTCCTTGCCATAACTAGCGTTAGGGGCCAAAGGCCAAGCTTTTTCACCCAGGAACACCACCGCGACGCCATTTGGCGCAGATCCACGCCCCTGGCGTTGGATTTGGGTGAGGTTGGGTCGTCGCCGGCGAGCCTCCGCCGCCGCGCGCGCGCACCCCGCCGCTCGTCGTTTCGACGAGCACCTCGCGAGCGTCCGTGCCCCGCCGCCACGCGTCGCGCCCTCGAGCGCCCTCACGCGCGACCACGCGGGCACAGCCGCAGCGGATCCGGCCCTGGCCGCACGAGATCCCGTGGACGCGGCTCACGTAGACCAACCTCACGGCCCACGGTGAACCGCGTCCACCACGGCGGAAACTGTCCTTTTTCCAAAGAAGCCCCTGAATCTTGCACGTTAGCCCCTGCTGTTTCGAAACCCTTGCAATCTAGTCCCTGGGTTGCTACTTTTCTCTAAGCCCCCTGGCCTTTTTAGTTTTAGCACCTAAGCCCCCGTGATGACGTCATCAGGGCCCACTGCTGACGTCACCACGGGACCCACCTGTCAGCTTTGACCGTTGACCGTTGACCAGTCAACGCTGACGTCAGCAGGGCCCACTGCTGACGTCAGCATTTCGGCCGACCCTGGACTTTTTATAAAAACACCCCTGAACTTTTCAAAAATTACAAATAGGTCCCTGACTATTTACAAATAAGCCCCTGACTATTTACAAATAGGTCCCTGGCCCTTTTTCTTTTCTTATTCGTAATTATTTTAAAATCCAGAAAAGGATTTAAACTTAGAAAATTCATAACTAATTCATTTTAACTCAGAAAAATATGAAACCAATTTCTATATTTTTCTAAAAATATGATCTAGCCGTTGGTGTGAAGTATAAGTTCATTTGGATCTTTCTTGAGCTGGTTTTATTGGAGTTATTTACTATTAGGTCCCGGTATTTACTTTAATTACGTAAATAGGATCCACCGACGGCCAGGAACTGACCGGAGAGGAGTTCTACCCAGAAGACTTCGTGGAGGAAGAGATCCAGCCTACAGGTTCACGCCCAGCCCATCCTTTGAATGCCTATTAGACATTGCAATTAGATGTGCTAGCGCTTTACTTATTACAATGGATGATGCTTGAGCCTTGCATAGCCATAATTTATTCCGTGAATTCCTTGCTACCTAATACACTATGATATATGAATGCTATGCTGCTTGCATGTGTATGGGATATTGTGGATTAGGATTCTTGGCGTGTGTGGGGATAAAACCGGCAGGTGAATGGTGATTTTGGGAAACTTGGCGGGGGTGAGCATATTATAACAACTCGGTCTATAACCGAGGTGCCGGGAGACCCCTGCTCTCGAGGGGGTCCCACACTGTACTTGTGGCGGGTACACGGATGGATAGGAGCATAGGAGTTGGCGGTGGTACCTATGATGGGTACTACGACTTGCGTTCCTCTTCGGAGGATACGCCTTTGGGACGATGACGCTCACCCCGGTCTGAAACCGAGTGGGGTAACCACTCTTTGGGCCCCACGTACTTACCGCTTACCCATATGAACGGGTTCCAGCCTTCCTAGCTAGCGCGATGCCCGGATTGCGAGAAGATCAGGTGGATGGTGTACGGGAACGGGAGAGACCGTCTCCCCGAAGGACTATGGCCCCGTCTGGCCCTACGAGGGAGAGTTCGACACAGCTTCCGAAGCATTGGATTGCGAGCCGATGGACCGAGACCGGAAGAGCAGGCGGGCATCGTCGCGGTTAGGGTCTGAGCTGTGGGTTGCGTCTCGAGATGGCGGCCACCATCTCGCAGCCCGAGTGGGTCCAGTTGTACAAGCTCTCGAGAGTCTAAAACCTATACGTATAGCCGCGTCCTCGGTATGGACATTGCCCATTGCACTGTTACCTCTCATATTTTGGGATATTCTACCTTCCCCCTTTTCTAGCTAGATTTGAGAGTGATTAAGGTTCGCAACTACGGACGGGGAGAAGGGAAGTTGCTCCCTTTCCTTTCAGGATCCGGTCGTAGTTGGTGAGATGCGAGGGGAGGGAGCTCTCGCATCGACTTAGAGGAGTGTGGAGAAGGAGATGGGAGTCCGGCGTGCCGGAATAGCCCGATGTGGTGAGGTATGGGATGGATGGATATGGAGATGATTATTTTATATTTGCTGCTGCATAGGAAACCCATAGCCTATCCTTGATATACTTTTATTCCTTTAGATGGTAGTCCACTTAAAGCTTGCATATACAGTTGGTGACGTGAACCTATCCCATTCCTTGGGGATAGCCTTTGAGTACGCAGGATCTGAGGATGAGCATGAGTTCAACCACGACGGGTGGTACGATTGAGGCCTCGTCCTGACGCGCAAGTTGCCTGTGGAGGAGATCAAGAAGATGGAGGCTTCTACGTCTAGTTCGCTGCGTTGGATGTTCTTTTGATTGCCGTTCAGCCCTGAGGGCTTGTATCAGACGTATTATCATGAGGATGATGTAATAATTAAGATATTTGTACTCTATTCGTGGTATGGATGTGATATTCGCTGTGATGAGTTCTGTACGTGATATCTACTTGATCCAGGGAGTATCACAATGGTACAGGGAGTCGGGTTTTCTTAAAACGGAAACCCGGGTCGTTACAGTTGGTATCAAAGCCATACTTGCCCGTAGGACGATGCCATAGACATGGTCGATAGAATAGGATTCTATACGATCTGTTTTTGTATATTACCCCTTGAGCTATATTATAAAAAACTGTCTCTTTGAGAAAACATCTTACTCACCTACGCTGACACTTTCTTTTTACGTGACCTAGGTATGGTGGCCGCGATCCACAAGACGCATGTGGACCCTCGGGACCAAGGAGACATGGTCCACTGGCTAGTTACCATCGCCGCCCGCTTGGGCATTCCGGTGAGCCACCTTGGAATGGAAGCGCAAGCATGCTACATCAACAACACCGCCTGTGCCCGTGCCAAGGTCTACCTTCACCCCTACGACCACCGCCCAGGGATCACCATGGAGGGCGTCGGACTGACGACGAAGCTTGCGGTGGAGGGAGTTGCCCGGAGACTGACTCAGGTACTGCTTGTTCGGGAGAAGGAACAGGTTGAGGGGACCGAGCTCCGACTCCTACCCAGAGAGTACTATGAAGACGATGAGGAGGCGGAGGACGCGAGGTGCAAAGCCGCGTTCGCAGCTGTCGAAGACCCGGCGATCACCACAGCCGGAGACTACCTCGGCGACCTCGACTTCTACACGACAGAGCTAGAATGGAAAAGCGTGGCCTTCCTCAACTACCTTCAGAACAGAGTTTCCACCGCCACTGACAGAGTTTCTCACGTTCTCAACATGGAGAGAGAATTGGACGCCATGAAGACCCAGGTACACCACCTGACAGAGGAGCTGAGCCGCAGGGACGCTGCAGTCACCCTGGCTCGTGCAGAGACAGACCAGCTGAAACAGATGATCGCCGACGACTTTACCGAGAGGCAGAGGCTCGAGAAGGAGATCAAGCGACTGGACGGGATCAGGCAGCTACAGGACTGCACCATAGCACTCATGGACTACAAGATGAAGAGGGCCGACGAGAAGATTGAGGAGCTCAAGAACAATGCCACTCCAGGTGCAATGGGTTTGAGGATCACTCAGTTCGAGCGGAGGTGCGAGCGCAACGCCAACAACATCGCCGCACTCACACGTACCTGCCTCTACCTCAGGGAGAAGAACAAGAAGATGCTTCAGACGTGGAAGGATGCTGACTCCATCAGGGTCGAGGAGCTACAGGAGCTCAACGACCAGCTACCACCAGAGAAGCAGCGACAGATTCGCAAGGAGGACTTCAAGGTTGGACCCAGCTCGTTGAGACTCCACAAGGTTCCCTTTCAGAGCATCTACACCGTTGAGACCCCAGAGACTCAGAAGGCCGAGGCTATGATGAAGCCCCTCTTCACCGCCAGCCACACCTGGGAGGACCGCACCGTCATCGAGTACAAGAAGCCCCGGATGTTCTGAGTTAGCTGAGTAGCTAGAATAAGGTAGAGTAAATTCCGCGTCAGCCGTGAGCCTGTTCCGGTACGCGATGGTAGATGTTCACCCTTGTAGTAGGAACCACCCCTTTTGAGATCTCTTCGCGTTGTACCGTGTGTGTGTGTGCTCGAGACCTCCAAGGCTAGTGAGTCAAGCCTCGAGGTAGCACCTAGGGTTGTACTGCATGGATGAGTGAATGGATCTTAATTTAATGAATGAGTTTTCATGGTGATTTCTTCTTGAATGTTAGAAGCTTATACATGCATATAAGAATTATTTGTGGTTGTATTGACTCTGGCTTACTTATAGAACGACTCCATATAGAAACATGCTAACGCCCTCTCTTAAACCTTTTCTCAGGATGTCGATCCGCAGGTCAGGTCGTTTGAATGCACAGTTCGAGGCAGCCGCCCAAGAAGAAGCTGCGGTCGCCGCTCGTGGCCGTGGACGTGGCCGTGGCTGTGGACGGGGTCGTGCCGTCGCACCGCCAGCTCCTGAACCCGCGCCTGAGCCAGCTGTTGGCCGTGGCCGTGGAGGAGGAGATGGAGGAGCCGTCTACCCCAACCCGGCGCCGCTCGGACACGACGCGCAGCAGGACGCAGAGGGAGGAGATGAGGACGTTGATGAGGAGATCCAGATTGACTCGATCCCAGCAGGACAAGGCCGCGGACGTGGTGCGCCACCACCGCCACCACAGCAGCAGCAGGAACAGCAACAGCCCATACCACCAGTGGCTACGCTTGCCCAGGTTCTGGACCGTCAGACTCAGGTCATGGAGAGGATGGCGAACGTCATCGCACACCCTCAGGGAGGAGGACACCGCCAAGGACCACCCGCTGATGATCTACCGCGCAAGATCGAGAGGTTCATCCGTCTCAAGGCCCCTACCTTCAGCTTTTCAGAAGACTCGATCGATGCAGATGACTGGTTGAGGACCATCGAGACCAAGCTTGACCTTTCCGACTACAGTGATGAAGAGTGCGTTGCCATAGCCATCCATCAGCTTGAGGGACCAGCCAGAGCATGGTGGGACAGTTACAGCGCGATGCACCCGAATCTGCAAGGCCTTCCGTGATCAGCATATTCTGCGCCAGATTGTGGTTCAGAAGGCACAGGAGTTCCGCACGATGACCCAGGGGACGATGAAGGTGGAGGAGTATGAGCGTCACTTCACCCGGATGATGCGCTATGCTCCCGAGGACACCAACACTGAAGAGAAGAAGCAGTTCTGGTTCCACCGGGGCCTACACCATGGGATCAGGCAGATTGTGGCTGGGAGTGATTTCCCCACACTCCGTCACATGGTGAACCGCGCCATCGCCGTCGAGAAGGAGAGGCTGGACCACGAGGGACGCATGAGAGTCAAGAAGCGCAAGTTCGACCAGCTGACCCGAGACAGGCCACCTCAGAGACCGAGCTACGGACAGCCCAGCCAGCAGAGGAGCACCAGTTACCGACAGGGACAGAGCCAACCCTACCGCAGCTACCGCCCAGGTTAGAACCAGCCAACCCACCGCTTTGGAGGAGGCAGTGGACAGTTTGCCGGAGGGAGGAACCCTAGCTACCCCTCTTCTGGTGGATCCTACGGACGCCAGAACAGTTCGAGTGCCCCGTTCACCTGCTTCAACTGTGGCAAGCCAGGCCACAAGTCCTACGACTGCCCAGAGAAGAAGAACTCCCAGACACCAGCTCGCGATGCCGCACCCGGTGGCAGACCAGCCGCTACCCCAGGCCAGCCAGGTGTTGCACGCGGGAAGCTCAACCATATGACTGAAGCTGAAGCACAGGAAGCACCCGACGTCTTACTCGGTGAGTTTATTGTTGATGGATCTCGTGCATTGGTTCTGTTTGATACCGGAGCTACCGGATCTTATATATCTAGCAAGTTTGTAGCACATACATCTCTCCCCATGGTTCCCCGAGCCGTACCCATAATCACCACTTCACCCTTAGGAGACCTAGAGTGCACAAAGATGTGCAAAGGTGTTGGCATCATGATGAGAGGCCATAAATTCCTAGCCGACCTCACAGTTCTACCATCAGACGGCATTGACATCATCCTAGGCATGGATTGGTTGACCTTACACGAGGGAAACATCTCTTGTTCACCTCGCCTTGTGACCTTGACACACCCTAGTGGTAAGATGGTGAGAATTGAGCCCGTAGCAGCCAAGCAAACACCTACGGCCCACCTACACAGCCTCAGTGAGAAGACCATAGCGGATGTGCCAGTCGTTTGTGAGTACCCGGATGTGTTTCCTGAGGAGTTACCAGGCTTACCCCCGGATAGAGACGTTGAGTTCGCCATTGAGCTAGTCCCAGGCACTGCCCCCATATCCAAGAGACCCTATCGGATGTCCGTGCAGGAATTGGAGGAATTGAAGAAGCAGCTGAGAGATCTGTTGGACCGTAAGTTTATTCGACCGAGTGCATCACCATGGGGATCACCCGTGTTGTTTGTCACGAAGAAGGATGGTACACTTCGCCTATGCATAGACTACCGCTTGTTAAATGCGGTGACAATCAAGAACAGGTACCCATTGCCTAGAATTGATGACCTTCTGGATCAGCTAAGGAAGGCCAAGTACTTTAGTAAGATTGACCTTAGATCCGGTTATCACCAGATGAAGATTCGGCCAGAGGATATACCCAAGACCGCCTTCTCCACCCGTTACGGGCTGTTTGAGTTTCTGGTTGTGTCTTTCGGGTTGACCAATGCGCCAGCATACTTCATGAACATGATGAACAAGGTATTCATGGAAGAGTTGGACAAGTTCGTTGTGGTGTTCATCGATGACATTTTGATCTACTCAGAGACTGCCGAACAGCACGAGGAGCACCTCAGGATTGTGCTCGAAAGGTTGAGGCAGCATCAGCTCTACGCGAAGTTTAGCAAGTGCGAGTTCTGGTTGGAGAAAGTTGCCTTCCTAGGCCATGTGCTGACAGCAGAAGGTGTAGCAGTTGACCCGGAAAAGATCGAGGCCGTGACTGAATGGAAGCAGCCCAGAAACGTGACAGAGATCAGGAGTTTTCTCGGATTAGCTGGATACTACCGTCGGTTCATAGAGAACTTCTTGAAGATTGCCAAGCCTATGACCGAGTTGCTTAAGAACAATGTGCCATTTGTCTGGTCAGAAAAGTGCGAAGAGAGCTTTCAAGAATTGAAGACCAAGCTTACCACCACTCCCGTGTTGACCTTGCCGGATATCAGACGAGACTTTGTAGTATACTGTGATGCATCAAGGCAAGGACTCGGATGTGTGCTCATGCAGGATGGGAAAGTTGTTGCCTATGCCTCCCGCCAGTTGCGGAAGCATGAGGAAAACTACCCTACTCACGACCTAGAGCTTGCAGCAGTCGTACATGCCCTGAAGATTTGGAGACATTATCTGATTGGCAATAAGTGTGACATCTTCACCGATCATAAGAGCTTGAAGTACTTCTTCACGCAGTCCGAGCTGAACATGAGGCAAAGAAGATGGCTAGAGTTGATTAAGGACTATGATCTGAACATCCAGTATCATCCTGGCAAGGCCAATGTAGTCGCCGATGCACTTAGCCGCAAGAGCTATTGCGGGGTTATGATTGAGAAGGAGAAGGCCGCAGACTCGGAATTAGAAAAGATCAGCGAGCTGCATGTGAAGTACACCCTAGAGGAACAGATTCGCGCAGCACAGAAAGATTGCCCAGAGATCAAGGGACTGATACAGCGTATGGCCAAGGGCAAAGCCGAAGATTACCGGATAGATGAACAGGGCACGGTATGGTTGAAGGATCGCATATGCGTACCACAGAATGAGGAGCTCCGTCGAACCATCCTAAGCGAAGCTCATGAATCCAGATACTCGATTCACCCCGGTTGCACCAAGATGTACCACGACCTGAAGGATCGTTTCTGGTGGCAGAACATGAAGATACATATTGCAGAATATGTAGCCCGATGTGACACTTGCTGCAGAATCAAGGCCGAGCATCAACGGCCCGCAGGACTACTAAACCCACTTGACGTACCTATGTGGAAGTGGGAGGATATTACCATGGATTTCATAAACGGTCTACCCCATACCCAGAAAGGAAATGACTCGATTTGGGTGATAGTTGATCGCCTCACCAAGGTCGCTCACTTCATTCCGGTCAAGACCACCTTCGGAGCTGAGAGACTAGCCGACATCTATGTAGATAACATCCTCAGATTGCATGGAGCCCCCAAGTCGATACTCACTGACAGAGGACCCCAGTTCACCGCCAAGTTCTGGCAGCGACTGCATGAGTCTATGGGTACCAGTCTAGTGTACAGTTCAGCCTTTCACCCTCAGACCGATGGGCAGACAGAGAGAGTGAATCAGATTCTAGAAGACCTCCTTCGAGCATGTGTACTAACATACGGAGCAGATTGGGAAAAGAGCTTGTCATACGCAGAATTCTCGTACAACAACAGCTACCAAGCAAGCTTACAGATGTCGCCCTTTGAGGCACTCTATGGCCGGAAATGTAGAACCCCTCTCATGTGGTCAGAGGTCGGAGAGCGACCCTTCTTTGGACCCGCATCCATTGAAGAAGCAGAAGAGAATGTGGCCAAGGTTCGGGAGAATTTGAAGGTAGCCCAGAGCAGAAGAAGAGCTACGCCGACAAGAGAAGACGTGAATTGACCTTTGAGGTGGGGGAGTATGTTTACCTTAAGGTCTCCCCGTTACGCGGAACCAAGAGGTTTCACGTGAAGGGCAAGTTAGCCCCGAGGTTTGTAGGACCTTTCCTCATCACCGAGAGAATCGGGAGGGTAGCCTACCGTCTAGAACTACCAGAGGAGCTTGCAGGGGTGCATCCCGTGTTCCACGTATCACAGCTCAAGAAATGCCTACGAGTACCAGAAGAGACAGTGCCAGTCGAAGCCCTCGACCTGCAAGATACCCTTGAGTACTTGGAGTACCCCGTGAAGATCTTAGAAAGAGGCGAGAAGCAGACCCGGAGAAGCTCGATTCCATACTGCAAGGTGCTATGGAATAACCACACGGAACGAGAAGCCACATGGGAGAAGGAGGCAGACCTTAGAGAGAAATACCCACACCTCTTCGAGGCTCAGGTACGACCTTAATCTCGGGGACGAGATTCTAGTGAGGGGGGGAGATTGTAACATCCCAGATTTTTCTGGAATGTTTAAGTTAATAAAAATGTGGATTTTAAAAAATTTTCGTGGATATGATACTAATTAGGAAAAATATAAGGTTGTCTTCATTGAATCTCTCCTAAAATTCTTAGGCATAAAAATATATATATAAAATATTATTGTTAAGGTGTTTAAATGTTAGTGTGAACATTTGGATTTTATTTGGAATTTATTTGGATTTAATTGAGTGGGATTTGGATTTGAATCATTTCTTGAGCCCTAACTTCTCTAACTAGCCTGCTAACAAAGTCCAGAAGCCACCCTCCTACTCTCAGCCCAGTCCGATCCAAACCCCGGCCTCCCTTCCTTCTTTCCCCTCTCGGCCCAGCAACGCGGCCCGCTAAGCTCGGCCCAGCGCCACTCACCGCGCCGTCCCTTTACCGCCTCCGCTCTGCCGCTGACCAGTGGGGCCCACTGGTCAGCTTTATCCCTCACCTCTCCACCACCACGCCCCGCTCGCCGCCGCGCTCTCCCAGTGCCGCCGCTCCGTCTCGCGCCGCTCCGCACCGCAGGAGATCTTCTCGCGGACCCCAGAGCCCTAATCCCCGATCCACCCTCTCAGCTCCACCCCAAAAACCTAGATTGGGAATCCACCCCGCGCTATCTCGCGAGCCGCCCGCCTTTTCTCCTCTCGCCGTGCCCGCGCCGTGGCCCGCACGCCCAAAACCCCTAGCGCACTACCCAAGCCCCTAGCCACTTACCCCGCGCCGCGTGTCCCCTCTCGAGCCTTCCTCTCACGGCCCTCCTACCCACTCCTAGCGCCGCCACATAAAACAGGGGAGCACCCGCACCCCCTGTTCCCCATCCGCCACGGGCGCTGCCCTAGTTACCCCAGCCGCCGCCGCACGAGGAGAAGGAGGAGAGCAAGGGAAGAAGAGGAAGAGGAAGGCCAGCGCGAGGAGGAGGACGCCGGAGCCGGAGCCGCCCGTGGGAGCACGCCGCCGCTGTCGCCACCGCCGCCGTTCCGGAGCAAGAAGAGAAGCGCGCCAAGACCTATTCCTCTACGTCACGCCGGCCGCCATCTTCCTCTCCAAGCCCGATCCTTGAGCTCTAGGTAAGCCGCCGCCGCCGCTTCCCCTTTCCCCCTGCTGCCCGGCGCCATGGGCGCCGATGAGCCTCCGTAGCTAGGCCAACCAACCCAAGCCGCCCCCTTTTCTACTGTGTGTGCCCTGGCCTTCGTGCCAGGGACCTTTCTGTGCAGGTTTCCCCGCGACGCCGTCCCTAAACCCCAGCCTAAACCTCACCCGCCGGCGAACGTCCCTTTGGGGCATAAGGTCGAGCACTCCCCGTGCAAGGACCTCCTCGCCTTGTCCTTGCCATAACTAGCGTTAGGGGCCAAAGGCCAAGCTTTTTCACCCAGGAACACCACCGCGACGCCATTTGACGCAGATCCACGCCCCTGGCGTTGGATTTGGGTGAGGTTGGGTCGTCGCCGGCGAGCCTCCGCCGCCGCGCGCGCGCACCCCGCCGCTCGTCGTTTCGACGAGCACCTCGCGAGCGTCCGTGCCCCGCCGCCACGCGTCGCGCCCTCGAGCGCCCTCACGCGCGACCACGCGGGCACAGCCGCAGCGGATCCGGCCCTGGCCGCACGAGATCCCGTGGACGCGGCTCACGTAGACCAACCTCACGGCCCACGGTGAACCGCGTCCACCACGGCGGAAACTGTCCTTTTTCCAAAGAAGCCCCTGAAATCTTGCACGTTAGCCCCTGCTGTTTCGAAACCCTTGCAATCTAGTCCCTGGGTTGCTACTTTTTCTCTAAGCCCCCTGGCCTTTTTAGTTTTAGCACCTAAGCCCCCGTGATGACGTCATCAGGGCCCACTGCTGACGTCACCACGGGACCCACCTGTCAGCTTTGACCGTTGACCCGTCAACGCTGACGTCAGCAGGGCCCACTGCTGACGTCAGCATTTCGGCCGACCCTGGACTTTTTATAAAAGCACCCCTAAACTTTTCAAAAATTACAAATAGGTCCCTGACTATTTACAAATAAGCCCCTGACTATTTACAAATTGGTCCCTGGCCCTTTTTCTTTTCTTATTCGTAATTATTTTAAAATCCAGAAAAGGATTTAAACTTAGAAAATTCATAACTAATTCATTTTAACTCAGAAAAATATGAAACCAATTTCTATATTTTTCTAAAAATATGATCTAGCCGTTGGTGTGAAGTATAAGTTCATTTGGATCTTTCTTGAGCTGGTTTTATTGGAGTTATTTACTATTAGGTCCCGGTATTTACTTTAATTACGTAAATAGGATCCACCGACGGCCAGGAACTGACCGGAGAGGAGTTCTACCCAGAAGACTTCGTGGAGGAAGAGATCCAGCCTACAGGTTCACGCCCAGCCCATCCTTTGAATGCCTATTAGACATTGCAATTAGATGTGCTAGCGCTTTACTTATTACAATGGATGATGCTTGAGCCTTGCATAGCCATAATTTATTCCGTGAATTCCTTGCTACCTAATACACTATGATATATGAATGCTATGCTGCTTGCATGTGTATGGGATATTGTGGATTAGGATTCTTGGCGTGTGTGGGGATAAAACCGGCAGGTGAATGGTGATTTTGGGAAACTTGGCGGGGGTGAGCATATTATAACAACTCGGTCTATAACCGAGGTGCCGGGAGACCCCTGCTCTCGAGGGGGTCCCACACTGTACTTGTGGCGGGTACACGGATAGATAGGAGCATAGGAGTTGGCGGTGGTACCTATGATGGGTACTACGACTTGCGTTCTCTTCGGAGGATACGCCTTTGGGACGATGACGCTCACCCCGGTCTGAAACCGAGTGGGGTAACCACTCTTTGGGCCCCACGTACTTACCGCTTACCCATATGAACGGGTTCCAGCCTTCCTAGCTAGCGCGATGCCCGGATTGCGAGAAGATCAGGTGGATGGTGTACGGGAACGGGAGAGACCGTCTCCCCGAAGGACTATGGCCCCGTCTGGCCCTACGAGGGAGAGTTCGACACAGCTTCCGAAGCATTGGATTGCGAGCCGATGGACCGAGACCGGAAGAGCAGGCGGGCATCGTCGCGGTTAGGGTCTGAGCTGTGGGTTGCGTCTCGAGATGGCGGCCACCATCTCGCAGCCCGAGTGGGTCCAGTTGTACAAGCTCTCGAGAGTCTAAAACCTATACGTATAGCCGCGTCCTCGGTATGGACATTGCCCATTGCACTGTTACCTCTCATATTTTGGGATATTCTACCTCCCCCTTTTCTAGCCAGATTTGAGAGTGATTAAGGTTCGCAACTACGGACGGGGAGAAGGGAAGTTGCTCCCTTTCCTTTCAGGATCCGGTCGTAGTTGGTGAGATGCGAGGGGAGGGAGCTCTCGCATCGACTTAGAGGAGTGTGGAGAATGAGATGGGAGTCCGGCGTGCCGGAATAGCCCGATGTGGTGAGGTATGGGATGGATGGATATGGAGATGATTATTTTATATTTGCTGCTGCATAGGAAACCCATAGCCTATCCTTGATATACTTTTATTCCTTTAGATGGTAGTCCACTTAAAGCTTGCATATACAGTTGATGACGTGAACCTATCCCATTCCTTGGGGATAGCCTTTGAGTACGCAGGATCTGAGGATGAGCATGAGTTCAACCACGACGGGTGGTACGATTGAGGCCTCGTCCTGACGCGCAAGTTGCCTGTGGAGGAGATCAAGAAGATGGAGGCTTCTATGTCTAGTTCCGCTGCGTTGGATGTTCTTTTGATTGCCGTTCAGCCCTGAGGGCTTGTATCAGACGTATTATCATGAGGATGATGTAATAATTAAGATATTTGTACTCTATTCGTGGTATGGATGTGATATTCGCTGTGATGAGTTCTGTACGTGATATCTACTTGATCCAGGGAGTATCACAATGGTACAGGGAGTCGGGTTTTCTTAAAACGGAAACCCGGGTCGTTACAGATGTAATTCTCTTGAAATTTAATAAAGCTTCAGCCACGGACAGGCTGCAATAATTAAACGTGTGATTATTGCTGGGGTCGTTTCACGTACACTCAGCTCTTATATGTCGATTTCAAGTGTGTACTGCTGACTGCACTGTGAGGCCGGTCAACATGTGGGGAGTTGAGTATAGGTCTCGTTCATGTACGACGTAGTAGCTGTAGCACATGTCGGCCTCGTCTCTTCTCCGCAAGTTGGGCACTCGCTGCTCGTGTGTGTTTGTATCTATATATATGCAGCGTCCATGGCTCGGTATTTCCACGGCAAAACAAAGCACGAGCAGAGACGCACTCATTGTGCACTCGCTCATAGCTTTTCCATCTGCCGATCGTTTGTTGCTATCTGGTCATCGCCGCCGGTACGGCGCTTCCGATCATCCAGCTCGATCGCAAAGAAGAAAAAATGGGCCTTTCTGATGACAACGACAAGCAGGACGACGTTTTCGACGTCTCTGGACCAAGGCATATGATGATGACCCAAACTGGCCCTGAGATTAACTGGTATGCATGCACGCTTTTGTATCTGTGCTAGCGGCGTTATTCTCATTACTCTGTCTGTTTCTTTTTTTACTCAAATCCGAGCCATTTTGCCCTTTAGACTTGAACAAGTAGAATATTATCCATTTATCCATTCCCAATGCACAATAGCTATAGCCTTGATCTGACGACACCATTGCACAATAAGTTGCTAATTTTCAGCTAGACGTACTGTACTTTTGCAGAAGTAATCCTAATTGCCAGCGCACCTGATGCTTACAAAACTCCAATGCATGATCTGGATCGATCTCATGCATGCGTTCTCTATAATCTCAGGGACAACGAGGAGCACCGCCGGTGCATCATCGCGTGTCTTGTCAAAGGCACTTACGTTCTGGAGAGCGATCGAGCCAAGAGGAGGCGGCCAGCCAATGCGCTCGCGCCGGCGTGGTGGGCACTACGGGAGACCCGTGGTTCGCCGAGTGCCCAAAACACTCAGCAAAGAGGGAAAAACACTCGGCAAAGGCTTCGCCGAGTGTAACACTCGGCAAAGGGCACTCGGCAACCGCCGACTCGGCAAAGAGGCCCTTTGCCGAGTGTCACTTTTCGGGCACTCGGCGAAGCCTTTGCCGAGTGCTAGATTTGACACTCGGCAAACCTTTTTTAAAAAGATAAAAAAAAATCAAAGCCAGCCACGCCGCCGCCCTCACTCGCCGGCGCTCGCCGGCCGGCCCCCGCCGCCGCACCCGATGTGGCCGGCGACGCCGAGACGGGCCTGGAGCCTGAAGGTGGTCATCCCCGCGCGGCCTGGAGCTCGCTCCGGCCTGGGCCGAGCCGGCCGGCCGCCCTCCGCACGGCGCTACGCCGGCCGCCCCTCTCCGGCCATGTGTGCCACCTGCACCGCCGCGTGCCGGCCTCTGCACACCGCCTGCGCCGTCGGGCGCCGGCCGCCCCTCGCCGCGCCGGGGCTAGGCCGCGCGCCGGCCGCCCCTCGCCGCGCCGGGGCTAGGCCGCGCGCCGGCCGCTCCTCGCCGTGCCGCCTCCGCGTGCCGGCCGCCGGGGCTAGGCCGCGCCGTGGCCAGGCCAGGCCGAGCCACCTCTGCTCGCCGGCCGCCGGGGCTGCCGCTGCCGCCATCCGTCGGACAGAGAGAGGGGAGGGAGAGAAGGAGCTGACGGGTGAGAGAGAGGGGGTGGGGAAGAGAAGCTGCCTTATCTGATGGGGGAGGGGAGGGATCCATGGGTTAGGATATGGACCAATGGGAGAGGTCCATTTGAATGGTTTGGATTGATGAGGTGTTGAAGTGTGTTTGTTTGACACACTTTTAGTTTATTTTTAGGTATTTAAATGAGTTCAAATCAACAAGTGTTCAACTACAAAAGTTTATATCTCGTAGAGATCTATAATTTTGGTATAGAACTTATTTACATCCAAAGTCATTTGAAAATTTTAAAATTTTAAAATTTAAAATCGGATAGCTTATAATGTATTTTTGAAGTCTTAAACAATCTTAAATAAAAAAGTTTTCAACTACAGAGTTTTATATTTCATTAAGTTGTACAACTTTGGTATAGAACTTATTTAAATTCGAGGTCATTTGAATGTTTTAAAATTTATGATTTCAAATTTGATAACTTATAATGATATTTTGAAATATTAAAAAGTCTCAAATACAAAAGTTGTAAACTACAAAGTTTTATATTTCACTGAGTTGTACAACTTTGATATAAAACTTTTTTTCATATGAGATCATATTAAAAAGTTTGTGTTCAAAAAATACATTCACTAACACACTCACATAGAATAACACATATACTTCTTGTGAGATATTTCGATTTTGTAAACATGGTTGTGACAAAATGTGTGAAATCTTCTCAATATTTTACCACATCCTCCATGTGTGACACCATCACATCATGCCAAATCTCATGATTTTTAGACTTTATTTGCTTTTTTAGAATTTAAATTACTCTCATATTTGCCGAGTGTAAAAAAAAAACACTCGGCAAAGAAGCTCTTTGCCGAGTGTCAAAAAATACACTCGGCAAACATCCATCTTTGCCGAGTGTTTTTTGGTGACACTCGGCAAAGCGTTTATTTGCCGAGTGTCAAAACCTTTGCCGAGTGTATTTTTTTTACACTCGGCAAAGAGCTTGTTTGCCGAGTGTCCGAAAAAAGACACTCGGCAAAGATTTGACACTCGGCATCTGCAGGCTTTCCCGTAGTGGGGAGAGCTTCCATTTCCGCCGCCGGGCTGATTACGAGCTCGAGTTTGGGTGCGCGCGGGTGCGTCGTCTGCACGACCAGCAGGTCGTCGTTCATCTACGGGGCCGTCTTCCAATACGCGCCGCCACCCGTCGTCTCCGAGCCACGTCGTCGCCTTCCGCGGCACCATGCCTCGGGACCCCACCATCTTGCAGGATGTGCGCTACGACCTCCGCATCCTGCTCAACAAGCAGCACTTATGCGGCCGCTTCCGCCATGCACGCGACAAGGTCGGGCAACTCCTGGACTCCGTCGTTGTCCCCGGCGGCGGCGTGGTCTGGCTCGCCGGGCACTCGCTCGGCGCCTCGATAGCGCTGGACGTGGGGCGTTACATGATGACTAAGACTAAGAGGGAGCTCAACCTCCCGGCCTTCCTGTTCAACCCACAGCATGTGTCGCTATCTCCGGCGATCTCAGAGGAGGCGAAGAGGGACGTGTACACAAGGATCGCGTGGAGAAACTCTTCAAGAAACTAAAGCCGTGGGAGCCGAATCTGTACGTGCACCCCGAGGACGTTATCTGCAAGGGCTTCATCGACTACTTTGAGAAGCGGGAAAAAATGAAGGCTCGGGTCCCTGACATGGCCACGTCGGCCGCGACACTGTCGTTCCGCGACATGGGCCACTCGTTGTTCGGCATGCACAAGGAGCGGCCGCACCTCATACCATCCGCAGTGCTGTGGAAGAACCAGAGCAAAGACGGCGACGCGCACGGGCTCCAGCAGTGGTGGCAGCCGACGGGAGGCCCGGAGAAACTGGTGTTGAGCCACAACCTATACACGTGGCCTTGAATATACATGTCTCTTCTCCGCGACATGGCCATGTCGGCCGCGACAATGTCGGGAAACAATAGGACGTTTGCAACTTTATTTTTATATTTTACAACTTTTGTTTTTTGCAAATGACCCGCCTTATATCTCTGATTTATGTTTAGGAAACCAATAGTCAGACTGTACCAAAAAGAAAATTACAATTGAATTTATTGACAAAGTCTTCTTCTCCACACATCCATGGCTAGGGATGGCAACGGGTAGATACCCGCTGGGTACTGCTATCCCATACCCGCACCCGTTAGATATATTTCTACCCGCTAGAATACCCGTACCCACATGCGGGTAGAGAAACTTACCCGTACCCGCACCCGCTCGGGTATTTTTACCCGACGGGTAACCCGTACCCGATGGTACACCCGCCATAAGCAATAAAATCGTGAATGTATCACATTATTCGAAGCATATATCAACAAATATAAATAAACAAAAGCAAGATAAGTGATAATTTTCTCACCAATTAATAATTAACACCACTAACAAAGTACACATTTATAAGTTCATTATATCTTATATGGTTTGTACTCAACATATAAGTAGTACATTGTCGGGTATATTTTACCCACGGGTATGCGGGTATGGGTAGCACGCACCCGTACCCGCACCCGCATACCCGATGGGTAGAGGTTTATGCCCACTAACATACCCGCGGGTGAAGATATCTATCCACACCCGCCTTCTTATCGGGTAAAACCCATCGGGTATTCGGGTTGCGGGTACCCATTGCCATCCTTATCCATGGCAACCATAGCTACTCCGGATTGTTTCCCATTATTGTCAATTCTGCCGCTAGTTGAAGAAAGGGCAAATAAAGAACCAAGTAAGGTCTAGACAAACCCTAATTACACAATATTTTGAAGAGCGTGTAAGTCACTCACCCCCAAGAACAAATCTATAGAACCAATGAAAAACAAGGCGACACCACGCACAGCGCAATCCAGATCTACTCATGCACCATCATCTGTTGAAGGTGACAGATGCATCACTAGTGAAGCAGAGAAAACGCGAGAGGCCCACTCTCCCAAAGAACCACCCACATGATGATTTCCTCCATTGCCAAATTATCATTTCCTCCATTGAAGAATTGACTGAAGAAAGGTGGCCAAGGGACCAACACCAGAAGACCACCATCATCACCACCATTAACGTAGGCAAGAAAATATGGATCCTTTATATGGATGAAAATCTAACAACTACTATTAGAACTACTATACTAGAGGGATGGATCCCTGCTTCCTTTGCCTACCGGCATCCCACCACAGAGGAGGGGGACCGGAGGACACCGACTAGAGTTTTATAATATCTTAATTGAATTAGTTTTATAATATCTCCATCTATAATTCTATATACAATTTTTTTTAAAAAAATGAAAAGCATGAGAACATGTGTGGATTGTTCAACTAACTCAATTGGCATAGATTATGTGTTGTAAAGTTCTCCATGTACCTTTTGTGAATAGGGGAACATAGTAATCCATGTCAAGCAAGAGACATATTGGGTTTGGGAAAGGTAAGTAGATTTTCTTTTACTAAAACTGATATATTTTGTGTGTAAACGGTGGGAACATGGGAGACATATTGGTTTGGGAAAGGTAAATAGATTTCTTTGGGAAAGGTAAGTAGATTTTCTTTTACTAAAACTGATATATTTTGTGTGTAAACGGTGGGAACATGGGAGACATATTGGTTTGGGAAAGGTAAATATATTTTTTTAGTAAAATATGAACCTATATATCTAAATTTATATATTTATTTTGACAGGGACTCTTTAGATTAACCTAGACCGTTAGATCTTCATAAAATCCAAGGGCCTATATTCTTCTCTTTTTTTAGATTAACGTGGGATTTTCTAGGTCCTCTCGGTGAATCTGGTGGCTCCTTTTGCTTCTGCTTTATTAAGATAATAGATGCATATGTGTGTGATCATGGTCATAATCCTTTTAATTTGGTCTTCTAGCTAAAGAGGTGAGCCTAACGGTGAATTGCTTATGCATTTTCACTACATGTCCAAGAAATTAATAGATGCTCATAACTCACTTCTTCAGCACCATTTCATTATTATACATAGTGAATTGTTTGGGCTAAAAATTTTGTGGAAAATTTTGGGGTAATCTGTTTCCCTTGTACTACATCCATTCTCTATTATATGATGTTGATTAGTTCATTTTTGAGCTAACCAACATCATGTATTGTATTAAAGGAGTAGAATACAAAAATAACCTATTGGCTCAGAATCGGGATGTTGCATGTGGCCGAGCAATGGACGCATCCGCCATCGGCGAGAACCACGAAATGTACCAGACCTCGTCTCCGGTTACTTGTTTACCAGCTGTTTATTTTTGGCTGGGCTAACACAATTATGGACATGTTTGGACTCACCAGCTAATTGCTAGCTAGCTAATTTTAGCTGTTGTGGATCCAAACCGAACTAGCTAATTCTCGGTTAATCTCCTTCTAACTAACTAAAAAGCAATTATCCAGTTTGCTCTAACCTAGCTAATCGCAGCTAATCAGCTAATGGACTAGCTAGATGGATCCAAATGGGTCATCCATTAGGGGATGTTTAGATGGGTGAAAAGGGGTGTAAAGGTGAAAACCTTTTGCATTGCGCCACGTGCACAGAGGGAAGAAATGAACTGACACGGTTCTGTGAAAACTTTTCACACCTTTTGTGAATCTAAATACGGCCTTAGTTTCAAGGGGGTGACACAGGGGTCGTGCTCAGTTTTTGTCAGTTTCAAGGAGGGTGACATAGGGTCTTTTTTTTTTTTTGCTAATTTTTATACTCGAAAACTTTCACCTGAACTAACTGTTTCTAGAAGTGCAATTTTTTTCTAGATGGACGACATGGTCGTGGACATACCACATAGGTGTGGTGCTCAGTTTTTGTCATAGCGTGGACGAGACAAATTAAACGGAGACGCGTGTCTGGGCGGCCGGGTCGCCCAAAATTATGACGGTCTGCCGGTCGGGTTCATTTGCTGAGTACGCAGCGGACATGGTCCTGCTGCGTTGCCTAATGATCGGCAAAGAGCCACGGAACAGAGCTCAACTCCGCTGACTTGGCTCAAGCTAGGCTGCAAGAAACGTGTGATTATTGCTTGGGGTTGTTTGTTTAACACGTACGTACTCAGCTCTCATCTCATGTCGATTTCAAGTGTACTGCTGACTGTGCTGCGAGGCCGGTCAACAACGTGTGAGGTTTTGAGTAGGTCTCGTTCATGTTCGACGTAGTACGTAGATGTAGCACTCTTCTCCGTAAGTTGGTGCACTCTCGTGTGTTTGTGCATATATATGAAGCGTCCATGCCTTTGTCTTTCCACGGCAAAAAAACAAAACACAAGCAGAGACGCACTCACCGTGTGTGCTTATTAGCTTACTCCTCGATCTGCGTTAGTATTACTAGCTTTGTTCATTTGCCGATCGTTTGTTGCTGTCTAGTCATCGCCGCCGGTACGGTGCCTCGGTCCGATCCTCCAGCTCGATCTCAAAGAACAGAAAAATGGGCATTTCTGAGGACGACGATTTCACCAAGTCTGGACCAGAGCATATGAAGGACATTATTGAGATTGACTGGTATGCATATTTTACCATTTAGACTTGAAACAAGTAGAGTACGTATTATGCACTCCCAAGTCGCAATGCACGCATAAGTGTTGCTACTAGTTTTCAGCTAGACTGTATATATACAATTTTCAAACTCTAATGATCTGGATCCATCTTATGGATTCTATAATTTCAGGGACAACGAGGAGCACCGCCGGTGCATCATCGCGTGTCTTGTCAAAGGCACTTACGTTCTGGAGAGCGATCGAGCTAAGAAGAGGCGGCCAGCCAATGCGCTCGCGCCGGCGTGGTGGGAGAGCTTCCATTTCCGCCCCGCGTTGTTTGACCGTGACGACGATTTCCGCCTCCTGTCGTCTGACTGTGACAACGATTACGTGCTCAAGTTGAGGTGCAAATGCGTTGTCTGCACGACCGCCAAGCGGATCTCTGGAGACAGCAGGGGCACGTGGTTTAACTACGGGGCCGTCTTCCAATACGCGCCGCCGGACGGGGCACGCCGCCACCCGTCCGCTCCGAGCTACGTCGTCGCCTTCCGCGGCACCATGCCAGGGAATCGCACCTTCTTCCCTGACATGCGCCAGAACCTCCGCATCCTGCTTAACAGGCAGCACTTGTGCGGCCGCTTCCGCCATGCGCGCGACAAGGTCGGGCAACTCCTGGACTCCATCGCCGTCCCCAGCTCTGCCCCGGTCTGGCTCGCGGGCCACTCGCTTGGAGCGTCGATAGCGCTGGACCTCCGGGCCTTCCTGTTCAACCCGCCGCACCCATCGCCGCTGTCTCTGCTAATTGGAAAGGCAGCGAAACGCGTGTACACCGGGAGCTACTACGCGAAGCACCTCCTGGGGAAAGCCCGGACGCAACACAATGGAGGAACTGTTCGAGAAGCTACGGCCCTGGCAGCCGTATCTGTACGTGCACGAGAGGGACCCCATCTGCAAGGGCTTCATCGTCTACTTCGAGCAGCGGGAGAAAATGAAGGCTCGGCTCCCCGACATGGCCACGTCGGCCGCGACACTGTCGTACCGCGACATGTGGCATTCTCTGTTCGGCAAGCACAAGGAGCGGCCGCACCTCATACCATCCGCAGTGCTGTGGAAGAACCAGAGCAAAGACGGCGACGCGCACGGGCTCCAGCAGTGGTGGCAGCCGACGGCGAAACTGGTGTTGAGCCACAACCTATACACGTGGCCTTGAAATACATGTCTTTTGTGCTTGTCCTACAATCACTTGATTCATAGGACATTTTTGCAACTTTAGCTTTATGTTTTACATTTTTTTTATATCTCTGATTTATGTTTAGGAAACCAATAGTCAGACTGTACCAAAAAAGAAAATTACAATTGAATTTATTGACAAAGTCTTCTTCCCCATGCATCCACAGCAACCCTAGCTACTCTGGATTGTTTCCCATTACTGTCGATTCTGTGCCGCTAGTTGAAGAAAGGGCAAATAAAGAACCAAGTAAGGTCTAGACAAACCCTAATTACACAATATTTTGAAGAGCGTGTAAGTCACCCACCCCCAAGAACAAATCTATAGAACCACTGAAAAACAAGGCGACGCCACGCACAGCGCAATCCAGATCTACTCATGCACCATCATCTGTTGAAGGTGACGGATGCATCACTAGTGAAGCAGAGAAAACGCGAGTGGCCCACTCTCCCAAAGAACCACCCACATGATGATTTCTCCCATAGCCAAATTATCATTTCCTCCATTGAAGAATTGACCGAAGAAAGGTGGCCAAGGGACCAACACCAGAAGACCACCATCATCACCACCATTAACGTAGGTAAGAAAATATGGATCCTTTATATGGATGAAAATCTAACAACTATTATTAGAACTACTATACTAGAGGGATGGATCCCTGCTTCCTTTGCCTACCGGCATCCCACCATAGAGGAGGGGGACCGGAGGACACCGACTAGAGTTTTTTTTGTTTTACAAACTTTAGTGTATGGTATAAAATAACAATATGTTGAGAATGTTAAAAAAATTTACTTGCATTGTGGGTGGGTACCTCTGCTCACTGTAGTATTCATAATTTTATTTTCCGATAAAGAAGATGCCCAGCGCGCCTGAATTGAGGTGGGCAGATGACATTGGTGTACAAGGCTTATAGCCTCAATTTTCATGTTTAAACAGCTGAAGTAACAATTTCTATTTATAATTAAGAAAAAAACTTTTGTAAAACAATAAAAGGGTACCTAATTCTGGGTATACTGCTGGTAAGTATTATTAATAAAATGATATCTTGTGATATCAAACAAATACTAAAATTTGGTACCTAATTCTAGGCACCCCTGGTAAAATATTTTTAATAAAATGCTCTATGATTTTGTCTTGTGTTATGTGTGCCAAAAGGCTATACTTTGATTAAAAAAATTGAAATAAAATCAGAGGGTTAAATAAAGAAAATGAGATATACAACGTAGACTCTCTAGCAATTATGCATGAGTTATTAATTACGTTGATTCCTTAAAGCTCCCGCGTACGCATCTATAATTTTGTGATATTAAAATGATGCCACGTGTGCTCTTTCCCTATAATATAATACTACCATATATATATATATATATTACTCGCATATAATTGTATAAATTATCCATAGTATATGAGAAGTTTTTAATAGTGCACATTTAATCTTAATCATCTTATGTTTTTATACTAACAATATGTTTCGAACACTTTTCAAAATTTTGATGAAGGATGGTGGATTGGTGGACAAAGTAGTCATGAATGGTGGACTGAAACGAACACAGAAGACATTGTTCTGGATGTTGTTTGACCATTTGAAATTGCTATATCATTAATTATTCCCCGCGCGTTGCAGCAGGATTTGAAGGTTTTTCGGTGAACTGAATCACTGTGGTTGTTTAGTTGCTCGTAATGACAGTGCACTTGTAGAGATTACCCCGAAAGTCATATGAGCTATCTCTTGATGCAAATCGTAAACTTTTATGTTACTTTTAAATAGATAAAAAATAATAAGACATAATCTAATGAATAGAAAATGTGCACCAAGTTACAATTAATGCATCTTAGTTGGGTTGTTAATGCATCTTAGTGGAAGGAGATGATGTGGCTTCATGAAAGTTGAGAGAAATCCTTAGTGGGGATCTCCTATATAGTTATAGTAGATTACTTGTTACATATACTAGTAGGTTGGCACGTGCCACAGGCACGTGTTATAAAAATAACATAAATTTAAAAAAATCTTAATTTTTTAAAAAATAAGTATGTGCATACTTTTGTTAGATCGCATATTAAAATTATTCAATAGCATCTCATATTAAAAATTATATATTCATACATCGAAAGCTTGGGCCTCCGGCGGAAACAGAAGGAAATTTTTGTATAATTAAATCTTAAACAATCAGCAATATATATAAAAGAAAATATTCACGATACATGTATCCATGAGCAACTCGGTACCGCAGCCAGCTTTTTGATGATGGGGAGGCCGAGAAGGTTGCTCTCCTCGTCGCCGGTGTCGTGGAGCAACGACGCCACCCACTCGACGGCACCGGACACCGTCACAACGCGGAGCACGTTCCGCTTCTACCTGGCGAGCTTGGACACGACGAGTGTCGTGGCCACCCTTGCGCCGCGCTCGACGCCGACGCCCTGCAAAGAAATATGAACTCTGAATAGATGATGAGAATGAAGGGAGAGATTGTGTGCTTTGAGAATAAGGAGGGGCGCCTTATATAGGGGGCAGGAGGGCTAAGGAGATGAACCTGGATGCCCACGACTATGGTAAGTAATAGATTTCCTGATTGACTCCCACAACTATGGTAAGTAATAAGTTTTAAAAGGAATGAGACACCCGATTGCGTAGATGTCATTCCTTTTTTTAAAAGGAAACCTTGACTGGTACACAACAAATATATGGACGCTAGCCATCTACAAAAGGAAAGAAGAAAATTCAAATTCCTTGATGCACACGGCCATATAAAGAAAGGAAAGCGGGCGAATTTCAAAAGGAAGGTGTAGGCGCCCTGATTGCATAGGAAGGTGGAGGAAAGGAAAGGGGTGTTTTTTTAGGAAGGAAACCAGAGTATCTTTTTGCATACGAATACAACGGATAGAAAGGAAAGGAAAGCGGCGCCTTGATTGCATTACCATACAAAGAACGCGATCAAAAGGAAAGAAAGGCAGACGAATTTACAAAGGAAGGTGGAGGAAAGGAAATGGGTGTTTTTTTGGAAGGAAACCAGCGTATCTTTTTGCATACAAATACAACGAATAGAAAGGAAAGGAAAGCGGCGCCTTAATTGCATTACCATACAAAGAACGCGATCAAAAGGAAAGGAAGGCAGGCGAATTTCTAAAGGAAGGTGGAGGAAAGGAAAGGGGCGTTTTTTTGGAAGGAAACCGGCGTATCTTTTTTCATACGAATACAACGAACAAAAAGGAAAGAAAAGCGGCGCCTTGATTGCATTACCATACAAAGAACGCGATGAAAAGGAAAGGAAGGCAGCGGGTATAAAAAATGCCACGGTGAGAAAGAATAGGGGGACAGGATGGCGCCGAGGCACAAAACAACGGGGGGTGACGACCAAACGCGTCTACCAACTGGTCGTCCGGGGCCACCGTTTGACCCTGAATTGTGGGTCCTCTGTGAGGGGTAGAGAGGTAGACTTTTGAGTGAAAAACTGTTTCAATTGTGACACTCTTTATAGTATATAGATTATATATCATTTTGTTTAACGTTAGTAAGATTTCTGGGTCCACCACTGGACACCACTAGTATAGTTTATACGGAGTATCATGATAGCGAGCAGATCCCACCCTAACTTCCTATACAGAGGCCCTTTAATTTCTGCTCATGTCGGCGGCATCAACCCCGATGGCATGAAGCTCGGTGACCTCGACACGGTACACGCGATGACGTCTGACCAATTTGTACAGAGAAGTTTCTCCCGGCTGGTGCCTGGTCGCTTCTTGACATGGATGCATGGATGCTACACCTTGGAATGTGATGATGACATACTACATGGCCGGATGGATGCTACACATTGGAATATCGTTAATATGTACTCCCTCCGTTCCAAAATAGATGTCATTCTCGCTTCCCGAGAAGTCAACATTTTTAAAATACCGGCAATTATATATTAAAACATATAAATATTTATGCTAAGTAATTAGTATCATTGGAAAGATCTTTAAGTCTAGTTTTTTAACAAATTTATTTGGAGATGAAAATGTTGCACGTTTTTTCTACAAATCTAGTCAAAGTTGAGAAAGTTTGACCGGCACGCATCACATAACGTCATCTATTTTGGAACGGAGGAAGTATTTATACAAGCTTTTAGAAAACATTCTAAATGGATCGGCACGGTCGCCGTGATATATATGTGTGTGGGGCTGAATTCGTCACAGCGTTTGGACAAGAGACCGAGACGCGTGGGCCGGGAGCCCCCAAAACCGAATTAAAGACTTGCCCGCTTCAGCGAAACAGCGACCGGCCGGCGCCGGGTGCAGTGTGCGGAGTGCGCAAGGACATGGTCCACCTGGCGCGGCATGGACGACCGGGGAGAGCCACTGAACTGAACCGAGCTCGACTCTGCTGACTTGTCTCATTTGGACTGCTGCTGAGGTCTTCGTGTGTCGCAGTCACACGTACTCATGTCGATTTCAAGTGTACTCCCTGCTGCGGCTGCGCTGACCTTGAAAAGTTCTCCGGCGACGTTCACGATTGACTGGTATGCACGTTGATGCATTGATCAGTTTTTTCGTTACTTGAACTTGGCAAGACCATACATAACAATGTAAGGTCTGCATGCACACGAAGATTTTCCATTTATGCTAAAAAAAACGAAGATTTTCCATTTACAACGCCCTCGCGCCGCCCTTACATCATGGAGAGCGACGAATCCAGTCTGCACCCAGGCAACGCCCTCGCGCCGGCGTGGTGGGAGAGCTTTGGCTTCCGCGCGCCAGCTCCAAACGCTCAGGTACCAGTGCGTTCTGCAAGACCAAGACCAAGCTCTTCACCCTGGGCTCCCACCGGCCATGGTCCATCCACGGAGCCATCCTGGACTCCTGGAGCACGGCACGCAGTGACGGATCTAGCACAAGAAGCTAGGAGGGGCTCATCTTCCTCCTCCTCTTCTTCCTCCACTCTTTTCTTCTTCCTTTCCTTCATCCATGGCGAAAATTGTAGGAGGGGCTCAAGGGGGGCTCCGTTGTGCGAGCAGCCGTAGGAGGGGCTTGAGCCCCGGCCGACCCACCGCTGGATCCGCCCCTGACGGCACGTGCCTACCCCCGCCGGCGCGCGCCGCAGCGCTACGTCGCCGCGTTCCGGGGCACCATGCCTCGGCACCCCTCCTACCTAGGTGACATGCGCCTCAACCTCTGGATCCTCGTCAACAACAAGCAGCGCTGGCGCTCGACGTGTAGTAGTGCAGCGCGTCATGCGGGGTGGGGAGGGGGGACCGCGTGCATGGTGGGGACCGTCTGTTTGTCGGTAGCGCGAGCGCACGGTCCCTCCCGTGCGCCCGGCCGCAAATTAGCAAGTCCCGCCAAAAACTCGTTTTGTTTCCTTTTCCAACCTTGACCACTGTGCGATGCGTGGAACAAGTCCAAGTTGCTTTTTGTCACAGGGGTTTTCAAGCAACCCGGGGTCTACTATCCTTTGCGTTTCCATTGAAATTAAACCAACACCAACGTAATCAAAGGGCCCATGCCAGTCCCTCGAGATCCAGGCCCCAACTCTTTCGGCGTACAAACCGTTAGCCGGTTGACAAGGCAATGACCCCCATTGACTTTCTCTGGTTCTTTTTTTTTTTGCGATGGACTTTCTCTGGTTCATGTCCCTTCCATAACAAACTTTTCCTCATTTTGTCTATTTGCTTAAAAAGCCACTTAAGCGAACCACATTCACTACTACACAAACCACTTTCACAAACGGGCTATCACAACCGGTTTTGAGAAAACCGGTTGTGATGCCCCCTATCACAGCCGGTTTTTTAAAAAAACCGGTTGTGATAGTCGGCCGGCATATCACAACCGGTTTTTTTTACAAACCGGTTGTTATGTGAACTATCACAACCGGTTTTAAAAACCAGTTGTGATGGTGAGCATCACAACCGGTTCTTTACTAAACACATTTTTGAAGGGCTAAACGAAATCAAATTTTGTGAACGATCTCGGATGAACTTTTGACCAAAATGAAAGTTGTAGATCTTGAAAAGTTATGAAACATTGTAGTTCATCACTTTTTTATTTGAAGTCATCTTGTCAACCGAATCTAAGTTAGAATTTTTCAAATTTGAAAATTCAAATTTTGTAAACGACCTCGGATGAACTTTTGACCAAAACGAAAGTCGTAGATCTTGAAAAGTTAAGAAATATTGTAGTTCACCACTTTTTTATTTGAAGTCATTTAGAGCCTCAAATAAACAATTTACACTCGGAAAACATTAATACGAGGGGAATCAAAATGGTATATGGACACAAACACTCTAGTGGTGCAGTGGTAGAGGAGGCTACACGCGAAGGGGAGGGCGCGGGTTTGAACCCCACCGGCCGCGTAGTGCGTGATTTTTCTGCGAAAAATGGCCGATGGGGTCCTTCCCCATTAAAATAAAATATTTTGCTATTTTATTTTGGTTTATTTTCGGTTTAGACAAAAACCGGTTGTGATGGGGTCATCACAACCGGTTTTTGAAAACCGGATGTGATAGGGGAGACTATCACAGCCGCTTTATCTCATCCGCCCTCAAAACCGGTTGTGATAGTGGTTTGTGTAGTAGTGATTGAACGTGGCACAAATATTAAAACGATAAAACTCGTTCAAAAGCATATGTCTGAATTGCCTATGTTAAAATCGTATTCCTAAAATGCCCATATGAAGATTAAGAGTTCAAATATTTTAGATGTTCGAAAATTCCTAGCATCTATGTGTTTGGTAATCAGCTGCAAGTTAAGGTTCTTGTGTAGCTGGTAGCAGTTACCACAACTACTAGCCTATTAAATCTTGTTTAATACGTTTTTTTACCCGGAGAAAAAACAGAGACACCTTATTAGGTGATAATTAGGACGATCCGCTCAAGAAATTGATAGATGCTCATAACTCACTTCTTCAGCACCATTTCATTATTATACATAGTGAATTGTTTGGGGTAAAAAATTTTAGGAAAATTTTTGGGGTATGCTGTTTTCCTTGTACTACCTCCATTTTCTATGACGTTGATTAGTTCATTTTTGAGCTAACCAACATCGTATATTGAAGGATGAAGGGAGTAGAATACAACAATATTGCCTCTATTTGAAATGTTTACCAAAATATTTTTACCATTTATCAAGATTGAAAAAATAACCTATCGGCCCAGAATCGGGATGTTGCATGTGGCCGAGCAACGGACGCATCCGCCATCGGCGAGAACCACGAAATGTACCGGACCTCGGCTCTGGTTACTTGCTTACCAGCTGTTTATTTTTGGCTGGGCTGACACAATTATGTCATCCATTTGTTTCAAGGGGGGATGTTCAGTTTTTGTCAATTTCAAGGGGGAATGGCATAGGGGTCTTTTTTTGGGTTAATTTTTATACTCGAAAACTTTCACCCGAACTAACTGTTTCTAGAGGTGTAAATTTTTCTAGATGGACGACATGGTCATGGACATAGGTGTGGTGCTCAGTTTCTTGTCATAGCGTGGACGAGACAAACGGAGACGCGCGTATGGGCGGCCGGGTCGCCAAAATTATGACGGTCTGCCGGCCGGATTCAGTGGTGAATACTCAGCGGACATGGTCCTGCTGCGCCGCCTAATGATCGGCAAAGAAGAGCCACGGAACAGAGCTCGACCCTGCTGACTTGGCTCACAGGCTTGCAAGAATGAAACGTGTGATTACTGCTGGGGTCATTTCACACTCAGCTCTCATGTCGATTTCAAGTGTAGTGTTGACTGCACTGTACGTGAGGCCGGTCAACAACATGTGAGGTTTTGAGTAGGTCTCGTTCATGTACGACGTTGTTTTGCACTCTGTCTGCCTCGTCTCTTCTCCGCAAGTTCGATGCACTCTCGGGTGTGTAGTTTGTGTATATATATGAAGCGTCCATGCCCGTGTCTTCCCACGGCAAAGCAAAGCACGATCGAGCGGAGACGCACTCAGCCTGCGCTTTATCAGCTTATTACTCTGCTTGTACGTTAGTATTCCTAGCTTTGTTCATTTGCCGATCGTTTGTTGCTGTCTGATCATCGCCGCCGGTACGGTGCCTCGATCGGATCCTCCAGCTCGATCCCAAACAACAAAAAATGGGCCTTTCTCATCACAAGGACAAGGACGACGATTTCGCCGTCTCTGGACCAAAGCATATCAAGGACATTGAGATTGACTGGTATGCATATTTTACCTTAGCTTTTAGACTTGAAACAAGCTAACTAAGTATAGAGTGTTATTCGCTCCCAATGCACTTTGCGCACCTGATGTCACGCACGCACTGCAATCTACACAAACTCCAATGCATGGTCTGGATCGATCTCATGTATGTGTTCTCTATAATTTCAGGGACAACGAGGAGCACCGCCGGTGCATCACCGCGTGTCTTGTCAAAGGCACTTACGTTCTGGAGACCAAGAGGAGGCACCTTGCGCCGGCGTGGTGGGAGAGCTACCATTTCCGCCTTGATTACGTGCTTGATTTTGGGTGCCAGTGCGTTGTCTGCACCACCAGCCAGCTGATCTTTGGAGACAGATGGAAGTGGTTCACCTACGGGGCCGTCTTCCAATACGCGCCGCCGGACGGGGCGCGCCGCCACCCGTCGGCTCCGAGCTACGTCGTTGCCTTCCGCGGCACCATGACAGGGGAACGCACCATCGTCCCTGACATGCGCCACGACCTCCGCATCCTGCTTAACAAGCAGCACTTATGCGGCCGCTTCTGCCATGCACGCCAGATGGTCGGAGAGCTCCTGGACTCCATCGCCGTCCACAGCTCCGCCGCGGTCTGGCTCGCGGGCCACTCGCTTGGCGCGTCGATAGCGCTGGACGTGGGGCGTCACATGATGACCAACAGGGAGCTCAACCTCGAGGCCTTCCTGTTCAACCCGCCGCACGTATCGCTGGCTGCGGCGATTGGAGAGGCGGGGAAGAAGGACGTATACGCCATGGGCTACGTCGGGAAGTACTACCTGGGGGAAATCCTGACGCAACACAAGGGTCGCATGGAGGAACTGTTCCAGAAGCTACGGCCGTGGCAGCCGTATCTGTACGTGCACGAGAGGGACGTCATCTGCATGGGCTTCATCCACTACTTCGAGCAGCGGGAGGTAATGATGAACAAGGATTGGATCCCCGGCATGGCTACGTCGGCCGCGACACTGTCGTTCCGCGACATGGGCTACTCGTTGTTCGGCAAGCACAAGGAGCGGCCGCACCTCATACCATCCGCAGTGCTGTGGAAGAACCAGAGCCAACAGGGCGACGCGCACGAACTTCAGCAGTGGTGGCAGCCGAAAATGGTGTTGAGCCGCAAGCTATACAAGTGGCCTTGAATATACATGCCTAGATCTTGTGCTTGTCCTGGCAATCTACTTGATGATTCACCGGATGTTTGTGACTTTAGTTTTATGTTACAGCTTTTTTTTTTCAAATGACGCTAACGGCGTCTTATAACTCTGATTTATGTGTAGGAAAACAATAGTCAGACTGTACCAAAAAAGAAAATTACAATTGAATTTATTGACAAAGTCTTCTTCTCCACGCATCCACAGCAACCATAGCTACTCCGGATTGTTTCCCATTACTGTCGATTCTGTGCCGCTAGTTGAAGAAAGGGCAAATAAAGAACCAAGTAAGATCTAGACAAACCCCAATTACACAAAGTATTTTGAAGACCGTGTAAGTCACCCATCCCAAAGAACAATTCTATAGAACCATTGAAAAACTAGGCGACGCCGCGCCTCGAGCTCAGTTGACGGTGCCGGATGGAACACTAGTGAAGAGCAAGAGCAAGATGACCACTACCCCAAAGAACGTTGCCATCAACTCCGCCCACATGATGACGACACCATGGACACAAAACCCATAGACAAAATTTGCTCCATGGAAGAACTGATTGAAGAATGGTGGCCACGGGACCCACACCTGAAAATCCACCATCATCACCTCCATTAACGAAGGAGAGAAAACATGGATCCTCTATATGGATGAAAAATCTAACAACTTTTATTACAACTATTAGAGGGATGAATCCCTGCTTCGTCTGCCTACCGGCATCCCGTCAGAGAAGATGGGGACCAAATGACAGCGGCTAGAATTTTTCTGTTTTACGAACTTTAGTGTATGGTATAAAAGAACAATGCGTTGAGACAGTTACAAAATTTACTTGCATTGTAGGTGGGTACCTCTACTCACTGTAGTATTCATAATTTTATTTACCGATAAAGATGACGATCATCGCGTGCCCGAATTAAGGTGGGCAGGTGGCATTGGTGTACATAGCATCTAGCCCCAATTTTCATGTTTAATCAACTGAAGTAACAATTTGTGTCTATGATTAAGAAAAAAGTTCATAATATAAAACAATAAAAGGGCCGGTACCTAATTTTGGGTACCGCTGGTAAAATATTATTAATAAAATGATATCTTGTTATGTTGGTTAATACTAAAATTTGGTACCTAATTTTGGGTACCTCTGGTAAAATATTATCTATTAATAAAATGCTCTATGATTTTGTCTTGTGTTATGTGTGCCAAAGCTGTACTTTGATTAAGATAAATTAAATAAAAACAGGGGTTTAAATGGAAAAAATTGAAATATATAACGTGGACCCTCTAGCAATTATGCATGAGTTATTAATTACGTTGATTCCTTAGAGCCCCCACGTACGCATCTATAATTTTGTGTCAGTGATAAAATTTCTCCCTCCGTATATGATTTAGATGTTGTTTAGGAAAAGATTTTAGTCAAACATTGGAAATGTAAATTACGAATAACTGTAAGTCGTTGAGTTTGAAAATGTGAAAATCATATCAATAGATTTGTCTTGAAAAATATTTTTATAAAAGTATACATATATTAGTTTTTATTAAATATTTTTTGTAAAAATAAGAAGTCAAAATTACGTTTTGGAGACCGTGTGGTTGTCCAAAACGGCTTCTATTTCCTATATTAAGATGATGTTGTGACAATCTAGGTGTTTAATTAACCTAAGCATCTGCTAAACCCTTCGTTTTAGCTTAATTAGGCTTAGGCTAACCCCACCAAGATTTTCACTTAAGGGTTCACGCATGAAATCACAAAGTTCCTCGGTGAACTTTTGACCTTTCTCGGTTGGCATGGTTCGAATTCGAAATTTCACTTAAGAACTTGAAAATCGGCCAATACAAAAGTTGTTCAGTTTTTCATGGGACACATTTTTGTCAATTGGCTCATTCCAAGATTTTGAGTGAAAGGCACCTTAAATCTCAGTCAAAGTCAGTCAAACACAGAAGTTCACCCTGGCTGGCACCCGAGAGCGCCGGAGTTCACCCAAAGTTCGCGCTGCCTTCATCGCATGCTCCAGCCCAAACCAAGCAGTTTCCATATGGTCACCCTTTACGAAAGTTGTAGAGGGTACTGAGGGACACGACTTTCGTGTTTGGAGATTTTTGAGTTCAGTTCAAAAATTTGGAGATATTGGAGGTCAAACACGCGCACGTCAACTGCTCGATGAAATGCCGTTCGCGCGCCGGCACCCGCGTTCCAGCCGACCGCGCCTGCCACCGCGCGGCGCGACCTGTCGGGCAGGGATGTCGAGGCTGCAGGCCTTCAATGCGAAGGAGGAGCGTCATGCCGACCGGCCGCACCCGCCCCCTCGCCTGCGCACGGCCTGCCATGGCCGCCGCCGCCTGTCAGCGCCTCCCTCCCGCCTGCCAGCGCCCCCTCTCGCCTGCGCGCTAGCTCCGGCCCTGACAAGGCCCCCAGCCGGCCCCGCGCTGCTTGCCACCCCACCCACAAGGCCGCCCGACCGGCCGCGGACAGCGCCGCCTGCGCACGCTGCGCCGCGACCGGCTCCCGACCGACACCGCCGCAGCCGCAGGGCACGCCTAGCCGCCGCGCCGTCCGAGCCTCCGCGTGGAGCTCCAACCCTCCCAACCCGCTGCCCAAGCTCCCCCTCGGCCAACTATAAAGGGCGCCGCACCCCTCCTCTCGCGCGCGCGCGCCCACCGACCTCCGCCGGCGCCATTGTTGCCGCCGCCGTCGAGCTCGACCTTCCCGGCCTCCCTGTCCGCTTCTTCCTCCGCCAGAGCACGCCACCACCCCCGCTCGACCTCCCCAGCAACCCAGCCAAGCGCCACCGCCACCACCGTCGCCGGAGCCGGAGCAAAACAGGCCGCCTCCGCCCTCTCTCACGGCGAGCCTCTTCCGGCCACCTCCGACCCCGATTCCTTCATCAAACCGACGTTTGGTGAGCCCCTGCACATCCCTAGCATGTTCCCCTCGAGCCCCGTCGCCTCTCCTCGCCGGAATCACGGCCCCCAGATCGCCGGACCGCCCAGGGACTACATTGCAGCGATTAGAATCTTTCTAGGGTCCTTTCTGCAAAATCCCGGGGACCTATCTGTAATAGGCGAAGTTCCAGTTTTTGAGTCAAAACAGTGATCTTGTAAAATAGATTAAAAATCGTAGAAAAATCATAAAAATGCAAACCGAATTTTGTTGTACTCCTGGTGCTGTGCTCTACCTTTTCTAGAAAGCTTGTATAGGTGTTTTCTGTGTAGTTTTCAAATTAGATTCAAATCTGTTCAAACTTAAATTTGTGCACAGTTTGAAATATACTGCCTTGTTTGTGCTAATTTTTGGATATGTTGTAGTTGATGAAATGTTTAGGCTTCTGTAAAAAGTTGGCACAAAGTTACACACTAGATTTTGAGTTATTAATTGTTTAGGCAGACTGTGCAGGTTTAGTTCAACAATTTTAATAATTAATCTGTGCAGCTTCTGAGTTCAATCCTTTTGCAGTAGCTCTGTGGTAACTTGATGCATGTCTGGTAAATAGTAGAAGTTAGTTTGAACTGGTTAACTTGCACTTTTAATTCATACCAGTTTAAATCTAGCAAATTCAAACAGCAAGATCTTTTAATCTTTTGAAGCTATCCTTTGGCATGTGAGCTTGCTTAGACTAGTATAGGCTCTGGTAGAAATCTAAGGACAAATTAATGTTAGTGTGATTTATTAGGATTTATTCTTAATGCTAGTGTGATAAGCTTGTGTGATTTTTCCTGGTTGCTGTATAAATCTTTTTGAGTTGGTTTTTGGTCAGTAAATCAAATAACCCACCAAGAACATACTGTAGTTTTCTCACATTTAATTGAAGTTCCAAACTGCCAGAATAATTTATGGAAGTTTCATTGCTCAAAGGAGGAAATAAGAATAAGTCACTTCTTTAAATTATTAAATAAACTAAACACATTACACACACCCTTGCTGTTTTGGGGTGAAATCAAAGTTAACTAATAATAGATGTGTACACAATCACCCTAAACACACCCTAGTACTTTATTGAGTAATTGCAAACTAAGTTAAAGTAAGGAAAGGTCAGACAAAAATGATCTAATTGTATGTGTCACTCAATACACCTCGGGTTTATCGTGTGAAACGCGATGCTCGATATAAGATCATTCTCTTATGCATTGCATCTCGTATAGGAACGACTGTCGCCGACGGGAAGCTACAAGCCGATCCCGGCGCAAGAAGAAGGACAACCCGAGAAGAAGCTGAACGTCGTCGTCGCAAGCAAGTCAAGACCCGAACCAAGTTCGGAAGAGTCAATACTAACCTAGCTCAGGATTAAGGCAAGCCCCGGAGCATATCCCATGTTTCGAATCTTGCAACTATGTTTTGTACTCTATGTTTGTGCATTTACGTTCAGGAGTTGAATTGAAACCTTAGTTGCATGATCCTAGGTACCTATGCTTTGCAATACTAGTATGATAGGTCGATAGTTGCCTCGCTTTAAGGACACGGTAAAAGTCGAGTGATTTCCTGTCACTCGCGAGATATAGGAATCAACTGCTTTACTTACGTTGGAATCATAAGGATGACGGACGGGGATTGTGGTCATGTAGATGCCCCGTCTGTTTATGAAAAGTTGCTAAGGTCGAAGTGTGCCGGCGATGTTGGTCAAGTGTTTGAAAGCACTAAGCACTTGTTTGGGCATGGGACCGGTAAGTTTAGTACCTGTTCGGAAGGGGGCGTGGCCTTGTCCTGCTTTCCCTGGGATTTATCCCCCTGTCGCTGACACGTGGCTCAAGACCGAGGCCGGCCGGCTACGGCCGCGAAGTATGACCGGCTAAGGCTTGTGTCCAAGGGGAGTGGGCTCGGATTAACAAACTCGGAAGACATGGGAACGGCCTGGTTAGTGTCGACCCTCGGGGTTGACACTTTTCCGTGTGTTTAGTATCCACCTTGCAAGGTTAAAATCGGTTCGAACTGTCTGTTTCTCGCAGCTAATGAGACTACTTGATCTCTTGTCGCACCGAGTAATGAAAGCGAAACATGATGATGATAAACTTGCTGCTTGCTTAATTGCTTGCTCCACTTGCTTGGTTAGCATAGGTTGCTTATCTAGAAAGACTAAATTCGAACTAGAACTTGATGCTAAAATATTGAAAGCAAGGACCCACTCTTAGTCGCTCTTTGGCAAAACAAACCCACCAGCCAAAAGCCGTGCATGTCTAGAAGTTGGTGATGTAGCTGTCACCCGACGGTTAAGTCTTGCTGAGTATTAGTATACTCAGCCTTGCTTGTGGAATTGTTTTTCAGGTAGTACCCTTGAGGAGATGGTTGCAGGTCTCACCTGGCCAACCACCCTTCCTCCTGGCTGGACTGTCATGTGGGACGAGGATGCTTCCGAGTGATGTCACGATGGCTTCACGTGACGTCATTCCCTTCGAATAAATTAGTTTAATTCCGCTGCCTTCGAAAACTCTGGTTTAACTGTTGCTTTATATTTGAACTCGGTTTGTAATAAATTACCTCAAGTGGGACCTATTTAATACTTGTGGATTGATGTAATCTCTGGGGCCCACCTTCGAGTGGGCATTTGCATGACTCGTTTCGATCGAGGTAACTGTTCGTGGTTGCATCGGGCTTGACCCGACAGACTGTCAGATTACTCCGATTTAATTGCGTGACGACCAATGGAAGGTTGGCGCACTTAAGCCGGATTAATTTGGGCGGTTCTGCCACAGATGTCATGTGTGCTCTTTCCCTATACTACCATATATATTACTCATGTATGTATATTATCCATAGTATATGAGAAGTTTATAACAGTATACATTTAACCTTAATCATCTGATGTTTTTGTACTAATATGTTTCAAGCACAAATTTCGATGCAGAATGGTGGACTGGTGGACAAAGTGGTCATGTATGGCGGAGTGAAAAGGCATGTATGATCTTTTCATTATCAAAATTTGTTTAACACTAATAAGTACTACCTCCGTTTTAAATTATAGGTCGTTTTGGCTTTTCTAGCATCTTTGTTATGCACCTAGATAAACGCTATGTCTAAATTCATAGCAAAATCTATGAACCTAGAAAAGCCAAAACGACCTATCTATACACGACAAAATTGACGAAATTTTCGTTTCGACGGAGGAAGTAATATTTCTAGGTCCTACCCTCCCATGCAGAGGGCCTTTAATATCTGCCCTGATGTCGGCGGCGTCAACCCGATGGCATGAAGCTCGGTGACCTGACACGGTCCACGTACGCGCCGACGCCTGCTTGCATGCGCGTTTGTACAGAGAAGTTTCTTGACATTTCGGATGGATGCTCCACCTTGGAATGTGATGATGACGTACTACATGGATGGATTCTACACCTTGGAATGTCATTAACATTGTATGTGTACAAGTTTTTAGAAAACATTCTGAATGGTTCTCGGCACGTACGGTCGCCGTGATATATGTGTGGGGGACTGAAATTCGTCACAGCGTGTGGACAAGAGACCGAGTCGACGCGCGCCCGCTTCAGTGAGACAGCGACCGGCCGGGCCGGGTGCAGACGTGCAGTGTGCGGAGTGTGCAAGGACATGGTCCACCTGGCGCTGCATGGACGACCGGCCGGGGAGAGCCACTGAACTGAACCGAGCTCGACTGTGCTGACTTGTCTCATTTGGACTGCTGCTGAGGTCTTCGTGTGTCGCGCAGTCACACGTACTCATGTCGATTTCAAGTGTACTCCCTGCTGCGGCTGCGCTGACCTTGAAAAGTTCTCAGCAACGTGCCAAGTGGGCGGAGTCAACGACGCTTGTCATCATGCACATACGATGTAACACAAATCCGTCCCGTTTCTTATTCTCCTCGATCGAGTTGGTTTTGCAACGTGCACGTCAAGAGACAGGGCACACTGTGTGCTTGTTATAAATATGCAGCGCCCATATGGCTCTCGGTCTATCCCCGGCAAAGCAAAGGCACAAGCACGAGTAGAGAGAAGCACGTAGATCATCATCACCGCCGGTGCCTCCGATCCTCACCTCGCCTGATCGCATTATATTGAACAATGGGTTCAGAGGAGGAATGTTTCGACAAGTCCGGCCCAGAGCATATTACTGATATTGACTGGTACAGTATATTATACGTATATTATCCATATATTGTTTTGTCAATATAGGGCACGCAATATATGTCAAAGCTATTAGTTTTCACCAAGGCTCTTGATTACCTAGATGGCTAGATCAAACACTTATTATGACATATTTCAGGGGCAAGGAGGAGCACCGCCGGAGCATCACCGCCTGTCTTGTCAAAGCCACCTCCCTTCTGGAGAGCGATCGAATCAAGGGGAGGCAGGGCACGCCCGCCGCGCGCGCGCCGGCGTGGTGGGAAAGGTTCCACTTTCGCCTGCACAGGCCGCTCCTGTGCGATTACTGCTGCAAGTGCGTCTTCTGCAAGCACTTCGAGGACACCAGCAGGCCCTTCATCTATGGCGCCATCTTCGAGTACGCGCCGCCGGAGGGCGCGCGCCGCCACCCGCCGGCAGCGGCTCCGCCTCCACGCTTCGTCGTCGCCTTCCGGGGAACCAAGCTGCGGTTCATTCCTGACATCAAAGACGACCTCCGGATCGTCCTCAACCGGCAGGGCGCGTGCAGCCGCTTCCGCAAGGCGCGCGAGCAGGTCGCGGAGCTCCTGGCGAGCACCGGCGACGACAGCGACGTGTGGCTCGCCGGGCACTCGCTTGGCGCGTCGGTGGCGCTGGACGTGGGGCGCGACCTGATGATGGGAAAGAAAGAGCGCAACCTCCCGACCTTCCTCTTCAACCCGCCCTACGTGTCGCTGGCGGCGTTTGTCTCCAGCACGCTGCGCGCGTCGGAGGCGGCGAGGCAGGATTGGTTCTCCTTCAAGTGCGTGGCCAAGGGGGCAGCCGCGTGCACGGTCATGAGGTCCCGGGACAAGAGGATGGAGGACAAGTTCCGGAGGCTGGGGCCCTGGGTGCCGGAGCTCTACGTGCACAAGGACGACAAGATCTGCCAGGGATACATCGACCACTTCGAGCGGCAGGAGAAGATGCTGGCGGAGCGCACCGGAATCTTACGGCGGCTAGCCAATAAAGGGGTGAAGCACTCGTTCCGTGACACGGCCCAGTCGTCGTCCGCGCGGCACATCTACACACAGGGCCACACCGTTGACGACGAGGAGGAGGTGCAGCAGAGAGTGCAACCACACCTTCTGCCGTCGGTGAGGCTGTGGAAGAACTCAACGGAGATCAGCGGCTTTTGTCGCACCGGTTGGAAACCCCCCTTTAGCACCGGTTGGGAAACCTCTTTTAGCGCCATCAATGAGGCTGTGGAAGAACTCAACCGCGCCATTAAAGCGCATAAGCTCAAGCACTGGTGGAAACCGGACGAAGAGCTCAACTTGAGCCCCAAAAGATACTTATATCGTCGAGCTTAGACCACTATATACTACATATATGCTCCCCATCAACTCTCGAAGTTGGAAAGAACTAACTTCAAGCAGAACTTCTACATTATTAGTTCATCAAAATCTCCTTTTATTCAGAAAACTTTTAGTTTTTCTTGGACACAGAAGCTCACATATACAAGTATACAACCCTACTCCTATATATGAGCATATCCGGGAGACCAAGCTAGCTGACCATCAAGACTAACGAAGTCACCACTAGCGCCTCACTATCGACGTGCATGTTGCATATCATTAAAAAATAGCGCCAATTAAATCCTAGAATAAATCACAAAATGTGGGAGTGTGCGTATACATACTGATGCCTAATTACACATTGCAGGAGTATCATTTCATTTGATTACTTAGTATGTAGTCGATCATCATATTCCAAGTTGTCATAGGATTTGTTGATGACCATCACACGCCTTAAGGTGGCAGTAGTGTGTATATAACATTTATCCCCAAATGGAAAAGTGTTAACTAACATTTTCATTGGATTTTTATTAGAAAAGTCTTGGCAAAGAAAACTGGATTGAGTCAACTAACATTTTCATTGGATTTCGTATTAGAAAAGTCTGAAATGGAAAAGTGTTAGGTTATGAGCCAATGAAGCTAAGAACATTTTATCTAATCTTATGCACTTGGCAGAGAGTTGTAAATCTGGAGTGCTGCTATATTATTCATAGGGGCCTTGATGTTTATCTAGTGAACGATGCTCAAGCTAGCTTTCAAGGGTACAAAACCATATCTATGTGTCCCTGTTTGGTAGAATTTGTTCCATGGTTCTTTGACTGACCAAAAGCTCGCTTTTGGGAGCCAAAAGGGGCAATCACTAGTAGAACTGGATTAATATTATCGTGTATGATGCTTAAAGGTGGAACAGGGGGAAGACTTCCAAGTCTTCGGCACAATCATCGATCTCTTGTCACAGGTTTGTATAGTTTACATTTGTGTGTTTAATGTGCAACTGCTTCAGCTAGATCTTTGTCTACAAAACCCTGCCCATCCTTCTCTTCTTTATCAATGAAACTAGCACAATCTCGTGCCCCCCCCCCCCCCCCCCCTCCCATCTCATAGTCATAGCAAGTGGTCAACACATTGGTTTTTAAAAATAAGGAGATACTAACGTAAGCAGCATATGGTTGTTTTAAAAAATAACAGTCAGATTTTACAGCTACCACGTTAAATTAACAACACATTCGGTTGGTATTTACGAACCGTCGGTACTGTCCAACGGCTTATGAACTAACTATACAAATATAACAATTTTCACAGTCGGTTCATGGCTATAACCAACTCTAAAAGTTGTTGAAAGGTTGAATTCGGGCATAATATGTAGGAGCGAGGATTGGGACCAAACGAACCCTAACCACTCATGTGTGCCCATCATCAACATCATCCTCTACCACCTCTCCTCTCCACATGCTCATTGTGACACACCGTGCATCCCACAGCTCTCTATGTACCACGCATCACTCCTCACCTAGCACCTGCTCAAGGGATTATACATCCTCACTGTCGCTTGGTGGCCATTGCAGCAGTGGAAGCAGCCATAGTGGCCATGGCTTCCGTGGAGACCACGTAAGCCATGGAAGCCACAGTGAAGACCATAGCATCCATGCCTATGGAAGGCTATGGTGACCGTAATGGTCTTGGATTGATCTTACCGCCCCTTGCTCCGCATATGACATCCACTACCTCAAAGGCATACCCCCTTCATGATTAAGGAAGCCTATGCCAATATGCTATCCCAAACATAGTTTGTAATTTGCATTGGCTCAATTTTCTTGTATTGTTTTCTGCTGAATATTGATATCTATCACCATGTTATTTTTATGCAAATTAGATTTCTAATTACTAAACAACACATGTAGGTGTTTGATCTAATCAGATGGTAATTGTGACCTTGTGTATCTGTTTGTGAACTTAAGACTTATTTATGTGTTTGTGGTGGTACGGTGGACGATGATGGGATAATAATATGTATATAACTTCTGTGATATATGGACTAGTATATATATGCATGATGAAATGTATTGTTATTTATTAATTCATCTGATGATGCTGTTGTTTGTAAAGCAAATTTTATCCTTTTATTTGGAATTGCTTCCGTAGAGGATTAGAAAATTGAAAATGTGGGTATATGCCATCTTGGATCTACGCTGTATTTCTCGCAAATACATGTTTCTTTGTTTATCTGCATCCATCAGCTCTTAAAATTACATAAATTAACTTAGGAACAAATCACCTCTTACCAACCGGTACGGGTATTTACTGATTCAGGTAGAGACCTGGAAGGCTGGGAGATGTGTAATGCCTTAATATTTTAATTTCTTAGAACAAAATAAAGTGACTTACACATGTGCTGTGCCCCGGCCCATTCCTATTTCCTACTCGATGATTCTCTCCAAGTCTTAAAATAAAAGTAGACAATTTTCTCAACAAAACGTGGAACCTTTTGGAGATACTCCATATCTGTATGGTCTGATACTTTCCTGAGAAACTTCAAGCGCTGCCGTGTAGCCTTCTAGCACAATAGGGGGGATATTTTTTTAGTAACGAAGACAGCTGGAAGAGTCAATCAAATGATGGTGTGCATTTGACAGTGTGTCTCTTGTAGCTCATTACACTTCTACATCTTTTTTTGCAGCTCCAGCTTGCAATGGAAGCTCCTCATCATCATCTTGTTCGTTGCTTATTTTTATGCAGTTATCTAACCTCACTACCTCAGCTTTAATCAAATATACTTTTAACTGTATATTGCAACTTGTACAACCATGAGTCATTGTTGAAACCACTCCTAGCGAGCTTGCAACTCTGTATAAATATGCACCACACAGTGCTAGAATTTTCACGTCAAAGCACAAGCAGACTAGTAGCATATACTACACTCTGCTGTCTAACGTGTGCCTCCGATCTCTTCTGCCAATAGGCAGTGGCTGTCTGGCCGATCACCGCCGCCGGTGCCTCCGATCTTGAGCTCCACCGCATGGGTTTAGATCTTGAGGTATTCGCCATCTCAGGCCCGAGGCATATGATGGCGAAAAGTGGCACAGGTCGTTCTTCACCGACGATAATGGTTAACTGGTATGCATGCACAAACGGACATATAGAACGGTGTAAACCGGTGTTCGGCTAATTTTAACTGACTCAATAGTGTTATGCATGTGAGGGAGTATAGGTCTGAATAAGCCCGAATAAACGAGCAAAATGGGGTAAACCGCCATATATGTGTGTACGTTGAGTATCTCCCTGAACCGTCATCTTTTCTGACTAATTTCCAGGGACAGCGCCGAGCACCGCCGGTGCATCGCCGCCTGCATGGTCAGAGGTACTTACGTCATGGAGACCGACCGGACCAAGCGTCGGCTCGGCACGTCCCGGGCGCTCGCGCCGGCGTGGTGGGAGAGCTTCAACTTCCGCCTCCGCGACGCGCGCGACGTGCTCGACTGCGAGTGCGACTGCGTCTTCTGCAACAACCGCTTCAAGTTCGGAGCCCAGCGCTGGTCCATCTACGGAGCCATCCTAGAGCGCGTCCCGGCCGGCGGAGATCACCGCCATCCGCCGGCGGGGGCTCCGCGCTACATCGTCGCCTTCCGGGGCACCATGCCGCCATGGCACCGCGGCGACATGAACGCCAACATCGAGATGCTGGTCAACAGGCAGCACGACTGCCGCCGCTTCTGCCACGCGCGTTCCAAGGTCGGCGAACTCCTGAACTCCATCGCCTACGGCGGCGGCGCCGTCTGGCTCGCCGGGCACTCGCTCGGCGCGTCGATAGCGCTGGACGTGGGGCGGGACATGGCCACAACCAAGGGTTGCTACCTCCAGACATTCCTCTTCAACCCGCCGCAGGTGTCGGTGGCGCCGCTGCTCAACGTGCTCCGCGTTCCTGACGTGGCGAGGAGGTTCCTGTACCGGATAAGCTACACGGTGAAGGCGAAGATGGGGGCAATGGCGGTGCTGAGGCCCTTCGAGAAGAAGATGGAGGAGCTGTTCGAGCGGCTGGCGCCATGGGTGCCGGAGCTGTTCGTGCACGAGAGGGACTTCGTCTGCCGGGGCTTCGTCGACTACTTCGAGCAAAGGCAGAACATGCAGGGAGGGTCCTCACAGGTCGCGTTGGTCGGGACGAAACTGTCGATCCGTGACATGCTCCTGTTCTTGCACGGGGAGAACATGGAGGAGAAGCCAGTGCAGCCGCACCTCCTGCCGTCGGCGAGGCTGTGGAAGACCTCGATCCAGGGCCATAGACACGACCTTCAGCAGTGGATGGAACCTGACAGGGCGCTCAACTTGAACTCCAGGCTATATCGTTATCCTGGAGCATAAACACCTTATCGAAAAAAACACTGCTGTTGTGCTTTTCGCCTGGCGTCAAATCGTGTTACAAATAAGGGCGCCACTATGATTGCTAATATATAAATCATGAGCCGTATAAATGACCGAATGTGTACTTGATATATATGTGATTATGTGAACCACTACAGTAGCATGCCACTACTGATAATCATATCGCGAGAGTTACAGAAATGATCCACAGTGAGGTTCTTAGGTGAGCCCAGTTGTTCGAAAATTGCCGGTCCATATTTTTGTATTGTATATGCAGCAAGAACTATCTCAATGTGTTACTTGAAACTAGACACTTCGTTTTTTTCAAAAAGACGCAGACTCAATGCATATACATACATGTGCACGGCACTATAGACATACGCACAAACATTCTACACGTACGAGCAACTGCCCTTGTCATGCTTTTCGCCTGGCGTCAAATTATTATTAGAAATAAGCGCGCCACTACGATAGATTGCTAACAAAACAGAATCGTATAAATGACAGAATGTGTACCAGATACGTGAAGAGGTCTTCACTCTATACTGGTGTTCGACAAGAACTAGTATAAAAGAATCTTACGGTCCAAATTAGTTGTATATTATTGGAACTTCACCTGTGGTACAAAGTGGTATAGGTCGAGTAGTACAGTGGTATAGGGGTACGTGAAATAAGCGCACCAGTATGATTGCTAAGTAAAACAAAATCGTATAAATGAAAGAATGTGCACTGGATATGTAAATCGTATAAAATGACAGAATCTGTAACTCGCGGTTAGCATCCATTGCTGATAACCACGAGTTACAGATTCTGAGTAGTTGCAAATGGAGTAGAATGCCCCTATCTCTTAATCTTGAATAGTTGAACCTACAAAGTCCCTGCAGACATGGAACTTTTTCAAATTCAAGAATATTTCAAAGCCAATTTGGGTATCCATTTCTCTATAGAAGTCATAATTCTAATAAGGAGCTCCTACAATGCAAATGATGCAGACACATGTTCAAGAAAGAATTTGCATTGGTTTTTCGTCGTGTACTCGTGTAGAAAAAGAAAAATCACCACTCCCTTATTCAAAACTGTCTTCTTCGTGTTTATTTTAACTTCTATGTTGCAAGTAAACTTTGTTCATTTTCATTATTAATATGTTAGTGGGTCAATAAATTTATTTATTTTATTTTATTTTATAGCATTTTCCTACCATTTTTCTCATCCCTCTGCATGCTTCATTTTTTTTTTGGCACTTCTCACATTTGCGGCAGAGGCAGGGCTAAGATACCCATATAGCGGAACAGCACATCAGTACCGTACCCTTGCAGTATTTATAAGCTCTATGAAACTGTAACCACAACAATATGATATCTGTGGGCCAATTTTGAAGATCAATCTCTAATATTTCTATATGATTAATAGAATATCCAGTTTCAGAAAAGTCTGCATATATAAGCCTCGACCTCGGATTGAGGCATGCTCATATATAGACTATTGTTAACCAGAAGTTTTTTTTTCCTTCTTTTCTCCTTCCTCGATCAGAAGTTAGAATCACAGTGAACTCAGCAAAAAGACAAGCACTTTTGCAACTAGAAGAACTTTTATATACACCACATGCAACTCTTTGATGAAACGGGAATGGTACACCAAGGCATACTATTGCAGTTCTCATCATAGTAATGCCAACAGAAAGATGAAGCAGTAGGTAAATACCATACCAAGCATCCTACGCAGGAATAGACAAGCAAAATTGGAGCCAACACCAATTGTAAGTCGGCTCCTTGTTTCCTCTGGCAAGTGGGTCTTAAAAGCTCCTCTCCAGCCCAATCGTCGCTTTATCGGCATGAACAAGAACCATAGCTGCCAACTAGATGGGTTGCGAAGCAATAGGGTCATGAAGGTAGACATGCAGACCACAATGGCGATCCTCTCACTAACTGGGCTCAAAACAACATATGCACCCAATGCGAATCCTATAACCATACTTCTCGTTGCCTGCTCCATAGAAATTACTGAGAGGAGCATGTAGATTGCACGAAGCAGCGGATGAACATGTTCAGACCCAGCATAGGTCAGCCAAATGGTGGACAGCGTGGAGCCAACAAATGCAAGAGTGTTTGCCATCACGAACGCCTTGAAGGTATATCTGTGTGATAAAATTGGTGCGCCAGCATGTGGATGTCCATCTGATATGTAGCCACCGGGCAGAGTGAAAACTGCTGCAAATGTGACAGTTGAGACAAGCACGGAGCCAACAATTAGATTTTGTGCAATGTTGGTAAATTTCTTTAGCTCGTTTCCTGAAGTTTTCCCAATGCCAAACTCATCTATGAAATGATCAAGGCGACGAGGACTAAGAACAGCTCCAGTCCATGCCAAACAGCGGAGAATGATGACCTGTGGATTCTACCAGAAGAAAATCAACCTTTCAGGAAAGCATGACACAAGATAAAAATTGAAACAAATTTAAGTCAAACCAGAACATGAACTGGAAGATGCAAAGGAGAATGCAGTGCTGGGTGATTAGGTGAAGCTTACCAGTGTATAACTTATGCCTTTGTCAGTTGCCAGTACTGCAAGATCTAAGGCAGTGAAGCCCTGGTTGTTCACTATATTTGGCAGTACACCTTTTGTTGCCATTAGAAGGCTCACTATCATCTGGTCTGCATTCTTTACAGCAAGATGCAGGGGTGTGTTGCCTTCAAAATCCATGACATTTGCCATTCTTACAAGCTCTGCAGTACCAGAGAAACGCCAAACAACTTTCCATTTCTTATGCTCAATAGCAACATGTAGGAAATTTCTTCCTCTACTGTCAAGCAATTCGTCACAATCTGGGCAGAATCTACACAGCTCATAGATAAGTGGACCATATCCCATTTTGGCAGCAATATGTACAGGAAATGAACCATTTGAATCCGGGCTATATGCTGGAGAAGTGTCACGGCGTAATAATAGTTTCATTGCGGAAATATTTCCAACAGATGCAATGTAGTGGAGAGGAGCACTTCCTGACTCATCAACTTCTTTCACAAGAGCTGGGTTCCACTGCAGCAATTCCTGTGTCATTTCTATTATGAAAGAACTTCAGTGAATAAGTCACGTGCATAAATTTTACATGATACGCTTCCTAGTGTAGAAATTCTAAAAACCTAAAACATTATCACTCTAAAAATAAAAAAATGTCCCTGTAAAGGAATGAGAGAATAAAAACCTTAAGATTCACAAAGCCCTATATCATGCCAATTTCAAAGGACAGATTTTTCAGATCAATGTCATAAACAATTATCCTACTCCTATTACATATTTAATTGGACCAGGTTTACAATTACTCACGGGCAAGAACAGAAGCATTTGGAGCTCCGTGCAAACTGCCCATCAATAATATGGCATGGAACGTTGGAATCATGTAATAGGGGGCGCTGTGCAATTTCAAGAATCCGCCTTGCTTGTAGCGAGTTTTTAATAATATTGGATAGACGTTTCGCCAAAAAAAAGGATAGGTCACCGTACAACGGAAGTGTAAAATAACTTTTTTTTCTTGAAAATAAATACAGTTATGCTCATGACTCATATTTGAACATAGATAGTAACAACAAGAACTTTGAGATTAAGACAGTTTTTTTTTTTTGGAATTTGAATCCGAATTGCATAGTGACATCATAACACCTCAATTCAATCGATGAGTAATTTTTGACACTTGATCAATCTGTAACCTTGATCAAACTTGTTCAATAAAAAATTATTGCTTTTGTCAGGCTATCAAATCCTCAGTCCTTGAACGAATAACTGGCATCTGGAAAATAAAAATTAATAGAATCACCCACAGTATGCTACATACTACTTAAGTGTATGTCCGTCCATGCTTGCATATCCTTTTTAACAGGATTCTTTCATATGTACCCCTTTTTATCTTTTATCTCATGATTCACATGTAGGACAGTAATTCAATGTTACCCAGAAGTATTCTGACCAAAACCTGTTACTTCATACTAACTGTCCAGCCCCACACAATCATGTCACGACAGCATGATCCTCACTCTGTGCTGCCAAGACAGCCCTACCAAAATCACTATCACTAGCTTATAGCAATGAACTGTTTGAGTTTAGATAAGCACACACTAAAGTTCAATGCGTGATGAAGCGAATGTGAATAATCACATCAAACAGAGAATTCAATCATCAGACTCATACTCCATCCACTAGCTTCAGAAGGGGCATCCTTGCTTTAAAGCTAAGAACCATCCAAACTGCTAAATTCAACTCAATCCAACAAGAACCATCCAAACTGCTAAATTCAACTCAATCCAACTACAGCATTGCTCACCCATTCTATCCAAAGAAGCATTTCCAGGTTTTGGACAACCAACCCACAGTACCTCAGTCCCCAATTAACAAACTAGCATAGCTAAATCTGACCACCTAGATCTTGAATTCACTCCAAATTGCATAAAAGGGTAGTCATGACTCAGGGGGAACTCACCGTAGCTCGTTAGCACGGCGGCGTGCAGCACCGTGCGGCCTCCCGGACCCGTGCTCGAAGCCAGTACGGGGACATCCTCCTCCTCCTCCGCACTCCTATATGTCTTCAGGAGCATCCGCACCATCCCCAGGGACCCGGCCGCCGCCGCCATGTAGAACGGCGACTCCCCGGCTCCGCCGCACAGCGTCACGAGCCCCGGGTCCGCGGCGGCGAGCGCGCGCGCCGCGGCCTCGTGCCCGCCCCGCACGGCGTCGTGCAGCGCCGTCTCCCCGCGCCTGTTGGTGGCCCGGGTGAGGGCACGCGGGGAGGGCAAGGCGGAGGCGGAGGCGGCGACGAGGAGCGCGACGACCTTGTACGCCCCGGCGCGCGCCGCGATGTGGAGCGGGGTGTCGAGCGCGGCGTTGCGCGCTGCGAGGAGGCGCGGGGCGCGGCGGAGGAGGAGCGACGCGAGGTCCGCGTGCCCGCCCGCGGCGGCCACGTGGAGGAGCGTGTTTCCCCCCGCCGTGGCGGCGGAATCGAGGTCCGGGGCGGCCGGGTCCGCCAGGAGCGCCTTGACGAGGCGGCGCTCGTCGCCGGTGCGCGCCGCGCGGAGCAGCGCGGGGCCCATGGTCGGCGGCGCGGGGGCGGCGGCAGCCAGCGGGCGCGGGGTCGGGCAGGGGGACGCGGTGGTGGTGGGCGTGGACGGCGGCGAGGCCTCCGCCGGCTCCGGCGAGGCCATCGTGCGTGGTGTGGTGGGGCAGGAGGAGGGGGGAGAGGGGTGGGTGTTGTACTTTTTTTGGATTTATGCCATTGATGACTTGCTTTGCTTCGAACTTGTTGGCGTAACGATGATGTGGAGTTGTGAACTGTGAAGTGATGAGTACAGAGATGGGGTTTATTCCTCGTCAGACCCCTACTGATGTTGGTAATTATGTTGAGGGTCTAATTTCTTGCTCTGACTTTTTTTTTTCTTTGAGACAATCCTCTGCTCTGACTTTGATTGAACAAAGCAGAGGTCGCTACTTTCGGCGCCATGATCGATCTTGGATAGTGGTTTTGGACCGGAAAGACTACATGTCTACATCATTATAGGCAAGTTTAGTAAATCTAAATATTTACTGTCTTTGAAAAAACAACCCTCGTAGCCAACTCAAGATATAAATAAATACTTAAATCGTACTACTAAGTAGTATTTCACAGTGGTTCTAGGCTGTCTAGTCCTAGTATACTCCGATTATTCTACAGTGGGTTTAGATTAGCAGTACACAGAGGGTCCTGAACAAGCATGTAGGGAGCATGTCTTTTTCTAATTAAAAAAGATAAAGCCAGTGAATGTGCTTTCTGAAAGTGGGGATCGATGCGATGCGGCATATGCATTATATAAAACCATTGCCGGACGAGACCGGAATGTCTGGTTCTCTAATCTGGTTGCATGATTCTAGCTTTCAATACATACGATTCCAACAGTGCTGGATACGCTCGCAGCTTACAGCCACCGGATACAAAATAGTAGCGTGAGCCCTACAGCCATGATGTAGCACGAACAGAGCGCACAAATGCAGCCTAACCTTTTCCTTGGATAGAAAGCACTTGAAAAGCAGAGGCCCCTGTTTTACGTTTTTTGTTCAGGGCAGAGGACTAGTAGTAGACTACACCTGGGGCGGAACTTGACCCGTGCGTGCGTGATGAGATGTCGACGACAACTCGACAAGGATACGCGCGGACGGGCTCGCGCGCTCGCAGCCGGCGGACAGCGACGCACGACAGTGCCTTTAAGCTCGGGAACAGCGGGGAACCACGTGGTTTTGTTCTCCGCACGCGCGCACATGTAAGCGCACCTGCCTGCCTCTGCCTGCGCCCGCACGGAGACGCCAATAGTTTCGTCCACTCCACCGGGCACCGGCGGCACGGCGCCGAGCGAGTGATCGAGCTTCGCGATCGCGATGGGGTCGGGGTACGGAGGTGCTGGGTGCGGTCCGTGTGGGGACGAAACAGCAGGGCACGCGGCGAGGCTGCGAAAGGCACGGCCGTCGTGCTCGTGCGTGGCCTTTTCTCGTTCCGCCCATCGATGGCCACGATGCCGGCCGCGGTGTGCGCGCTGCTGCCCGCCTGCCGGCCGGGTGGAGAAAATCCGCCACGAGGAGGCCGCGCGGGATCCCCGCTCCGCTTTGTTGTTGTCTCGCAGGACTACTCGCACGTTTCCAGCGTGTTTCAGGGCTTTCAGCTGCCCCAGCTCTCTCGCCCGCCTCCACAGTCGTGGACACCGGTGACCCATGTCGCCAGGCCGACATTGCAAGCCGCCCATCCTGGTCAGGTGCGAGTGCGACCATTCGTCAGCGACAGCCAAACCGTCGGTGGCGTCGGTTACAGCAAAATCGTTGGCGTCGGATCGTTCGTCAGGCCTAGAGAGCAGCAAAGTAAAAAACTTTAAAACAAACAAACAAAAACATACGATTAACAATGAATTTATCACTGTGTCGTCTCCGACGGATGCTTTGCCTCGTCGTGGTTGCTTCTCTGGTGGATGCTTAGCCACCCTTTGCTTGGTAGTCTCGGTCCTCTGTCTTTGGCAATGATGTTCTTCATGCGGGTTCACATGTTCCATGTCGTCTGGTGGGGCTTGGCGGACTGTATAGGGTACATCGCCTGTAGTTTCTGCTTTGCTAGTTTGTTGGCCGTTGGTTTTGTAGCCACTTTTAATTTTTTTTTTCTCTGCTTTTAATACTTTATGCGCTTAGGTAGGTCAACTTATGTTTGGCTTGAATCAAGCAATGTTTGTAACATGCTTTCTTCCCAATGAAATACTCCCTCCGTTCTCGTTTTTAGGCGTCTCGCGCGTATATAGAGCGCGCCACCTCGGGCCTCCGATCCGTCGGCCTCGGGCTCTCCCTCAACCTCTGTACGAGGGGAATTAATCATGCGCGGAAGCTTAACAGACCACACCGATGGGGAGTAAAATGGATCGCTTCTTCTCTTTTGGCACGGTTGTTTTGTCGACAGAAAAAAACGTTGGGCCAACGTGGGGAACGAGATGGCGTCATGCGACGCGTGGCTGGCCTGGCGGTAGAAACGGTACCCATATAACACGGGCGAGTCCTACCTTGGTCACTGCACCCCTCCTCCATACGCCGCCTAAAAAAAGGAGGACAGAGGGAGTACACGTGCTAAGGCACACTCGCGAAAAAAAGCCAAAATGACCAGGGTACGTCAAGCTATTTTAACATACGGATACTGACTAGTCTCTTACCTCCTTCCGATTCTTCGGCATCAGGATATGCTACCAAACGTGAATTCAAGTATTTGACCCCAAAAAATTAAGCGGAACCTTAGGATAGACCTCTGTATGCCTTTCTCAAAATGTGATCAAATTTTGTTAGAATCTAGAATCTAAGTGAGGAGGGGCATGTGCCCTCACTAAGACTTGTTTGGGTTTGTTCTAACATCGTACCAAATAGAGGACTTAAGAGCACATAATAATATAATATAGAATTACCTAAGGCTACCATACACACAGCCGTCGGCCCAAAGCCGTGCCACCACCCTGCGACACGCCCGTCCCGCGAGGCCACCGTCGCTAGCCGGGTGCACGGGTCCCGTGCCACGAGGCCACCGCCGCTGGCCGAGGACGCGGGCCTGTGCCACGAGGCCTCCACCGCCGCTGGCTGGGGCGTGCTGCAGCGGCCGCCACCCTGCTGCGTGTCGGCGGTCTCTGCCCTGGCGGCCGCTAGGCCGCGTGCTGACGGCCCCGCCGTGACGCCACACCGCCATCCCTGCCTCCAGCCTGTGTACCGCCCCTCTGGCTCATGCGCCATTGTTGTGTGGAGAAGGGAGAGCAGAGAAAGAAAAACATGTTGTATCATTTACAGGTGGGGTCCACATGTCAGAGAAGATTAAAGGGAAAAGGCAGAAGATGAACTGATTTTGCCATCTCTTTCCTATAGAATGAAACCGTGAAAGGAGAAATAGGAAGTTTAATATGCTAGAGATGCTCAGGGGGACCATCCATGTCAAAGAAGGGTAAAAGGGATAAATGTTTGCTTAATAACCAAAAGCTTTGGTCTTTCTTTCAAGTGAGAAACCATTTTTCAACCCAATAAGTTTGAAACAGGACATGGCGTTCTGCATAATAATCAAGACAAAGAAAGGAACACATGGATACGAGCCCAAAGCGTTGCGCCAGCGAGAGGGAGAGTCATCAAGAAAGATAAGGTCCTTACTTGCTGGGCTTGGTCCATCGGAGCATACATGGGCCTAGGGACACAAAAATGTAAACGTCTGTCTGTGAAAATTCTTCAAAATTTATTAAGTTTCAAGGTTTCTATATTTTGTTAAAAAACTAAAATGAGAATCGTTGTTTGTAAAAGGTAAAATATATATATATTTTTTTTAAAAATCGTTGACATGCCTTTGGTCTGACAAGTGTAGAAACTATACCATTGTCGGCGATGCAATCGAGAGCAGGAAAGTTAAAAAAGAATGATATAAGTTGTTGCAAGAAGTTTGCATGCAGGCGTGCCTTGTGCTGTGTGCTCTCCAGTTTGGTTCAGATAATTTGTATCAGAAGCTTGGCGCGCGCACGACCTATGTACCCGTTATAACGGGAGACGTTCCCGCGCCAATTCCGGTGTCCAAATGCGGGCAATTGACTATTGACACGGTCTCCCGTCTTCCTCCCGCAGACAACGCAACCCAACGACAAGCGTTGACAACCACCGATGGAAGAAGCAGCACACGCGCCCAAGAACCTCCTCAATTTTAGCAAAGCTCGCACAAAACCTGCACGCCTAATTATGCCTTCTTTCGCCTCCTCTCCCGTTGGAACGCGTTTGCTTCCCACCACGCCTGGCCTCCCCCGTTGATCTAGCGAGGGAGCCGCCTAGCTAGCTTCGTGCCTCCGACGATCCAATCCATCCATTATTTCCCCAGACGACGCTTATTGCAATCTAGCTCGATCGGCGCCATTGAATTGCCCTTCCTGGACGGACGACCGATCGAGTTTTGAATAATTGTCACGATGGCAGCGCCGGTGCCGCTCCGGCGGCGTTGGCGCCGGGCGCTCCTGGCGGTGGTGGCGTTGCTCGCCGTGGTCGTCACCGCCGCCGTGGCGCAGGACTACAACGACGGTGGCGGCGACGACGAGGAGGACGAGAAGAAGAAGCCGCAGTACAAGGCGCAGGAGTCTTGCAACGGCGTGTTCCTGCAGTACACGTTCATGGAGCGCGCCAAGGAGTACCCTCACCTGAAGAACGCGTCGGCGCAGCCGTACGCGTTCAAGGCGACGGCGTCGGTGCTCAACACCATGTCCGAGGACCTCAAGGCGTGGCAGATGTTCGTGGGGTTCCAGCACAAGGAGATCCTCGTGTCCGTGGGTGGCGCCGTGCTCCTGGACGGCTCCGACCTCCCCGCCAACGTCTCCGGCGGCGTCACCTTCGCCGGCTACCCGATGGCCGACCTCCTCAACTCCATCGACACCGCCGGCGACCTGTCGCTGATCGAGAGCAAGATCGAGATCACCGGCACCCAGTTCGGCGTCAAGGCCCCCGGCAAGCCCATGCCCAAGACCATCAAGCTCACCAACCCCGCCGGCTTCCGCTGTCCGGCGCCCACCCGCAAAGGTAATAATCACTGTCGTCTGCATTCTGCAATCACAATTCGCAAGCTTGATAGACCGACCAACGTAACTGAGATGCATGGTACAGACAGCGTGATGTACGCGTGCTGCGTCAAGGACCGCAAGTTCAAGGCGAAGAAGGCCAACAGCACCCGTTACGTGGCGCGCCAGAAGGCGGACCTGACGTTCGCCTACGACGTGCTGCAGGCGAACGCCAACAGCTACATGGCGCAGGTGACGATCGACAACTGGAGCCCCATCAGCCGTCTGGACAACTGGAACCTGACGTGGGAGTGGAAGCGCGGCGAGTTCATCTACAGCATGAAGGGCGCCTACACGCTCCTCAAGGAAGGCCCCGCCTGCGTCTACAGCCCCGCCGCCGGCTACTACAAGGACCTCGACTTCACCCCAGTCTACAACTGCGAGAAGCGCCCCGTCATCGTCGACCTCCCGCCGGAGCGCGAGAAGGACAAGGACGTCGGCAACGTGCCCTTCTGCTGCAAGAACGGCACGCTCCTGCCGCCCACCATGGACCCGTCCAAGTCCCGAGCCATGTTCCAGATGCAGGTGTTCAAGATGCCACCCGACCTGAACCGCACGGCGCTGTACCCGCCGCAGGGGTGGAAGATCTCGGGCAAGCTCAACCCGCAGTACAAGTGCGGGCAGCCGATCCGTGTGAGCCCCCAGGAGTTCCCTGACCCGACGGGGCTCCTCTCCTCCACCCCGGCGGTAGCCTCGTGGCAGGTGGCGTGCAACATCACCCGGCCCAAGAAGCGGGCCTCCAAGTGCTGCGTCTCCTTCTCGGCCTTCTACAACGACTCGGTGGTGCCGTGCAACACCTGCGCGTGCGGGTGCGGCAGCGACGCGACGGCGACGTGCGACCCGGACAGGCGCGCGCTGCTGCTGCCGCCCGAGGCGCTGCTCATCCCGTTCGAGAACCGGACGGCCAAGGCCAGGGCGTGGGCCAAGATCAAGCACTGGCGGGTGCCCAACCCGATGCCCTGCGCCGACGGGTGCGGGCTCAGCATCAACTGGCACGTCATCAACAACTACAAGTCCGGGTGGGCCGTGCGCATGACCATCTTCAACTGGCAGGACTACACGTTCAAGGACTGGTTCGCGGCCGTCACCATGGGCGACCACTACAGCGGCTTCGAGAACGTCTACTCCTTCAACGGCACCAGGATGGGGGCGCCATTCAACAACACCATCTTCATGCAGGGGGTGCCTGGGCTCGCATACCTCGATCCCATCACCGACGCCAACACGCCGGGGGAATTCAGGGTGCCGGGGAAGCAGCAGTCGGTCATCTCGTTCAAGAGGAAGGACGCGCCAAACGTCAACATCGCCAAAGGGGAAGGGTTCCCCAAGAGGGTCTACTTTGACGGCGAGGAGTGCGCGCTCCCCGACACGATACCCAAGGTGTCCGGCGCACGCCGGCGGGCCGGGAAGCCGAGCCTCGGGCAGGTCGCCGTGGCGGCGGCGCTAGTGGTGGTCGTGGCGCTTGTGGATTCCTTGCGCCTATGATAGATGAGCGGACGATGATTCATATTCATGGGATTTGTAGATCAATTGTCTTACAGTTCAGAGATTGGAGGGGTCTGTTACTCTGTTTCCACTTCAGTTCAGCGGGATGGAAGGAGCTGCACGCACACAGGAGTAAAAAGATGTGAAAGGTCAAAGGTGGAGAAGATGGACATTCAGGTTTGGATGGAAGAAATGGTTGCATTGTGAAACATCATATTGGGTATGATGAGAGATGTAAAAGGGGAGGAGGGCATGTAACATTTCAAGGCTGTGGTATTCATTCGTTGAATGTTTATGCTCATTGGGTTTCCATTTCTACTTCACTTTCTTTTGTGTACACAAGCTTATTATAAGTTCGTATGTATATTCTGCAGAATTAGTTCACATCTATCTATTATCTTATTAAAACAGAAGCAAAAGGAGCCACCAGATTAACCGAGAGGGCCTAGAAAATCTCACGTTAATCCAAAAAAGAGAAGAACCTCCACCGTTAGATTTTATGAAGATCTAACGGTCTATATTATTCCAAAAAGATTTCATATTAAATAAAAAAATTGTTTTTTATTAGACCTGGAGTAAAAGAGAAGAACCTCCACCGTTGGATTTTATGAAGATCTAACGGTCTATATTATTCCAAAATGATTTCATATTAAATAAAAAATTGTTTTTTATTAGACCTGGAGTCTATTGTTTTCGTAATTAAAAAGTCCTACTGGCGTAGTAATCGGACTCCCCTCTCCAAGCATGTTTCCGGTTAAATCTAAAATATCAAAAAAAAGTGACATAATATAAAACATGTCCGTCTAACTGTTTTTGTCAATAAAAAAAGGGAAAGGTCGGTCACACTAGAAAACGTCCATTAACGTTAGATTGCTCAGATTCATGACTTTGATACTATATACTCACTGCACCGATGCAATTAACTTGGTCTTTGATATTGTGTCAAACAATACGTGCAGCTTGCTATCATTTTTTTTCCTGGGATAGTGCAGCTTGCTTTCTCTCGCTGCACCGTGCTCTCTCTCTCGCCGCATATAGGTCCAAACACCTTGCCAGATTATGTGTGCTAGCATCTTGCCAAGCATCAGTACACAATCTCTTGCTACACACAGGTCTGAACACCTTACTAGATCGATGTCGCCACACACAGGTCCGAACGTCTCGCCAGATATTGTGTGCCCCAATCGATGCTCACCTTTCATCCCATGCATAATCCTGCACTGCCATCTATCGGCGTATATGGTAGCCCTTTGATTTGAAGCCATCACCAACAAGTCAGGAAGTCCAGTCCATGCAAAGATCGCTCGCTAAGGAGTAAGGACAAGTGAGACCTTGGTTTTTTAGAATGTGTTTTTAGGGTATTCTTTGATAATGAGTTAGGAAGGAGCAGATGCCCAAGTGCTCAGATGTTCATTAAAAAATGCATGAGAGATGTTTCTTTGATTTACCTATTAGCGATCAAAATGCATGCTCTAGCCCTTCTCATATTAGTGATAGAATGAAACAACCAATTCTTATTAATCGTTTCCATTACTTCACATCTTTCGCCAGTGCTCATGCACAAAGCTACCTCTAGCATCTACATGGTTGAGATCAGTAATCTGGTCGAAACAATACTTGCTCTTAAAATTATGGTTTGACTAAGTTTGTTGCCCATTAAATGATATTTAACTGTTTTGATGATTAAAGATAATTTAAAGTCTATTTTCAAAATAATTGACGCGAGTCACAATATAAAGTTATCATCTAAGCTTTGGACCAATGCTTTTTTGCTCGATCATACGATGAATCCTTTTTTCATAAGTTGCAATGTTTTTTTCATAAGTTGCAATGCACAGACACATATGCTTTTATATACTATGTATGATTGGTGCGTTTTTCTAAATTGGATAGATCTAACGGTCTAAAATAATCTAAACAGCCCATGTCTTATACAACTAATAAATATACAAATTTGATATTTTAAAATACATCTTCATGTTAGTAAATGGTTTTAATGAAAAAATAATATGAGAAGTTGATCTAATGTTGGGAAACAAATAAAAATTCCATGATCAGCACACATCCTGGGTGCTTTGCTTCTTGCTATGCCACCAAAGATAAAAATTCTAGAATGATGCACTTTACTTTGATGGTGTGAGCTCTAGGACAAGAAGTCCATACGTGACGATGAACGCTGGGTAGCAGCTTGACATGGTCAAATACAACATTAGTTTGTGCGGCTGTGGCAAGTTGGATTATAGCCAAAGCAGCACGAGCGTTAGGTATGCAATCGAGCACATCCAAATTGAGTCTAAAATAGATTTCAACACAATCAATATTAGAATACGTGTTAAGCTACATGGCACCTTTTTTGCATATTGTTTCCAAATAGCAACTACCCATGGTAAGCAGGGCATCATTGCAGACATAATTTGATCATTAATATGACCACCAATATGAGGTGGTCTAGCTATAATGTTGTATAGTCATGTAGAGGGTGGGGACCAACACATAAGTCTAGGGCCATCGACACTATAACGAGGTCCAACATCATGTCTTATTTTCACAAATATGGATGGAATGCGAGGAAGAATATTAATCAAAATTATGTTAAGAAAAAACTAGCACACGTGGTAAAAGAGAAGAGCAACTTATGGACGAGAAAATTGATCTAATAGTATGTTTCACTATTGTTTGAGTTCTTCTTTATTTTGCACTAATACTAATTAGGTTTGATAATTCTGCGGGCCAGACCAATTTAAAAAAAATTCCATTGGTTTTGAGCTGAACATTCATACCTAGGACGTCCCAGATACGGGAAGCAACATGCTTATTTTTCGGTTAAATTGGGTTCGGGCTTCCAATTCATTTTTAGTGCAAAAATAATAGCTCGAGCCAAAAAAAATTCCATTGGTTTTGAGCTGAACATTCATACCTAGGACGTCCCAGATACGGGAAACAACATGCTTATTTTTCGGTTAAATTGGGTTCGGGCTTCCAATTCATTTTTAGTGCAAAAATAATAGCTCGAGCCAAAAAAAAAATTGGCATTCATTTTCTCTGTCCAAGCTCATCCCACAAAAGTTCATGGGCGGGCCAAAACTCGACGGGCTAGGGTCGGGCCTAAAAATGCTCTGATCTAATACTAATCGAAATCTGGCACACATGTTAAAAGAGAAGAGCAACTCAACGATGAAAAAATAAATCTAATAATTGTTTCATTCATGTCTGTGTTCCTCATTTATTCTTTTGTAATACTGAAAGAAAAGAAACAAGAGAGAAAGATGACCTAGAGGGATAGGTGAACAAAGACACGTGTGCATGCATCAAGATAGTGTGGATAGCATGACTTTTCTTTAGAGTACTCATTGTGGAATATAAATATATTATTTTATTGTATTGATATGTTTTACAAAAAATAAAGCATGCAAGCGCTAGAACAAAATATGAAAGAGCGAAATAAGTAAGTGTTGTCGATTGGTGAGTCTCTTCAAAATTTCAAAATACCAATAACTTAATACAAACCAAAAAATGAAATCCTCAAGAGAGTAGGCCATGAAAAAGGGATCTATCTATCTACTAGATTGACAAAAAAGTAAAACATGTCTTATAGAGTGAAACAACCAACTAAATAATTTTACAAAACTAATGGATAATACAATAGGATTGGTAGAGTAGAAGAGTGGATGAAGTTCAAAAAGGACAACCTCTTTAAACCATGAGTACACGATAATTGAAGAAACAACGCATCCAAGTCAAGTGTGTTTAACTTGCAAATTAATGAATTTGCCAATAAAAAGATTGAAGAGACAAGTCCAATATGCGTAATGTGTGTGAGCGTCTACATCTATGATTCGAAAAAGTACTATGAACTAGCACAATTAACCATAAATACATAACAATTGGGCCGATGAGTAGGAATGGACAACATTCACCTGCTTCTCTCAACAACGGGCTATATAAAAACTTTTAATCCACTCATATCTTATTCTTAAACCCTAAGAATTATTTATCATCACAACAAAACACTTCTCTTCTGAAAAAACTTCTAAAAAAATTCACATTACACGATAAAAATATATTGCTTTCAATAATCATAAAAAACACATATTTTTATAACGTGATTTATTCTTTTATCATAAATACATGTATTCATGCCATAAACATACATATAAATAATATGATACCTTAGTTTGCGCTCTATATTTGGACAAAATAATGATAAGAGAAAAACAAAATTATATCAATAAAATAATTTTCATGCAAAAAAAGCCCAAATGTAAATATAGGAAAACTAGCCACCCGCGCAAATTGCGCGGGCCATCTTACTAGTTATGTGAATATAACGAGTATATGGTGGTGTCAGGTACATCAAGGGCATGCATACGTTAAACCAGAAATCAATACAGCTGTGATGCACAACTAATAGCCGGCCTCGTGATCCATCCCTAGAACTAACATGTCATGAATTGTTAGTTTGTTACCAGCGTATCGCTTCCAGCCACTGGTAGTAGCTAAGTAAGATGTTCAAAACAGAGCCAGTTTGTCAACCTTACTCGATCTTGGCACCCCCTTTTACTTCTGAAAAGGCACCGTGCTGATACTTTGACATCATGAAAGAACTAGAGTGGAAGCATTGCACAACTCATGATGCCAATGGAAAATAAGGAAAACCATGCTACTAGTTTGACGGAATATGTTATGAAGCACAAATCCTATTCCTAAATCCCCATAATCTATGACCAACTGGTGAAAATTTTCATCATCATTGTCTCTCTGAAGCCCAGCATGCAGCATGGATCTTCTTTCTGTCCTCCTAAAAGCCCCTGCAGTAACCAACAACAACCTCTTTCTCTAAATATGACATGCATCTTGATATAAGTTACTACTTCCGTTCCAAAATATAGGGGCATTTCTAGGTTTATAGATTTTGCTTTACACCTAGACATACGTTGTATCTAGATGCATAGCAAAATCAACGAACCTAGAAATACCAAAACAACCTATATTTTAGAACGGAGGTAGTACATTTTAGCGTGGACGAGCCGAGCCGGCCGACACAGTTGCTGTATTTTTCTTTGCTTTTCTTTTTTTTGTCTGCATTTTGCTTATAATTTAGGGATACTTATCTAGTGCTTTGACCACTTCCACTTTATAGCAATTCAGATCGTCAATGCATCCATCGTTTGGGATGTAGCTATCTCGCCATTACAACTTGCAAATTTACCGCTCCTTCTAAATTTTTTCTTTCACGCATTTAGGGTTAATAAGTTTTTTGAATTTATAAACTTTACCGCAAACACACCTACGCCATCGTACTTGGCTTTCTGTTTGGTTTTGTATGCCTTTTACGACAGTCACAATATATATGGACACAAACTTTCTGAAACAGAGTTCTGCCGCAAGGTGTTGCTCATTTCAACTTGTATTGAAATAATTATGTAGTCAAGGCATGCTATCCGCACCGCCTGTCTGTACAGCCAACAAAATTCTGGAGTACAAAGAACGTGAGATACATACAACCGGTTGTACTCATCCCGTACTCAACCCACTAGCCTTGTAACATCAGGGTCAGGTATACGAGGACACGTTCAGATGATTATCACCCGTGTCCTGTGAATCTTCACTCAAAATTGTGTGCAGAAAATGGTCGTGTACATACAAATGGGGAGGTATGTTCCATGGCACCTTTAAGGTTTCTTTGCCTGTACCTGTCAAAGGAATAAGTGTAATGTACTCAGTCGGTTACACCAGAAGATTACTGCACAACATATATTATAACTTTGTTTCACAAAAAAAATATATATCACTTTGTTACGCGCTTGCGTTCTGAAATAAACATGCTGTGGAAAACAAGTTTAGCCAAGTTTTAAACTAGTTCACTTGACTGCTAACATGATAGCCGCTTACCTTTTTCAAATATTTCTTGTGAAGTTTCAATGCTCCTGCGCAGGCCTTCTTGGCATCTAAATTCCCATTTACATCATTCAATATCTGAAAGGAAAGAAAAGCAAGAGTTATATTGTAGAAGTACAACCTATGTATAGATTGAAGTTCTCATTTGCCAATTCCAGATGGAAAGAATACATAGATTGTTCCCTTACTCTGATAAGATCATCGAGTCCTCTAGCTTCTTGTAACAGCTTTTCTCTCTTTTCCTTAAGAACACTTGCAACCATGAAAACTGAAATTGGAACAGGACCATCTTCACCATCCTCGGACCCATTCTTTGCATTTTCCTTGTCCTTATCCTTATCCCACTTGCCAAAATGGCGCAGTCCTCTCAATTTGGATCTAGAAACTTTATTTTTGTGTACAGCACCTGCCTCTTCACATGCCGCGAAGAATATGTCAGGGTCGTATTCCAGAGCCCACATCATCTGTTGATAGGTTTCAGAGAGAGAACATGAGTTAAACTTAACATAGACTCATTTGCTTAATCTAAAAAAAAGACTCATTTGTATGCTAATAATATACAGTGGCACTACAGACTCAAACAATAAAGGAAAGGAATAACAACTATAGGTAAATAAGCAGATGATTTACAACTCGTAAGATGTCACGAGAATGTTACGTTCACGTAACTAGCACACAACGATGCAAACAACTGAAGACATGGCATTATGTTGGTCTGGTTTAATGACTATATATAATATGTGGAAACATGGATATGCATGTAAAAAAAATGGAATGCTTATTCGAAAGGGGTATGCCTTACAATCATTCTAGATTAAACATCACTGAGAAGCAAAAGTTATAATCAATGATCTGAGTCTACTGTCTACATATATTCATGATATTGTATTGCTATGGTAGCTTCATACCTCCCAAAGGTATAAGGAGTCCCCAAATGACACTTCACGCCGAAATAGTACCATGAACATACGGAACGCAAAAAGGTAGTCACCTCCACCGAGAGTTTCTGAGTTGAAGACTCAAAACTGTTAAAAACTGTTGGCAAAACTGAAGAAAAAGATGGATTATTGACAATTTCATTGACAGCCATTTTTTTTTACCTAAATGGTCGTGTAGCTTTGGGTCAAGAACCTGAATAATAGATGCAAGGTGTTGAAGTTGGTTGGCAACTCCCACAGATTGATCTGTGCACTTGAAATTTCCTCGCTTTAAATTTAAACATAAGAGTAATCAGAATGATATCAGAGATGAAAGAAATGTATCACAAGAAGATTTACAGAAGGAAAAGGCATACCAATCTACGCATTAATTTCTCAAAGCACCAAAATGCATCTGCTTCATCATTGAGTAGCACTATCATTGGTGAGCATAAATCACTCATTCCTGTTGAGGTACAAACGTTAGTACACCTGTAAGCTTATTTGGATTCTAAATGAGTTTCCTCTGTATGTTCGATGTAGCTGACCTTGGCAGTAACCGACATCTTTGTCAATCCATGCATACACGGCTAGAATATCCCATAACTTGGAGAGGTTTTCTTTGTTCTCATAGAATACCATGGTGCGATCAGTCCGCAGCACATCGAGCCCTATATTGATTTTCAAAGGTCAACAAAAGATAGGGGAAAAAAGAGTCCAAGGAAGTAGAGAAAAAAGAAAAAAGTGTTAAAGCATACCAATTTGATGTAATGTCAGCTTCCACTCGATAATTTGCTTATCTGTAATGCGTTCTGCAGATTCATCTACTTCAATATCATTTCTTCTGGTAGCCGGAGCAGATGCTTACCGCAGAGAAGAGGTGGTGTTGACGGCGCATCCGCGGTCGACGAGGCATGCTCGAACTGGCCGAGCGCGGCTTCGACCGCGTGCTCGGCCGTCCAGCCGGTCCCCGTCCGACACCATGTAGATGGCCTTCCCGGCCGCCGCGTCCCTCTCGGCGACGCACACGTCGTCGTCGTCGTCTTCCATTGACACCGCAGGAGCGTCGTCGTGCAGCAGCGCCGGCGGCTGCTCCTGCTGCTGCGGCGGCGTGGGCGGCGGTTTGGTCGCTGGCGGCGGCGCCGAGGAGACCGCCGCGCGGTCCAGCTCCACCCCCAGCCGCCGGCCCGAGCGGAGCGCCCGCGCGCGGGACCACCGGCTGAGCTGCGAGCTGGCGCGCAGCGCAGCGGAGGACGAGGAGGCGGAGGCGCGGGCCTCGTCCGGCGCCCGTGGTGGCGGGGCGCGGTCGGAGTGGCCTGGGGTGGCCTCGGTGGCGGCGGGGGCGAGGGCTTGGGAGGAGATGGGCGCGCACGAGGCGGTGGCGAAGCGTCGGGCGGCGGGGGACGGCGCGCCGAGCAGCGTCGCCGCGAGCGGCTTGGCGCCGGCCTCTATCATTGATTGACGATGCGTTTCACTGTTCGCCCGTGCGGGGTGGCTGGTGGGACGGGCGGGAGTGGTTACGAGGACTTCGCGTTGCTTTCGCCTCGATTTCGCGTGGAGCGGTGGCGTATTTGACAGGAGCGCAGGCCGCACCCCCGCACCGCAGGCGGTGTGGGGCGCGTCGGTGCCGGTGATGCGGGGCGGGTGGCCGCGTCGTGGGTTTGTTGGTCGGTAAGAAACAAGGGACGCCAACGGGGTTGGACCGTGGACCAGCAGCGATCATTGGCCGTGGAGCCTGGTTTCGTTTCGGCGTCTATCTCTCTCTCTCTCGGCCGGCCGCCGTTGGGGAACGGGGAATCTGGAAGCTCTTCTGCACGTTCGCGTTCTTTGCCCAATTCGGCTGCTACCGCGGCGGCGTGTTTTTAATTTCAACTGGTTGCATGTTCAAGTGACGTGCCACTGCCAATGTCGTAGTAGCTTTCAAATGGAGCGGCTGCCTGCAGATTCCTTCGAACTAAACATTTATTTAGGGGCAGCGATAAACGTTCTTGTACGTACACTGGCCCTTGTTAAACTGTTATACAGCAGGGCAGGTGTCGTACGGCTACAATCGCTAATTTTGGAATCCAAGGATTATCTACAGGCCGGTTTCATGTCGCGCACCATGGCATACGCCATACGGAGTCCCCGTCTTATCCCTACGGGCGGGCCATGGCAGGCACGCCCTCCAATTCCCTGCTGGTCACCGACCTACACTTGCGGACAAAAAGCAATTTTCAGTATATGCCTACATCAATAGGGGGTACGCTGACGATGGGTGAGCATGCAGCCATCCATGTCGACAGTCACATAGCTCATTGCGTCGACGACGGACGCACGCCCTGCCGCTGGCTGTGTCCACCGGGGTCCCATACATCGCACGGAAGGAGGGAATGCTAACCATTGCACGGCCCATTCGAGGTCCATCTCCGCCTCCTTTCTCCTCTCGGCCGTCCACCCTTGCCACCTCCCATGCTACCTCGGTCATATATGCCACAATGGTGTGTTGTCTGTCTTCGCTAACCACCCCTACTGATCCTGCCCGTCTCTGGTAGCTCTCGCTACGTCTCGACCTCTCCCACGCCAACTCATCATCGAAGCTTGCTTGTGCCACCCTGCCTGTGTACGGCGGCTCACGCCACTAGATCCATGGCTGCCATCTCGACCTCTCCCACAACAACTCGTCGCCGGAGCTCGCCCCCGCCCCAGCGCCGCTCAACCGCCATCCACCACCGCCCGGACGGCAGCGACACCGTCGCTACTCCTTACCACCTTCGCCAGGGCGCCCATCCTCTGGAGCCGAGGAAACTCTGGTGAACCCCAAACCCGACAACCCAAACCCCTTAACCTCGGATCCTAACCCTAATGCCGCCGGCCACTTTCCCACCTCCCTCCAGCTCCTTCGGCCAGCGGCAGCGGCATGGAGGCGGACGGGGCAACGGGAGGAGGAAGAAGATGACGGGATCCAACGGCAGACGTTAGTTGCATGAATCGTAAAGCAAGTGCAGGTTGGGTAACAAAAACATATTGTGGAAGATTTTTCCGGTGTTCACCAGCGTGTGGTCCCAGGGCCAGGCTCCCAGTCCCAACCCATCAGCCGGTGGCCCGGTACGACCCATGCGGCCATGCCGCAAACTGCCATTCCCAAGGCTTGTGCCATATAGAGTAGCTGTCACTGCATGCTAGTATCTCGAGTAGCAATCCCTTCTAACTTTTGGTTAGCGTCATTGCACAAATTTGTTCCTAATTGCCTAAGAAACTATAAGAAAACGTGCTCCGTTACTTCGTTTCTAAATAAGAGCTCATCTCACTAGTCCCACTAATAAAAATCTATATACTTCCTAATTGCCTATGAAATTTGCTTGCTTATATTTTCATAGGTTAGAAATATTTAATGCCACATGGATCTTAGAGATACAACTCTGCATGAAAGTAATAGTGAAAAATTCATAATACTGCAACAAGCAATTGTACTGACAATCCTTAAATTTTTATTTTTCAATCTTATTGTAGTAGTATCCTAATGTATTTTTGTAACATACGACATCATGCTATAATTTACCTTTCAAAATTAGAAATAGTTTAGAGAAGGAAATTGAGCTTAAATTTTGTTAAGGGGATTAAGAAGACAAAGTGAATTAGTATTAGTGTACGGAGTGAAATGAAGTTTTTTCATAGGTTAACTATACTACAATAACTAGCTAGATATAACAATACGAAATCTAGAACAACATGTCAACAACTGTCCACGACACTATGTTGCACGATCAGCAGTGCTACACCCCTATTGGCAATAAAGGAGGTTGATGCGTCAATCTATTACATTAGCCAAGGTTGACTCCAATAATCAACAAATATGAGGAATCTTGAATATATAAACAATGTAGACACAAAACAAATCCTTCATCACCAAATCCAATTCTATATTTATTTAAAAAATTATATATGTCTTTTCATTGGACCTCTTTCATAGACAGTGATAAAAAAATTTCTTCTAGTCATGAGGATCACATAGAGTAGCCTATGTCCTACGGCACACTAACAGTTTGATGTAAAGATAAATACAAAATTTTATATATGTACCTATTGATATTGCTAAAAGGCCCTTGCAGTCTTATCATTTTTTGTTGAGTATTTTAAAATAAATAAAGGTGGACTTAAATATCTCTTTAGGCAGGTCAAGGTATATTTTGTCTTATTACTTATGATTATATGTCTTCCTTAAATTATATTTGTTATTTGGTAGCATTATTTCCTTAATAATATTTTTTATAGTGAAAATAATAATGCATGAAGTTAAGTTTGAAACATATGAGATTGATGGTTTAACAAGCTATTCTGGACATGCATATTATTATGTAGACAACAAATTAGTAAAATTTATATTATATGTGTAGCATAATTAACTATTAATATAAAGTCATGATTTTAAGTAAAAATAAAGAAATCCATCTGCACTTGGTGTTCCTTGTTGAATGTAAGCATGTAAAAAAGTCACGAAGGTGTGATGACTGATGCCCAAAAGAAACTAAATTTACTAGAAAAATATTAAAAATCTTTTCAGATCTCTTTTATATTTTGTTGCTAAATATATGTCATTACGATACAAACATTCACAAAGAAAATGTTAACTTATGAAATACATTTATTCTACTGTACTTTTATCATTCGATCTAACAAATATTGATTTTTGAATGGCCAATATTAATTCAAGCAATGAACATTCAAAGAGAATGAGTTATTAGTTTTTATTTGTGAGGAGTGTGTTTGACAACATTTAACTGTAATCCTCTACCTTTTCTTTCTAAACAATGATGGAGAGTATAGAGTAAGTTGTTCGTCAAGAACTTTATTTGTGAATAGAGGGATCTTAATGGGAAGATGATTGCTACATAAGACAATTCTAGAGATAACCCCACTTAAAAAATAGAACACAGATAATAGAAATGAAGCTGACTTGGTTCTTTATAATGAAATAGCTATGCTCTTATATGAAGTCTCACAGTTTTAGTCCATGTTGTAGCTAAATATCGTTTATCTAGAAGTATTGAGCTTTAAATATTTTTTATACTAGGGGGCACCTCTTGGCCTATTGCTACAAGTACTTTAATAATGGCACCTACTATTTATGCACGTGCAAGCATTTTTATGGCTTATTTGTAAGCTGCAGTAGAAAATACGGCACACACACAAAGGCACAAGTGGCAATTACATGCCCGCACAAGCTACGGACCGTGAGGAAAGCTATGACATGTGGTTTTATTGGGCTGAATCATGTCGTCTTGTGTTGCTATTGGACCTTGCCTATGGAAGAGGGAGAGGGTGAAGGAGAAAGATGTCATAATTTTGCGTTTCAACACCACCTTCCTTCCCTATCATCTTATGCATTATATAATTATAGATTATAGAGTTACTATAAGACAAAATATGTCAATTAAGATCAAATGATTATTCATAGACAAGAACATCTATAAGGGGCACCAATGTACTTCCTCACATGTTGCATCAGCTCACTCTTATCAAGTTTAAGAAAATGCTGAATCACACATAAATGTGTAAATTCTTAGTGAAAGTGCCTCTAGCCTAGTGGTTAGAAGACCTGAGTAGCATCCAGCAGACCCAGGTTTGACTCATTGTGGAAGTGAATTAACTAGGTATGAAATAAAAAAAATTATGTAAAAGGATAGGTTGGGGCTTCCTCTAGTGACTTCAGCCAAAAAAATGTATAAAACCTTAATTCAATAAACAAAATTCATTATATATACTGAAATGAAAAAATAAAAATGAAAAACGACAAGGAAAATAAATAATTACACGATGTGTTCTGAGTGGACCAGAACAATTGGACTAAGAAGGCTGAAAATTGTTTAGTTCCAATTTTGGTGAAAAGCCCCTCCATAAACATTAATGATGTAGCAAGATTTTTCTGACATGTTAAGAAATTTAAAAGATAAAATTGGAAACATTATCTTGGAGATACACATTGCAGACGAAAACAAACTTTTATAACCCACACGCATGTTTTTTGACTCATTGTCATAGACATAATGGGGGGGGGCCTAATTTGCGCGCGCGCGTACAAAGGCTGTCGTGCGCTCGGTTCCCAACGCTCACATGTTCTGCACTCATTCTTGTTTGCCCGTAACCCCGCACGTGCCCTCTCTCTATCTTCACTAACGGCTGACGCATGCTCGCCCGCCTCCTACCTGCTGGTGCGCTGTAGCTTCATCACCCACACTGTCTTTTACATATTTTACAAAAGTTTGATCTAAAATTTGTTGCAAAACTTTTTTGTCAAATATTTTTCACATTTTCTCAAAAGTTTGCTGAAAATTTTTTTTGCAAGTTTTTTTCAAATTTTTTTGGACAATGTTTTCACAGAAAAAGTTTTTCACATTATTCTTTTTGGCAAAGTTTGCTTCAAAATTTATTGTAAATTTTTTCTTCAAATATTTTCATTTTTTTCTCTAAAATTTTCACAAAGTTTTGTTATAATTTTTTTAGCGCTTGGACGCGAGAGCCCTGCGGCGCGTCACGAGTGCATGCGGGCCATGCGAAGGGACGCTGCATACGGCGAGCCATGCAGAGGCGATTGGGAAACCGCGCGGGGACGCTGCATGCGACGAGCCATGCAGGGGCGATTAGGAAACCGCGCGCACCGTGCGCTCCGTGCACGCGGGCATAGATTTGAGATTGCGTAGACATAATTCATCATAAATTAGTTGACACTATGCATTGTAAGAACTACATTATTTTCGATCTCTTTGCATATAGCATGTCGTAGTTGAAGAGCTTGACATGATTGGGATTAGTGTAAAGCGCCGTCGTCGGGCTGCCGATCGAGGTCCGTACAAGTCCGCACTGTATACAACTTTTTTACCATTGGTATATGTGTTATGAGTGGACCGGGACAATCGGACTAAGTAGGCTGAAAATTGTTTAATCTTCCAATTTTGCTGAAGAAGCCCCACCATGAACATTAAGTATGTACCAACGTTTTGTTGCTATATGTTGAGAAGTTAAAAAGATAAAATTGAAAACACTATCTTTGAGATACACTTTTGCGCATGAAAACCAACTTTTAGATACCACACGCATGTTTTTGGACTCATTGTCATAGACATAATTAAGTAATTAACCATTGATTAGTTGATACCATGCATTACATTGCATTGTTTTCTCTCTTTTTATTTTGAAGCCAATTGCATCATTTTCTCTTTATGTAGCATGTCGTAGTTGAAGAGCTTGACATGATACATATATTAGACTAGTCTAAGCGCCGTCGTCGGCCCCCACAAGAAACCAAAAATCTTATCCGAGTCGGACCTGGCTCCGATCAGTTACCGCCTTACCGGGGTGACGGGGTCATGCAACACACAGGTTATATATGGGAGCATCCGCATCCACGTTCGGGAGGAGTTGCTTTTCTACGCCGCCGCCAACATGTCTTCCTCCAGGTCCAACATTGCTTCCACCGCTCAGAGCTCGCGATCCTCCGTCCAGCTCGATGGGAAGACGAAGTCGACGATGGATCAGCGCGAGCTGCAGCTGCTCGAGGATCACCAGCCATGGGAGATGCTGGACAACACGGTGCTGGCCATCATCGACCAGACGTACGCCGCGCTGCTCGAGATCCTCGGCCTCGCGGCGCCGCCGGCGGGCGGCGGGCCCGTCAAGGCCAGGCAGCTCGTCGACGCGACCGACGACGAGCCCGACTCGCCGGCGTCGCCGATGCTCTGCGTCGTGGAGGCCAGCGCGAGGCACTGCTGCGTCCGCCTGATCGACGGCTTCGACGACGGCGGCGGCATCCGCGCCTGGTGGGGCCCGGACCTCATGAGGTACATCTCCTTTAGCCAGAGGAGACGCCAGAAGCAGAAGCGAGGGACGAGCGTCAGCACCTCGTCGGGGACGGTCCACCTGGTTCGAGTCGATGGCGGCGAGGGAGAAGCAGGCCAGGGGAACCATGTCCATGGCTGGAAGAGTACAGGCAACGCTGATGACTGGCCGGACGTCTCGGAGAAGGGCTTGGTCGGGGTGCCGGACTGGATGAGATCTGTTGGCGCAAAAATTAGCCCAACGCACGAATGCGCTAGATCGCGCGGCACATGAAGGAGCTCGTTACAGCACCTCTACACAAACCGATCAGATCGGTTTTGGAAACCAATCAGACCGGTTTCGTCGGGAGCCCGACGAAAACCAACGAACTCTCGCCCGAGAGGGACCCCGTCGGGGCAAGTGCACGCAGGGTTGCTCTAGGATCGGCAGGCCACCTAGAACGCCCTCAATCGCCGTAGAGGCGAAGGAAGAACAACAAGTGTGAAGTTGGAAAAGATTAGGGCAAAGGAAAAGTAAAAAGATAAAAGTATTTGTTTATAGGGAGGGGAGGTCTTGCCCCACAAGGAGTCAAAACCCTAACAAATCTCGTGATAAACCACAACTTCAACTTAGATTACACAGACCAAAACCGGTCTGATCGGTTTGGAAACCGGTCTAACCTGTCCGCCTGGGTGCAAATCTTCCTGAAGCCATAACTCCCTCGTCCGAACTTCAAACAGGGCGATCCACAAATGCATTTTGATCGTCTCAACGAGGGCTACGCAATGGTGAAGTCCAATTCTCCTTTTGAGCACTTTAACTGGACCGGTCTGACCGGTTAAGGAACCGATATGATTGGTTCGCCCAGACCTGTCAAATTAGGGTGCGAACATATACCCTCTGTTTTCTAGCAAAGTATGTGTGCTACAAAACATTAACCTGGACTAACATTACCTAAGGACGATGATAAACAATGCACCGGCCATATATTGCTTCTAAGGGCGATAAAATCCTTTATCGGCCATGAAATTTGCTCTCACTCAAGATGATTTTGAAACCACTTGCTTTGGCCTCCATACCTGCTTGGTACTCCCTCCGTTTCTAAATATAAGTCATTCCAACTTTCTTGGAGAGTCAAACTTTTTTAACTTTGACCAAATTTATACAATAAAGTACTAACATTTATGATATCAAATAAGTACCATTAGATTCTTTCTTAGATATATTTTCATAGTGTATCTATTCGGTATCATAAGTTTTTGAAGTCATCTCTATAATTTTAGTCAAAGATAAAATAGTTTGACTCTCCAAGAATGTTGGAATGACTTATATTTTGGAACGGAGGGAGTAATTGTTGACCTCGCTGGTATCACCTCCATCGATCCTTGCTTCCGAATTCGTTGTAGCCTTCTCTTTTGAGTGTGAGACAAGCCTGAGGGACATCACCTCAGCTGTAAATATATAGAATCTCACTTGCTGCCTTTATCCACCTTTTTAACATCAATATATGAAGTTCTGACCAGATCATAACTAACAACAAACGGTCTTTGCATTGAAGCACAATTTGCATATGGAGGAGAATATTGAATAACATATGGTTGCATATGCATTCTATTATAATTCAAAGGTGAATAATAACAAGGATATGACCAAGACCATGATGTAGCTGGTTCAAAAAATGAATGCGGTACAACACCGTAGTTACCTTGAGATGAGCAAAAATTCGTTTGATTTGCTTGTTTTGGTGGAAATCCTGCTTTTTCATCTCCCTTTGGCCGACTCTTTTGCTTCTTAGTGCATCCTTTCTTCTTGTATTTGGTTAAAAGTTCTTCGAAGATCGGCCTCACCTTTTTCTTCAGATTAGCATTGCTGCTACTTGATGAACCGATCAGACCATTTTTAGACCCGGCCTTTTCTCACCAATGATCACATTTTTTCCTTTAGCTCCTTCAGCTTGATTTGGCCTAATTAATATTTAGAATTTTGCAGCTCAATGGTGTTTATAAAGGCATTTGCAGGAAAAGGATTCTGATCAACCTGCATTGCATGTAATGTCAGTCGTCCTTCATTGATGGCCGACTGTATTTGTCTTCGAAATACATTACAATCATTAATTGAATGAGAAAATTAATTATGCCATTTACAATATGCATGCTTTTTCAACTCATCAAGCGGTGGTATGGCATGAGACAATCTGATTTTTCCTATTTTCAGCAAGTCATCAAAGATCCTATCGCACTTGGCTATATCAAAAGTAAATTTCATATCTTCTTGCCGATTCTTGTGAACCGGCTTGAGATAAGAACAAGTACTAGGTTTATCTTTAGATGTCCACACAAATTCAGCAGTATAAACATTTTTATCTTCGTTGTCCGTACTATCATCTTCACAATCAAGTGCATAAACTGGACGACTAGACTTTTCACTAGATTTTTGTGAACTTCTAGAGTTTTGCCTCGGCTTTCATTAGCCAGAGCCTTTTGTAATACTTGACAAACATCTAGAAATTCCTGCCCCTCTAGCTTTTCTTTATGAAATTCAAGTAAACTATTATGAGCTAGATCAGCTAAATCTCTATCAGAAATTGTCACTCCATAGCATCAGTTTCTAGTATCTGTAAATCTTCTAATATATTTAGAAACAGTTTCATGCAATTTTTGCTTAACCGACGTAAGATGTGACAATCTCAATTCAGGTTCACCAGTAAAGAAATAATCATGAAACTTTTGCTCTAAATCTGGACAACTACGGATAGAACTGGGTGGCAATGAAACAAACCATGTAAATCTAGTTTGTAATATCTAGAATAAAACGTGTATTTTGTTGGACCTTTCAAGTATTTGGTAGTAAACTCTATATATTTATGTATGTATATATATAATATTAATACGATATCGTCGTTATATAAATATATGCAATGCAGTAGTACAGGTACGTAGTCACATTCGGTACAAATACGCGTAAAACCAAAAAGATTAGAAAACAAAACTAATAAAAGAAAAAAAAGAGGTTAGTACCGGCTGGTATTAACAGCAGGTACTAAACTGCCCGCCAGGCCCCGCGTGGGGTGCCGCGGGTTAGTACCGGCTGGTGTTACCAGCCGATACTAACCTGCGCACGTTAGTACCGGCTGGCTGTGACCGCTACTAACGTGCGGCACGTTAATACCGGACCTTTAGTACCGGCCACAGCGACCGGTACTAACCCATCCTGTGACCGGTACTAAAGGCCAATTATGAAAGTTAACGATGGGAGTGTCCAAGCGACCCAGGGAGTTTTGGAAAAAAACGATTATGAAAGTTAACGATGGGAGGGTTATTTTGTTAAAATTTTCTACCTTTCTGTTGGGCCATCGGATAGAGATCTCACGTTCCTGATTAGAGTTTCTATAGTTTGCACGGGAAGCTAGTTTCCACAGGATACGCTCCCCATGCTTTAAGGAGAGAGTAGTCCTTTAGGTTTGCTCAAGCATTCCTGGACGTAAGACAATACTCCCTCCGTCTCAAAACATAAAGCATTTCAACATATTTGGAGAGTCAAAATGCAAGACAAGTTTGATCATTAATAATATCTCTGTGTATTATTGTATTGTTCAAAATAAATCGTTCAACTAAGATTGGTACAAAACATGTTCCAAACAACTCAACCTGTTACCGCAAAACCAGCGCGAGTAGTAGATCAATATACGCATCTGGATCCACGAACCACGACCTGGCCGTTGGTTTCCCCTGCGTCGCCGCCGCCAACATGGCAACCTCCTCCTCCTCCACGTTCAACGCCGGCCCCGCCGCGAGCTCGCGATCCACCGTGCAGGACGAGGGGAAAGCGCCGGTGGATGAACGCTTACTGCAGGAGCTCCAGGCACACCGCCCATACAAGGCCATGGATGACATGATTCTGGCCATCATCGACCAGACCTGCGCCGCGCTGATCGAGTTCCTCGGCCTCGACGCGCCGCCGGAGGGCGGCGGAACCGTCAAGGCCCGCCAGGTCGTGGACCCGCCCGCCCCGTACTCGACGGTCCCGCCCATGCTCCTCGTCGTCGAGGCCAGCGCGACGCACTGCTGCGTCCACCTGGCCGAGATCGACGACGCCGCCGCGGCCGCCGCCAGTGGCAAGGCGTGCCCGCGGAGCGTCTCCCTGAGGCAGCGCGGCGCCCGCCCCAACCGCCGGACGAGGGCCAAATCCTCGCCGGGGATGGTCCATCTGGCGCGAGCCGGCGGCGGCACCGGCGACGACGACGGGCGGAGGAAGCGCGCCGGCGACATCGTCCGGCCAGACGTCTCCGGCCGGGAAGAAGGGATTGGTCGGTGTGCTGGACACGATGAGCTCGCGCATGGCTGCGGTGGCGCGGGAGGGGGACAGGGTGATTGCTGCGGCGAAGGCGGCCGGGTGCAGGCGCCTCATTGCCACCACCGATACCTGCAGGGTGGGCATGATTGTGGCGGCGATGAGGCGGCAGGTGCACCTCGACACGGTCATGCTCATGAGGATACGCCGGTTCCAGTACCACTCCTGGCTGAACAATGTCCACCGCCGCCGCCAGCGGGAGCTAGAGGACGAGGCCGCATTTGGTTTTCTGTATAAAACACACATATGCAATCCCTAAGCAACCCATCAATTCCAATGGTGAAGTTCGTCATTCTTGATGCCATGGCTTCCTTGGAGATGTAGGAAAAAGCTGGATCTTATTGCCGCGTCTTGTCTTGTTGATTGGGCTCAATTATGTGGGCCGCGTGCGGTCCTCTGCACCCTGCCGATTTAGATATTTTTGGGCTGTCCTGGCTTGTTTTCTCGTGCGTTGGTCCAGCCCATCCAAGCTACCACAGAAAAGTCCTGTTGACTGAATCCGCACGGGATACAAATACAACTCCAGAAAAATCGCACCCGAGCGGTGGATTGGTTACCGGAAAGCCCAGCGCAGCGCCGCGGATAAATCCACAGCGCCCGCAGTCACGACGGGGACAGTTTGCTCTCCACGCCGCCGCCGATATGCCAACCTCCTCCTCGTCGACGTCTTCCTCAACGTTCAACGTCCGCGCCGCTCAGAGGCCGCGACCCTTCGTCCAGAGCGAGCGGAACGCGGGGCCGGCGGTGGACGAGCGCGTGGTGCGTCTGCTCGAGGCCTACCGCCCGTGGGAGACACTCGACGGCATGGCGCTGGCCATCATCGACCAGACCTACGCCGCGCTGGTCGAGATCCTCGGCCTCGACGCGCCGCCGTTGGGCGGCGGGCCCCTCAAGGCCAGCCACCTCTTCGAGCCCCCCGACGACGACGCCCCTTACCTGTCGCCGGTGCTCGTCGTCGTCGAGGCCAGCGCGACGCACTGCTCCGTCCGCCTCATCGACGGCGCCCCGGATCACCACGAGAGGGAGAGCCTCGACTCCCCGAGTAGTGCTAGTGAGCCGCCGGCCACCCGCCGCCGGCAGCCCTTATTCAACCGCCGGGCGACAGTCAACGCCTCGCCGGGGATGATCCACCTGGCCCGAACCGACGCCGCCGCTGCCGCCGACGCCACCGGCGGCGACAACAACAACGGAGGCGACAGGTGGAAGAAGGCCGTGGGCGACGTCCGGCCGGACATCGCCGAGAAGGGCCTGGTCGGGGTGCTGGACGCGATGAGGTCGCACCTGGACACGGCGATCCGGCTGGAGGACGGGGTGATTGCCATGGCGAGTGCGGGCGGGTGCCGGAGCCGCATCAGGGCCACGGACATCGTCAGGGTGCGGATGCTGCTGGGGCAGGTGAGGTGGGAGCTGGACCTCGACGCCGTCATGCGCAGGTTCCGAAGCGAATCAAAAGATCGCTGGGCCACGCTGATGACCAACCGGCGGCGGCCGGCGGCGGAGATGGATGTGGATAAGGTCGATGCGGAAGATGTGCTGATGAAGAGGTTGAAGGGACTGCACGTTATGGGAAACGCCAGTGGCAGCGAGACAAATCATGGCGAGCAAGGAAACGACGATGCATTGCAGAGCATAGAATCCATTGTAACAGCTAAGCTTTCTTTGGATTGAAAACATGTGTCTTACTCCGCAGGAAATTTTTTATTCGAGACATGTTATTCATCTGCGGATGGATTTCTTGGCAAAAGTTTATATTTGCAATAATGTTCCAGCCTAGAGAAGCATTTTAAAAAAAAATTCTCGGTCGGTCACCCATCCTAAAATTACTCCGGGCCAAGCACGCTTAACCCTGAAGTTCTTTCGAGATGAGTTTCCGAAAAAGAAGTTACAACTTATTTATATGAGTATTTTATCAACCATATTAAGCCATGAGTTGTCACGCCAAACTCTTGCAGAGTATCATCAATTCTGAAGAGTGATCGTTTTTATTTTTATCATGTCCCGTTCGGCTTAGACCAGTAAACACTAGGATGAAAACAATCGGAAACGATCGGAAGGAGGCTTCACCACTTTCAGTTTCATATTTTTTTTTCTCGAAAACGAAAACGATACGATATTGCCGGAAACGAGAACGGTGTCAGCATTCCGATAATATCGAAAACGAAACTATACGATCGACAACACATCGGTTATGTCAAAACACACATCGAAACGTCAAAAACGATAAACACGTCAAACTACATAGTGTAATAGGGATTAATACATTAGCCTAAGTACTAGCTGTTAGGACATTTGTGATTAAATAATCCAAGTATTTTAACCGTAATCTTCATTCTTGAAGCATCACATATAGTTACATAATTAACACATAGTATCACATAGAGCTTGACTTAAACGAAGCATACGTCATAGAAACAAGATATCCTTCACTCAATGCTGCCTCAGTTATATCTCAAACATGTCTTCAGAACGAGCATACCTTAATGAAATCGATTTGCCCATTTAGCTAGAATTTTAATTAAGTGGGCCCCATAGCTTATGTTATAGCCCATTCTTTCCTCTCCTCCGATACGAACTTCAGTAGGTCTGGCCCAAAACTTCACGCGTCTGCTTGTTCTCTCATCGCGACTCACGAGCATAGCGCCGCCGCCGCTCCACGATGGCAAATCCACCAGCGATTGCTGATGCTCCCTTGCTTCGGCATCTCAACACCCCTTCAAATCGAAATCAAATCTCCGCCGCTGCTCCAATTGCGTGAGAGTTGACAGGAGACGGAAGAAGGCTGCCAGGTGATGTGGGGAGGAACAAAACCAGAGAGCGAGCACAGGAGACAAAAAGCCAGGGTGTCAATTATACAGTAATTATCGGCGGTAATTAGCCGGTAAAATACGGTATTTTGTGAAAACGATCGGAAGAGGTTGAAATCATTTCCGTTTTCGTTTTTGAATTGTTTTATCGTTTTCGTTTCGTTTTTTCGATAACAGTTATCGTTTTCGTTTAGCAAAAAAGTCGGTAAAATCTCGGAAACGATTCTCGGTAATCGAAAATTATCATTTTCGTTTCCATCTATACTATAAAGAGTGTCACAATTGAAACGGTTTTCTCACTCAAAAAATTACCCTTCTAAACCTCGCAGAGGACCCACAATTCAAAACCAAAAGTTGGCCCCGGACGACCAGGGGGGTAGACGCGTTTGGTCGTCACCCCCCGTTCTTTTGCGCCTCGGCGCCATCCCGCCCCCTATTCTTTCTCACCTTGGCATTTTTATATACCCGCTGCCTTACTTTCCTTTTGATCGCGTTCTTTGTATGGTAATGCAATCAAGACGCCGCTTTTTTTTCTTTTCTGTTCGTTGTATTCGTATGCAAAAATATACGCTGGTTTCCTTCCAAAAACGCCCCTTTCCTTTCCTCCACCTTCCTTTGGAAATTTGTCTGCCTTCCTTTCATTTTGATCGCGTTCTTTGTATGGTAATGCAATCAAGGCGCCGCTTTGCTTTCCTTTCTATTCGTTGTATTCGTATGCAAAAAGATACGCTGGTTTCCTTAAAAAAAACACCCCTTTCCTTTTCTCCACCTTCCTTTGTAAATTTGCTTGCCTTTCTTTCCTTTTGATCGCGTTCTTTGTATGGTAATGCAATCAAGGCGCCACTTTCCTTTCCTTTCTATTCGTTGTATTCGTATGCAAAAAGATACGCTGGTTTCCTTAAAAAAACGCACGTTTCCTTTCCTCCACCTTCCTATGCAATCAGGGCGCCTACACCTTTCTTTTGAAATTCGCCCGCTTTCCTTTCTTTATATGGCCGTGTGCATCAAGGAATTTGAATTTCCTTCTTTCCTTTTGTAGAGGTTTCCTTTAAAAAAAAGGAATGACATCTACGCAATCGGGTGTCTACTTCCTTTTAAAACTTGATTACTTACCATAGTTGTGGGAGTCAATCAGGGAATCGATTACTTACCATAGTCGTGGGCGTCCAGGTTCATCTACTTAGCCCTCCTGCCCCCTATATAAGGCGCCCCTCCTTATTCTCAAAGCACACAATCTCTCCCTTCATTCTCATCATCTATTCAGAGTTCATATTTCTTTGCAAGGGCGTCGGCGTCGAGCGCGGCACAAGGGTGGCCACGACGCTCGTCGTGTCCAAGCTCGCCAGGTAGAAGCAGAACGTGCTCCGCGTTGTGACGGTGTTCGGTGTCGTCGAGTGCGTGGCGTCTTTGCTCCACGACATCGGCGACGAGGAGAGCAACCTTCTCGGCCTCCCCATCATCAAAAAACTGGCTGCGGTGCCGAGTTGCTCATGGATACATGTATCGTGAATATTTTCTTTTATATATGTTGCTGATTGTTTAAGATTTAATTATACAAAAATTTCCTTCTGTTTTCGCCGGAGGCCCAAGCTTTCGATGTATGAATATATAATTTTTAATATGAGATGCTATTGAATAATTTTAATATGCGATCTAACAAAAGTATGCATTATTTTACATACTTATTTTTAAAAAATTAAGTTTTTTTAAAGTTATGTTATTTTTATAACACGTGCCTGTGGCACGTGCCAACCTACTGGTCCCTAGTAAACACCCTTCTATATTAATTAATATAGATCCAGCTTTGGTCGGTTTTACGTTAAAAAAAAAGTTCAAGTGAGCCTTAAAAACGAACGCCAGGCAGGCGTGTATAGCCTCGCAGTTCGACTTTCAGTCGGATTGCAAAATCCGAGTTGCTTGCTTTTTTAGAAAAAGGAAAAATTCCGGCCTCTGCGACCGCACACAGCTATATTTTTACAATATTTCAGCTCTAAAGCTGATCACAAATAATAGGAAAAGACATACACAAATGAAGGGAAATAATCAAAAGCAAAGTATATTGTTGCTTCTCCATCCATTCTTGCCAAAGATATCCAAAGCGATGATCTCCAATGCTTTGCTTGCTGAACGAACAGTTTCTCTTGTTTGCTCTCAATGTAATAGGGCCCAGAATCGCAACCAATATGCTCCCCTGAAAACAGCTTGCATAAAAGAGTCATTACGTGTACACCAAATTGCCCATAAAAGTGCTGCAACCCCACAAAAATCAATAGTCTTTCTTTCCTTCTTATGCCCGTTAACCAATTTCCAAGCATATGAGCTATTGACTTAGGTGGAGTTAACCCGGTAGCTATATGGACAATCCTCCATATATTTTTAGCATGCTGACAGTCAAAAAAGAGATGTTTAATTGTTTCATTATAATCACAGAAACAACATTTTTTACTCTCAGACCAATTTCTTTTTGTCAGATTGTCCTTTGTCAAAATTACACCTCGTTGGAGGTACCAAAGAAAAATCTTTATTTTTAGAGGAACCTTCAGCTTCCATATAAACTTATTATTGAAAGGGGTGCCCTGGTTGATTAGGTATTGATACTGTAAAATCGCCATGCCTATCCGAGTTGCTTGGTAGCTTCGGTTACATATCGGGCAAGCATCAAATACGCGCGACTGGCCGATTGCTTTCGACGTCGCCGCCGAAATGCCGGTTTCCTTCTCATTCAGCGTCTGCGCAACTCCCGATCCTCCTTATTACAGCACGAGGCAGAGGAATCGCCGGCGACGGCTCGGCGCGAGCTGCAGCTGCTCGAGGACCACCGGCCATGGGAGATGCTGGACAACATGGCGCTGGCCATCATCGACCAGACGTACGCCGCGCTGCTCGAGATCCTCCGCCCGCCGCCGCTGCCGGAGGGCGACGACGCGCACGTCTTCTCGGCCAGCCAGCGCGTCCGCGTCGGCGTTACCGACTCGCCGGTGCTCTGCGTCGAGGCCAGCGCGAGGCATTGCCGCTTTTCCGTGACCAGCAGTTTCCACGGCGGCGACACCGGCCGGCGGGAGTTCACGACGCACGCCCCGCCGGGGCAGCGGAGCCGGTGGCCGCCGCGGCACCGGCTGACCCGGGCGAGCATCGGCGCTTCGCTGGGCACGCTCTCCCTGGCCCGGGTCGACGGCGGGCGCCGCGGCGACTACTGGAAGTGCGCGGACGACGAGGTCAGCCGGCCGGACGTCCCGGGAAGGGCCTGCTCGGGGTGCTGGACGCGATCAGGTGGAGATTTTGAGGGTGTGGATGGCGCTGGAGGACATGATACGGGAGGTGGACCTCGACGTGATCGTGCGCAGGGACAGGTTCCAGAAGCGCCACCGCGTCAGAGAGATCAGTTGCCGGCCTGCGGCCGAGATGGACGTCGATCGGGAGGACGAAGCTGAGGTTCTGAGCAAGAGGTTAAAGGCACTGCACGTTTAACATGACGACACTGATAAAGAAAGTAGTGCTCGACAATAATAATGCAAACGTACTTCATCCAGTGAAATGACAAAGGAGAAACCGGTACTTCTTGCAATGCATTTGAGCTGCGAAAGAGCTAATTATGAACCTCACTCGATATACAAGGCTTAAAGACTAATCACATGAACATATGAGAGAACAGGAAATACATAATGACGGCATCGTTGAAAACTGTATACCTGAAAGTAGGAGCATTGCAGACTAAAGCATAATAATCAATTAACTGTCTAAATTATAAGGCCACACTTACAAGATGAGACAGAGCGCTTGTTTATATCCCATAATACATGATAACAAGATGAGAATATTTATAATGCTTTTGACTAGTGAAAGGGAATTATTTGAGGTTGATCATGGACAAAATATGGACGAGAGCAGGTATGACAAAACTGAAGACATGGCTACAATACCAACAAGCTGAAGACATGATTCTGAGAACTCAAGACAGCAAGGGTAAAGGAAGACCAAAATTTCTATCTCCCTCACATATCCTCAACGTCCTGTTTCGATGATGCAGGGCGACCTTCATACTCCAACCTCACCCCTAGGCTTGCAGTGATAACCCTGAATTTCAGCCTTATCTTCTCCATCACATCTTGAACTTGTTCGTTCTCCGGATCAGACAGCGGATAGCTGCTCACCAGCGCAGCTAGTTGCTCAATGTTCTTCCTGATCCTAGCTGAGAACACATTCTGATCAATGCGAGTTGCGGAGGCCCACACATCCAGGCAGCCCTGATAGAAAGCCAGTTCTTCACCGACCTGGAAACCCATCTTTAAACCAACTTGTCTTCCCTCTTCTTTCCCTGATGACAGGCCATCATTATAACCATTTTTGTACCCCTCCTGGTAATGTGTCTCATCTAGGAGTACTGATGGCTCGAGAAAATCAGCATCATTTTGAGGTTGCAGGTCCATAATATGATCAGGAACTTAATCTGGCTATACAGCAGACAGTTCCTCAAAAACTGTGATTCCAAAGGCCTGCTTCATTGATAAAACAAAAGGTTGAGAATAACAATTTCAATGAATACATGCTACAGGGAAAAATAGCTAAGTGCTGCAAATCAAGAGGTTGAAACTGCAAATGTATTATGTCTTCCCTAAACATCACCTATACTTTGTTACACATCAATAAGGAAAAGCACAATTAATTCTTAAAAAAGGTGCAAAAGATATCCAGGAATCAGGACACACTAGATTCATCCTTTCTGTGGAAATGGAAAAACATATTAGCGTTTAGGCTGGAAAAGCCATTTTCTACCTACTAACTGTTTTCTACAAAAACAATCTCGTATCAATAGTGATAGTCAATCAAGGCTTGAGTGCTTGATGCACGAGAGGCTTGCATATCCTAATACAATACAAGTATGTCAATACCTAGGCTCTACAACTAATCTGGATAGTTTACTTAGAAGAAGGAATTATATGCAACAACTCTGGAGGATCACGGTTGCACTAATATAAAGATTTTTCTCTGGAAAATGTATCATGACACGATTCAATAAGGAGAGCAATTCCTTGAAACAAATGGATCGGGAGACAGGATCTTTGGGCTCTGTGGACAGCTTAGAACTGCTGACCACACGCGTGATGATAGATGACTACTCCTCTGTCTGAAACTCTGAATCACTTCAAATGAGTTAAAGAGCAGCCCAAATCAATGAGAATGGTAGCTTGGATATAGGGTGGGGCAACTTGCACGAAGTTTGTAAGGTAAAGGAAAACAATAGTGCATATCCTACTGTTATATTATATAAAATAAATTTCCATTGTGCACTAGAGCAAAAGTGTATAACCTAGACAATGTGCAACATTAATATCAAGGCTCATAAGTTCAAGCATCCGTACAAAAGAGGAGAATCAATTTCCCAAATTTTCTGTCACATGGTGAGTCTTCAAACAGCTCTCACTTCAAGGAAAGGTCGATTTCCCAATTTTCGCAGGCGTGCAAGAAACTACCGCACTCTACTTTGGCTTAAACTATCACCACAGGATATTCAGTTCAAACAACGAGCAAAAACTTCTATACTACAGCCAATGAAACCGAAGAGATCAGGACACTGGAATAGGCGCAGCAGTAAAGCAATGGGAACCCACAGTTCGCTCGCAGATACAGCTCGAGATTTGGAACGAATCGAGTAAAGTTAGGGATTAAGAAAAGCAAGCACAGCTCTTCGCAATACCTCCGAAGCCGCCGCGCCGCTGGTGCCCCCCTCCCCTGGCCGTGGCCAAGCCGCTCGCGCCCCAGGCGCTGCTTGCCGCCGCCCGCCGCCTCCGGATGGGTTAAAGCGAGTTCCTAAATCCTCTTCCGGTTCCCAAGTAACAGCTCGTGGCTGCTCAAGAAAAATCCCAGTTCCAAAGGGCAAAGGCTTTTCATGGTCCGGGGAGCAAAAGAAAAATATTTTGTTCATCAATGTTTCCAAAGACAATCGCGCAATTACATATAGGTCCTTTCTATGTTTCTTTTTAGTCCTTTGAATCTTCTGCTAGGAAGTTACTAGTAATTAAAGCCTCCTTCAGGGTGCGTCTCAAACGATTGGAAACCGGCGCCATCTTCCTGCGGGCTGCAGCTTTCGTCTTCGTCTTCGGTTCGAGAGAGATCACCGCACGAGAGCTCTCTCCGTCTGTGTGACGTCGTCCGGCTAGGCATGGTAGACGATTCGGGGTCCTAGGGTTTACGGTTTAGACTCAAACCCCCTTTCCCCGGCCTCCCTCATGGCGTCCGCATCTCGAGTAAGTCCTCGCCTCTCTGCACGAAATACAATGCAGCGCTTTGTCTCCGAATCATGGTTTGCCGGTCCGATTCGGGGGAAAATTTGGGGGCTGGATGGGTTCCTTTCATTCATTGCGGTCGAGGATGATTTGTTGCATTCATTCCGTTGAAGTGATCTGTGGCGCTTTGGTTTTGCAGGTGAGGGTTGGCACTCTAGTTCCCCTTGCCAAGGACAATGCTGGCTCATCAAATGGATCCGTATCAACCATTCCCATCTTCGAGGGGTCTAATGTCATCGGGAGGAACCATTTGGTTGTCGCTGACAAGAGGATCAGCCGCAAGCATTTGAGCCTCCAGACCTCTGCTGACGGTTCGATTGAAGTCGTAGTGGTCAGTATGATAAAATGTGTTGGATGGTTGATGGTCCCACACAATTTTGTTGCTATGGTTTTTGATTTGGGAAATAAGGGTTGTAGTTCTATATGAATGGATTTTCAGGAAGGACCGAACCCTATCATTGTGCGATCCAAGGGGCAGAGGAGGAAGGTTTGTGCTCAAGAGAAAGCCAAGATTGCGCATGATGATGTCCTGGAACTGATTCCTGGTGATTATTTCATGAAGTATGTGGATATGGCGGATGAACATAAAAGTTCTGTACAAATGGACTCTTGTAGCATAAAGAAGGGAAAGAGGCATAGCGAGGAAGATAGTGCAGCAGTCAAGAGGAATAGACAGATTATGGAAGATGAGGCTTTGGCAAGGACACTACAGGTTAGCTAATATTCTGTTTTTGTTGTGAAACCATTTATGTAATGTTTGCATGACTGACAACAAGCCAGTCTGTGTTACTTGTGATGATTATCTTGGAGTAACTTTTCAAAAAAAAAATGATTATCTTGGAGTGTTTTTCCTGTTGTCAGTAGCTGAGTTTAATTGATTCCAGGATCTGCTTAATTAGGGTGATACTTCGGTATTAAAACTGATATTTGTGACCGATATAGGAGAACCAAAACTGATATTAAGCCAAAACTGTTTGTTGCTAATAGAAAATAAGGCCATGCCTCATGTGTCTGAAATAACATGTTGCAACGGATGTATTTGAGTTAATATTCTTATAGGTTTAAGTTCAACGATAAATATCTTGACATAAGTTTTGCAAACTGCTTTTGTGAGTATGATTTATGTGTGTTATTTCAATGAAGCATGACTGCATGTACAGATGACTTTGAACTATGATATGATAGTTCCTTTTTCTTTTGCGCACTTCACGAATAGCTTTCCATGTTTCACCACTTAAGAACTAAAAATTAAAGTTGAGGAATGAGGTAACGAAGGAAGGCTGGAAAGAAAATTTAATGAAAGTTGTTACACTGCACATATGAGCAATCCTTGTATTTTAATGCAATTGATAATATGATTCCTTTCTATGCCTTTCTGTGACGATGCTTGCTTTGTGCACCTTTTCTTGCTGAGTATCAGAGTTCACTTATATCTTTTCTTTCCTTGTGTAAAATCACAGCACACCCTTAAATTATGCACACATTTGATTATGTTGTCCTATCTAAACAGGAAACCTTCACCGAAGAGAATACAACTGTTTGTGGCATGACTTCTGGCCAAAAAATAAGTCAGCTTGATAGTGCTGGTTCTTCTGGAAAAAATAGTGAGAAAATGCACTCTGTTGGTCCTTTGAAGGATATGCTCCCATTGACTTTCCGGCTCATGCGGGTCCAAGGTCTTCCATCATGGACTAGCACTTCCTCAGTTACCATTCAGGATGTCATACAGGTTTTGTACTTTTGCTCATTTAACCGACATGCACTCTTTGATGGAATATGTTTGATCAATTCATCTTATTCGACATGCCAGTGCTGTTAACATAAACATTTATTTGTGACATAACTGTTTCACAAGAATTCCTCAACGCTTTAAATAATGCATATAAGAACTTTTGTGCAATGTGTGCTGGTTTCTGCCACTGTTCTCAAGAGTAACCTCTATGATGCAAGTATACAAACAAAAAAGAACACTTCTGGGCTGCAACGTTCACTTATGTACTGGTGTACTGCACATTTCTTCCATAGTTCCATGTATAGCAAAAGCATTTCAACTAATGTACTGGACCTTTTGCAAGGTTATTTCACAACCATTTCTCAAGAAAAAAAATTGTTATAAATTACACTATATGCCTACTCTGCCTGATTTGACCCAGAAGTATAGTAGTTCTTACTTCCTACATCTGAATGGATTCTTAGGGTGAAGTGCTTCTTGCTGTACTCTCAAATTACATGGTGGACATGGATTGGTTGCTTTCTGGTAAGTAATTGTTAGAACCGTAAGGGTGTCTTTCTTGTATGTTCTGTATTGCCGTGGCTGATGTTTATCAAATTTTTAGTTTTTTAATTTTTTTTTCAAAATAAAAGAAAAAGATCTTGTATGCTTACAGTTTCAAACATTACACAGTGAAGCCATCTATGTGCTATGACAATACTGAACTATGTAGCTGATAAAAGTGCAAACTAAGCATACATAATTTAAGAGTAATCCACTAAATTCTCAGCACCAAAGTGCTTGCAAAATCAACAAGAAATACTATCCCATCCCACCTTTAGAGCATCTTGGCTTCCTTCCATTCACACAGAACCGATGTATTCAAGAACCGATTGATAACACTCGTCTTACACTCATTCCTACGGCCATTTAGCACCCATCATTCAAAACCCTGAAACCTGGATCATTCTAAGATCTTAAATCTAAATCAGGATTGACCAGTTAAATCAATAATTCAGATGTTTGAATCTTAACCAATTAACAACAGTTTTGAAATGAGATGTTAATAGTTTTTTAGATGTAAGAAACAACAGAAACCTATCTGGAAAAGAAAAGAGAGAGAATCAACTAGGAGTCAAGAAGTCAGCTGGATGTGGGAGAGGGAGCTTGCCCCTGTCCATATCTGGAGTCTCGACAGTAACAGACGGGGCAGGATGGTAGCAGAGGGAAAGTCTAGCACCTTCAAGGTAGTGCTTGATGATGAGAGCGGCAAACAAGGAACAACTGGCAAGAAAGTTGGTGGTTAGAAATTCGTCCACTGGTTGTTAGTGAGTGCAGATGAGGATGAAGCAATGGTATGAAGCTGACATTGAGTCCAACTACATTAGTAGCGGTCGCAATACCGTTGTTGGTGTTGGAGCTAGCACCGATGTCTTGGAGGTTGTGCCGGGCTACTAGTCTTGAGGGAGTCAGGGAGGTGTCTGAATCTGGTCGGTCACACTGTCATGCAAGACTGAGACAAGAGTAGTTAGAATGTGTCAAGGTTTCACCTGAAGGTTGCCTTTAGTCTAGTGGAGGTGGCTAATTTCCTTCAAATACAGTGTATGTGCCTGTGTTTGAACCGCAAAAGCCACAAAACCTATTCCCACCAAATTTAGCTGCTCGAATTATTGTTGGATTTTGCTTCTGGAAAATTCAATCCAAAAGGCAACCTACAAATGTGCTCAAATTATTGTGCTATATAGTAATATATCAATATTTCCCTTTTCACCATCATTTGCACTAATCATTTTTAACGTTATACTAATTAGATGCCCCGTTGTGCAGCATGTCCAAGTTTGAGAAAAGTTCCACATGTCCTAGTACTACATGGACAAGATGGTGCTTCAGTAGAGCTTATGAAGGTTGCAAAATGCTGCAAACTGTTTGCTATCTTACGGTTCTTACATGCTTTTGCTCATTCCGTCTTCATGCTTGAGTGACAGAAACTGAAGCCTGCAAATTGGATCCTTCACAAACCTCCACTCCCAATTTCATTTGGGACACATCATTCTAAGGCCATGTTGCTCGTATATCCTCGAGGAATTCGTATTGTTGTGCACACAGCAAATTTGATTCATGTTGACTGGAGTTACAAAAGCCAAGGGCTATGGATGCAAGATTTTCCCTGGAAAGACACAAAGGATCTGAATAGAAAAAATCCATTTGAGAATGATCTAGTTGATTATCTTAGTGCACTTAAGGTAACAGGGTGTTTTCTGCATGCCCTTGTTAATCGTTTAAAATTTTCAGTATTTGTTTCCTGCTGATGTCTTGAAATTAGGGCAATTTGACTACAGGACACTGACAGAAAGTAACTTGTGTGTAGGGCACTGTTGAAAATTTCTTGTCTGACAAAAATGAGTGTCCTACAGCAATCACAGAAATGTATGTCCCTTAGACAATTTTTCCTAAAAAAAATAGCATTAGAAGTTTTAAAACCATCCCTTTATCATATCAGAAGGGGAAAAAAGGAAAAGTGTATGTATATTTTTTTACAGTTCCAGTTGGCACAAGAACTTGTGTTTTATCCACTCTACTACTCTTAAGTCTTAACAGAAAACTGGCATTAAAGAAATAGCTTATGAATATTGTGCTTTTCCAGACAACCGAATGATTAATCCAAGGAAAGTGAGTGAAAATTCATATGTTACTTAAATATTGTTGAATATGGAAATAGGAAACTCTACTTTTTTGTTTCGTCAGAGACACTAATTGGAACATCAGGTGGCTCTTAAATAAGTTGAAGAATGTTTCTTTGAATCACAAGATATAATCTGGCTTTTCTGTGGAAGAGGTTCTTCTGTAATAAGTTCCATTCTTGTTCTCTGATCCATCCCGGTATAACCTTGGAACTGTCTAGATTATACGAATCCCTTTGTTGTTGTTTCTGGCTACTACTTTTCTTGTACCTGTTCGTTTCCTCTGTAGTGGCAGTTTTGTTTAAACTCATCTTATTTATTTTAGGTAGTAAAGTGAATTGTTCACTTCATGAAAATGCAGTGGCCTGAGTTCAGGGTAAATCTCCCAGAGGTTGGTGATGTCAACATCAATGCAGCATTCTTTAGGAAATTTGACTATAGCAATTCAATGGTTAGTATGATTCTTTGATCTCAATTCAAAGTTACTTACATGCAGTGCTGAACAATTTAATTTCTTGGTTCCTCTCTCAAATATACTGGCACATGCAATGATGTTAGCATTTCCATCAAAATGTCATTTGGGGTTATAGCAAGTTTTGATGCTTAGCTTGATAAACAACAGAAAAATGGAAAATTATTAACCATTTGATTGTTGGCTCTGGATTGTGTTATCATGTACATTGTTGATGGACTGCTTGACCATTAAGGTTTTAATCAAACTAAAGGGATTGCATATTTTGTCATTTTGAGCGTCGTTTGGCTGCTTATCATTGCTTGGAAGAAATTTCATGTTGATTCATACAAACACACTGCATGTCAGGTTATCTATTATTTCTTATGTTATCAACCGATTATGTCATTTTGTGCGTCGTTTGGCTGCTTATCAAACGATTATGTTCTATTATTTAACCTCAAGTGATTATTTGCAGGTCAGGTTGATTGGATCAGTTCCTGGTTATCACGTGGGTTCCAATATTAGAAAGTGGGGCCATATGAAGCTTCGGAATGTTCTTGAGGAATGCATGTTTGATAGACAATTTTGCAAATCCCCTCTGATTTATCAGGTACCTTTTGTCTGTTTCTCCATTTTCTGGGGCATGCAACTTTGCAAAAGCGTGGTGGTGAATCTAATCATTTGATGTTTATAATATGTAAATACTTGAAATTAATATGTAAATACTTGAAATTAATAAATAAAAGTGATTACTAAACTTCATGCCTAGTCAACGTTTTCTTAACATCTATCCTTCCAAATTGAACCTGTAGGATGTTAAGCATTTGTTTATTCTCGGATGCAGTTTTCTTCCTTGGGGTCACTTGATGAGAAATGGATGAGTGAATTTGCATGCTCGCTGTCAGCTGGTAAATCAGATGATGGATCACAGCTAGGTATTGGGAAACCACTGATTGTCTGGCCTACAGTGGAAGATGTCCGTTGCTCAATAGAGGTAAAAACAGCTGCAAGGTTGATTAGTTTTTCTCGCATCTCCAAATGCTCTTCTTCAAATTCGTGAATGTATAAAATTGTAATGAAAAGAAGGCTCCCTGCTGTCTATGCTTTCTTGACATGCTGAAAACATCTAGCAGCTTCTGATACTCCCAATATAGATCTGTACTGACCCCAAGAACATGTAGACACAATTAATCTCATTCAGATGAATGCTTTGGCTTGCAAGATCCCCATTTTTCTATCATATTTACCTTAGTATCACCTATCTTATTTTTCTGCTATGCTATGTGTTTCATATTCATTTGTAGGGTTATGCAGCTGGTAGTTGCATTCCAAGTCCTCAAAAGAATGTTGAGAAAGTCTTCTTGAAGAAATATTGGTCCAGGTGGAAAGCGGACCATGTAGGCCGTTGGTATGTTCACTTTTCTTGTAATTACCTGAAGAACTATGATGCTATTTAAATGAAATTCCATGACTGTCACACCACCAGGAGGCTGCTATATAGTATTTACTGGCCCATTGGTGATGTACCACTGCACCATGTTTTTTTGCCAGTTACACTGCATAGCAATGATTGAAAGACTGGCATGGTGTTCATGACCTTTAATTAAGTGCCTAAGGCTTCAAACCTTCTGCGCAAGTCTAGCTTCTCCAGAGAAATATTTCTTTATCGATTAGTAGCCAATGGGGCAGTATCAGTAAAAGAGGCTAGGAAGGATGAAGAGGTGACTCTTCTAGCCCTGCCTATCTTTGCCATTTTCTGAAAAGAGCAGATGGAATCTCCATGTTTCTGTATGTGTATCAGTTCTTAACAAAAACATCCTCTACTAGTAAAGAATAGCTTGTAGCAGAGGCCAGATAGATTTAGCTCTAGTTAACAGGGCGGTGAATAATCTCTTGGTAAACCAAACAGCATCAGTACATCACTTCATAGCACTAGTAGGTAATGATTATGATTTTGGCTATATTTTTCGCTCAAGTGAGTCAGTTATATGGCCTTTAAAAGATTGCCCGCCTTGTCCTTTCTAAATGTTACAATGGTTCTTACTATTGACATGGAAATTTGACCTTGATTTTTTTCCCTGTACCAGTCGGGCAATGCCTCACATAAAAACTTTTACTCGTTACAATGGTCAAAACATTGCGTAAGTTTTTATACAACTTAATTCCACTCCAAGACTAATAAATAACTCAAGTATTTTTCTGGATGATCACATCTTAAATTGTCTATTCCCATCAGATGGTTTCTGCTTACATCATCAAATTTAAGCAAAGCTGCTTGGGGTGCGCTGCAAAAGAACAACGCACAGCTGATGATACGCTCGTATGAGGTACACTTTCTTGCATTTTAAGGATACTATCTGGACATTCTGCGTTACAGATTTTGCAAGAGGAACACCATTCAGCTTTTAAGGCCTAGCCAGGAATAGTTTACTACCAGTTGCAGATGATCCACGGTCATGATGGAATCGTTACTTATGCCTTGTCATTTAACCTTATTTCAGCTAGGCGTATTATTCTTGCCCCAAACACTCCAATCTGTACCTCAATTCTCGTGCACTGAGAAGAACAGCTCAAGCCGGGTAAGAGCTCGTACCTATTGTATATCGTGTGATTATCGATCTATGAATCCAGTTCCTGTGGATTCTTGTCATTACACCTTGTTTTTGCATGCATATCCAGGATGGCCTCGCCCTTGGCAAGACGATCAATACCAAGCTGGCCACGCTCTGCTGGAAAGGCGACGAAGAAAAGGAACCATCTACGAAAACCATCAGATTGCCTGTGCCATATCAGCTCCCTCCACAACCTTATGGCACAGAAGGTTAGCCGGTGTCTTAATTACAGGTGCATCTTGGTCTTAGTAAAAAGTCCTGTAACGTTTTTCCCACCTTGCAGATGTCCCTTGGTCATGGGATCGGAGGTACACAAAGAAGGACGTGTACGGTTCAGTGTGGCCGGGTCATGGGTAGCTACTGTCTGTATGCCAGTGATTTGTGATTGATTCCATTCTAGTGTTAGCGGCGATAAAGCTAGTGGTTTGCTGATATCGTAAATTCTGATTCTGATTCGATATGAGCCGTCAAACTTTGGATATTTTCAGCCTGTCGTGGCAAAGGGATATTTTCCATCTTGTTTAGGCGTGCGCAAAATGCCCATTCATTGGCTGCTTTGCTACTGTGGTGTTCGTGCGCCGTGCTGTCCTGGTCGAGAATTTATGCCGTGCAGAGCATCGTACATAAAGAGCGATCCAAAATTCAAGTTGGGTCGTACTTGCCAGCTCTCTTGAGTCAATTCTCGATCCTTGGGCTGTCGCTACTTTTTGTTAATCATCAAAGTAGCCCCTTGATCGTGATTACGCTTGATTACTGAAGCGAATCAACGCCGGCGCGGGGAAGCCGCCCGCTCGGCGGCGTCCGCGTTTGGGACGACGGGCAGGGCACGTTTTCGCCTCTGGTTCCCCTCTGGTACGGCGCCGCGTCCAGCCAACGACACCGGTGGCGCGTGGTCCGGTCGGCTCACGGCAAGCGCGCCGTGCCCCCGCGCGTTGGCGTCGGATGAGGCCGCCACGCCAAGCGCGACGCGAACCCACCGCCCTCCCCCTCCCTGCGCGACGCGGCGCCAGAGCCACCCAACCAAAGAAACGCCGAAACGGGGCGGGGGGGGGGCGCGTGACTTGCGCGCACGCCTCCGATCCCGTCGCCGCGCGCCCGCATCGCGTCGTCCACCACGTTGCCCACGCCAACCACCCAGGCGGGCCCCGCCCCCACCACACGAGCGGACGGAGGGCCGACGCCGTCTTCTATGCGGACGGGCTTTGACGCCAAGACCCACGTGAAGCCCTATCCACGAGCACCGGCGGGCGGCGGGGTCCAGGGGCGCGGCGGTGGGCCGACCACGCGTTGCCGTCGCGAATGTTCTCCGCCGGGGGGCGCCATCGCTGGGGAAGGGGGGGAATCCGATCCGTCCGGCTTCCCGATCCGGGGAGGGAGATAGCTGGCGCGCTACACGCTACCGCCACCGCCGTTGCCGCCCGATTTAGTTGATAGTTAATACTAATTTTGTAATTAAGTGGTTAATTAATTACGTATGCTACTGATGCTAATCCTCCGGTTAGGCTGAGGCATCATCTGACGCTGCCTGGGATGCTGACCATTCGCGTACGTCGGTTGTCTGGTTGGGATCCTCTGCGCGCGCGCGAGCGATTGTGGATCTTGTGTACGCTGACGCTACGCGATTAAATTTTGTGAAGCGATACCAGATGACTGATTTAGAATTCCTCATAACGTTTCCAAAAAAAAAAAAAAGAATTCCTCATGTGGCAAACGAGACGTGTTGTATCTTTCTTTCTGCTTTCATACTGTCTTTAACAAATGGATGAAGCTGGATTACATCACTTAGTTGCTTTCATGACGCTATAGTCGTTTAACCAATTCTTAAACACCGTAGTATATCTTATTTTACTAGACGATCAAGGCACGCAACAATTAACTTTATCTACAAGACCAAGAGCCAACTGCGTGTACCTCGTGTCGACATTTTCGACAGCCGGCACAGGGAGACAAACAGAGTTGTTGCGCGCAGAACGACGAGGACAATATTCTAACGGAGGAGGGACAACCATTACACAGCAGGCTTTGCGGCCAAAAGAAAAGGGAGGAGAAGCGAGGAGGAAAAGGGGGCCAAGAAACCACGGAGCGTCCTCCTCCTCCCGTCTATAAATTCCCCCACCTTTCCTCCCTCCATATATAGGAGGCATCGACGCCAGGAAGAGGGAGGAGCACCAAGGACTTCCGGCGCTTGTTCAGGATCCACATCTTCCCGAGCGAGTTCTTGGTTGATCTCTTCCTCTTCGACCACCTCCCCAAAGGGTATGCAACGCACCCCCTTCCGATCCCCCTTTCCCCTTTCTTTCTAGAAATCTGTTGAATATTGTTTGTGCCCTTGTAATTTTGCCCCGGCTTAGCTGTTTAGGATCCGCTCAGTAGGAAGATCCTAGTTTTTGAGGGAGAAACGGTTTGGGATTTAGGGTCCAGACTAGTTCACTCTCTACTCTTCAAGTTGGAATATCTTGGTTTCGGTTCTTTTAGTTATGATGATGTTAGGTGATAATTTTTTAGACCATATGTGATAGGTTATTGTGTCAAATTGGTATTGATCTCATTCTCTAAAAAAAAAAAATTGGTATTGATCTTGATTTTCTCTATGAAGTTTCTACTGCTCTTTGTAATCAGCCCTTGTGAACAAATGTCTGCTATCCTTTTTCCCCCCCTCTTCGAGGGGGAGTTTGCAATCATGAATTTTGTGTGATAATTCTCTCATGAATAATGAATTATGTTTAGATGTTAGTATGATGGTTGTTCTCTTGCTATCAAGTTAGTTATAACCAGATTGGATATGGTTGTTGGCTCTGGATTCGGTCAGTCAGCTTGCTCTGGTTTGAGGATGCCGTGTTGGGTAATTCTGAGCATGTATGTACAGAAAGAGTTTAAGCTTGATGGGAATATTTTGATTACATCCTTCATGAGATGAATCATGAAACTGAAGACGAAGCTAATAATATTACATAGACCAAAGGGTTGCTTATTAGGTTCGTTTGGATGTTGGAGAATCTGAATTGAACTGAAAGGGCTGAATATTGTGCTTCCAATGGCTCAATTTCTGTTTTGGCTGGTTGATTTGGTTATAGCTAAATATTTTCTAATTTCGGTAACATCATTTTCCCCTAACATCTTGCTATAATCGAGATGCCTTCATTTAACCTTAGGGCCACTTGGTTAGAAGTTAACTGGATTCACTGAACAATGATAAAAAAAAAACCATTGGGGTCTTAATATAGACATGTCACATTGGCGGGGGTTATTACTGAATTCTTCAGTACACCCCATTTCTATCCTTTTTTTTCTTGCTTTTAGGAAAAGTTATATCATATAGTTGAGATTTTATTAGAACTGTACAAACCGCTCCTAGATCCTGATATGGATGTCTGTATTGTTTCCCGGTGTGTACGATCTGACTTAAGCAGAAATTTGTCCTGACCTTTTAATAATACTTGATCATGGAAAGTGTATGTTTCTAATTGCGATATGCTTGTCTACTGCATGTTTAATAATTGATGCCATTCCTTTGTACAGCTCTTGGTGTAGCTTGCCACTCTCGCCAGTCAAGTTTTCATGTCTGATCTCGACGTTCAGATCCCAACTGCCTTCGGTATGCTTGTTATAGTTTTTTTGGCTTCAGTTGTCTGTGGGTTGCCATGCCTAAAATACAAGTTATTCTAATTTGTATTACATTTGCAGATCCCTTTGCTGAGGCCAATGCTGGGGACTCTGGTGCGGCAGCAGGATCAAAGGACTACGTTCATGTACGCATCCAGCAGCGTAATGGTCGCAAGAGTCTGACTACTGTCCAGGGATTGAAGAAAGAATTCAGCTACAGCAAGATCCTAAAAGATCTCAAGAAAGAGTTCTGCTGCAATGGTACAGTGGTCCAGGACCCAGAGCTTGGACAGGTATGGCATTTTTTTTTGCCAAACTTGTGTTTGATCATGCCTATGCGCGGTTGTTTAACCTTGTAGTCTGCCAGCTACTTTATCTGAACATTTGTATTCCTGGTGTAGGTCATTCAACTTCAAGGTGATCAGAGGAAGAACGTCTCAAATTTCCTAGTCCAGGTAGAGATCTTTTTGCTTGTCTCGCACCTATGGTGGCATCTATCATGCATGAAAGACGACTAATTCTTCTTGTACCCTTTCCTGCAGGCTGGCATTGTGAAGAAGGAACATATCAAGATTCATGGTTTCTGAGCAACCGCCAGGTCCATAGCAAGCCCTGCATGCAAAGCAGCTATCTATCCGGGGTGGAGCATATCCGGTTGTGTAAAAGCAGGCCAACGCCTGCGCGTTCTACTATACACATAAAACCTAGCCACCTCTCTGCGTGTATGCTTGTTACCGTTGCCTCAAATCTTGTACGAGGCTCCATCGTTCGATGGCTTCCCTCTATATCAGAACACGGCTGAATAAAGGCTATTTTACTATTGTTGTGTGTCAATTGCTTTTGCTGAACTTGATTTACTCAGTTTCTGCTGCCTTGTTCGCAACTGCTGGGGTGTTCTGCTACTTTGCTCTGCGTTGTCGCAAAGCATCATGCCAAGGTTGGGAGGGTTCAGTTACATTTGGTCAGTAGTGTTCTGGTTCTACTCGTTTGCCAGTTCCATGGGGCTTTCTGAATGCGATAGCTGAAACCATCGGCAAGATTCTGCCCATACAATCGCTGGTGTGATCATGGCAATCCTGTGCGAATAGACAACAGTTGGATTTGTTGCGCCAGTTGGAAGAAAAGGCGCAAGCTTTACGTGAGCGCTCCTGAATCAGGGAGGTTGTATCAGCTGAATGTCTGTACTTGCCTCTTTCTTGAGTCATGGATCCTGAGCTAACACGGGGAACACCAAAGGATGGCCAACTGAATTTTAACCTGGGTTTGTTGGACGAGTGAAACAATATCACCAGTTACCTTGTTGTCGGCGTGCAGTGCCCATGTTCCAACAGTTTGCAGACTTGCAGCCTGAGGCAAGCCCCCCGGCTGGACTCGAAACTAGACAAGTTGGTTCACGCTACTATGGAGCTGTGGGCTATGGGGTTCTTGAAAATGAAATGATAATGATTCTCCGACATCTCGTACCATGTCGGCATGACTGCTCAGGATTCCAGCACCTAATCTTGACCTTGACTTCCAAAGATGAGACTCACCCTACCCCGGCACAAAGGGAATAGGGGATGATCTTCTATACAGCGTGTCAGCACGCTGCGGTTCACGTAGAGGGGATGAAGATGGACATCACGCTGGCAACGAGGAAAAACCAAACTGTTCACTGTTTGGCCCCTTGTCAAGGCGAGTGTAATCCCAAGGTGGGGATGGGATTGCTCTCCAAGTTGGAGCATCAGAAGCGATCTTGTACTAGTGCCGTTGTGCGTCCCGACCTGTCAGAATCTTACCGGCGAGGGGACGGCGGTGGGTTTCTGATGCTGCTCTGCCACTGGCTCGCTCGATGATATGATGCTGAGCTTTTTGATTCCCTGAGACGAGACGGGGCGTCGCCGTCCATTTCTCCGTGTGTCGCGACGGGCAGGTGCGGTGAGTCATGCGCCGGTGAACGTGAGCATGGGATCGATCCACGTGGTTCGCCCCGGGAATACGGCGAGGCCGATCTTATCTGCTGCTTAAGGCAGCCTAATCTCGTAGGAGTAGCCGTTATCAGCAGGCTAATCCATCCACACGGAATGCATTGTTTAAAACAGTTGCACCATCAATTTCATTGGATGTGTTTTTTAGTGCTATTGGTATATACGCCACGAAAATCATACAAAAACTTATATACCACTAAAACAATTAACTGAACTTGCTCAATAAATGAGAAATGGGACATGGTGTCCCCACCCTACAATATTTGTTTACCATACATCGTCCTCTCTATCTCCACGAACGGCAAGGAGATTTCTTGCTTCAAACAATCCTTCTATGAGTCCAAGCAATCACGAACACCCCGCCTTGTGAGTACTGCATACACGTTGTTCTTGAAAAATACATGACCTTCTCTTTTACTATTTCTTGATTGGATAATTGCGCCCCAAATGGGCATGGGCCTGGGACTCGAATTCTCGCCAGCAAATGCCGTCTGAGCTAGTGAGATCGCCGGAGTGAGAATAAAATTGAAGCAACGAGTTCCGGAGCTCGTGTCGTGGCCGTCCGCTTTCGCTCCGATTCTGCCGTTGAAACGTCGCGGCGTCTTTTTGGATGCTTGCTTCTTTAACCTGATCTCTCCACGCCCTTTCTTCCTTTTCCTCGTCAGCCTCACATGCACTTGTTCGCTCGTAGTAGCCTTTTCCCTTTCACTTTTCCTGGTTCCTGGATTCGTGGTGCTCTGCTTCCGGGATTTCGTTCTCACGGCAACGAAAACAAAAGGCTACTCTAACACGAGTCTGCAGATGGCCAGTAACTAGATGGTGTCATCGATCACTCTCGTTTCTTCTTTTTTTAAAAAAAAAAAAAAACTATCACTCTCGTTTCAGCATTCAGCAAGGCTACGCACAGCACGAGCAGCAATGGAGCGTTACTGTTCGCTGACAGGCGTGCCGACCGACGCAGGCCGGGCTGAGATCTGCGCGCAGCGCGCATGTTCCGCCCATGCCCAGCGTGCGACGCCGCACGTTCTCTCCTCTCGCTGCCGCATTCCATCTCCCAGCTGCGTCGGCAGTGGTGCCCATGCCCTCGCGTATTGCCAGGATGATTGCAGCTTTCAGGTTACGAGATTAAAAAAAAGCTTAGTGATCAGAAACAGATTGCTAGTGTTGGGGCTGCTGCAAAATTGAATCCATTCCTGATTCCTCCAAAAGAATGACCGACATCGTTTGTTCCAACGTGACAACCCCATCGATCCTGCCACCACCATAGTACTCCGTATACCACCTTTCTCCCCACCCAAAAATCGACAGCCAGTTTTACACACAAACACACGAAAAAAAATGGATCATCTCCTCGACCAATGATCCTGCTTGCTGATCGTCGACGAGCTGTGCCTCTCTCGTCACGAGGCGTTGCCGGCGTTCCGGAGCGCGCACTCCTCGGGCGGCGTCGGGAACCTCTTGCGGTCGTCGCAGTAGTCGTAGATGAGGACGTTGCGCCCCACCCAGGCGCTGTCCAGCCGCTGCGCCTCGTCCAGCGCCCACGCGGGGGGCTGGTCCCACCAGCTGGCCCCGGTCGCCGCCGCGCACGCCGGCGGCGCGCCGGCTGCCGGCCAGGCGCAGGCGTCGGCGGCGAAGTCGCGGTAGGAGGAGACGAAGGGCGCCTTGGCCCAGTCCGTCTTCTCGAGGCCGCCACGCGTGGCCCAGTCGTCGGCGTTCCAGATGCTGGAGAAGATGTACATGGGCTTGGAGATGGGGAAGAAGCCGTTGCTGGTGGGTTTGGACGCGTCGTTCGGGTACACGCGGATCGGCACCTTGTCCACGAAGAACCTGCACGATTCGAGACAGCAGGAATACACAGGATCAAGGACGATTCTGCTGCGATCGTGGGCCAGCAGTGCCTGATCACGAGGCAAAAGTTGGAGCCAATTATTCCCGCGCGCTCGCTGATGCGGGAACAGTGGCATTCGCAGGGGTTGCCATGCCAGGGAGGGAGGGATCGCGGCGCACAGCAGAGAGAGAAGCTGCTGCTGGCCCGGCCGCGGACGCATGTGGCGTGTCGCGGGCTTGGAAGGGGAATGGAGCGGTGGGCATGGGCGTGACGGCACAGGACGGTTCGGCCCCGAAACAGGGCGCGTACCAAGTTTTTTTTTGCAGCAGCGGCATGGTTTGGCATCTCTCTCGCTAGTCGCTCCTGGGGGTCCCGGTCCCGGTGCGTGCTGTGGGATTTTTATCCCAGGGACAAGGAGGTGGGTGGGTGACTGACTGGGTGCATTCAAATCGCCTGATCCTGCTGACCCGTCGTCTTCGGCAGCTGCGATGCCGAATCTTTCCGGCCGGAGGCGGACCAATAACCATTGCTCAGAACAGAGCATAGCAAAGCTTACACGATGTGCTTACACGAAATGAATCAATCTGGTCTAGCGATGGATCGATCAGTGAAAGAAGCGGATGCTTACACGATGTGCTTTGCGTTCCAGAGGATGGCGTAGGTGTGGAAGTCGGCGGTGGGGTCGAACCAGAGGGAGTGGCGCATCTCCCTGCCGCCGACGCCGTTGTGGTACACGTTGGTCTGGATGATGTAGGGCTGCCCCGTCCGGTTGCCCAGGAACTCGAAGTCCAGCTCGTCCCGCAGCGGGGCCGCGTCCACGTCAGAGCACATCTGCAGCCACAAAAAGGGCACCGCCGTTTCGTTACATTAGCTAGCTGAGGTTGCCGGATCGACCGAAAGAGAGCAACGGACGATCGGCAACGCACGTAGTAGGCGGTGACGACGCCGGCGGAGTCGTTGCCGACGAGCTTGAGCTTCATGCTGAACCACCCGAAGAGGTACCGCTCCTTGGTCTGGAACCCGACGCCTGGAAGGAAAAGGAAAAAAAAAAAGAGGAAGGGGATCGAGGCTGAGCTGGGATTTGCATTTGAGCCTTGAGACACTGCATGCACCACCTTGCTGGGCAACTCTGACGATGGACCACCGCCACCCCGGACCTTTTCCTTACCTGTCTTGTTGTCGAGGTAGAGGTACCACGTCTGCCCGTCGGCGGAGGTCTTCACGTGGTCCTCCGCGCCCGTGATCTCGAAGTTGTCCCCGAACGACGCCGCCGCCGGCGCCGCGGACGCGCCGCGGGAGAGGCAGGACAGCACCACCGCGGCGAGGATGGCGACAAGATCACGCCGCCGCGGTCCCATCGCTGGTAGATAGCCGAGCCGAGCAGGGAGCGCCCCGGATTGGCGAAAGGGAAGGGGGGAGAGAAGGCTGCAGAGCTGCCGACGAGTGAGGCAGAGGGGGAGAGCGACGGAGGGCGGATGCTTTGGGGCGGGGCAAAGCACAAGGCGGAGCAGCGCCGCGCCGTCCTGTCTCTTCTAGCATCGGACGAGACGAGACGGGGCAGGCGGAGGCGGGGCGCGCTCTTTGTTTAAAGCTAAAAAAAACTGATCTGAGCTGCGGGTTTAAAGTAAGACACAAGTTGAGAGAGGTTTGGCCGCGTCTGCGTGCGCCGTTGGAGCCACTAATCTCGTTCTTGTGTATTTTAACGCAGGAGCCAGGCAGGCAGGCAGGCTTTTGCATTTGAAACGGGGCACTCTCTGTCTGGCTCCAGCGCGTTACGCTGGAGTGCGACCGCGAGCGAGCGCTGGTTGCGACGCACGAGCCTCAGATCCCGTGCACATATCACTAGATCATGTACTAGCAGTATCCATCAGCATCAGCCCATGATGACGCCCGATGGCCACCCCGTGGTCCATACCCAGTCAGTCCCCCTGCCCGACGAGCTCGATCGTGGATGCCACATGAACACAGATCGCGCTAGCTCGATTCCGAAAGCGTAGCGGCCGGAGCAGGAGAGATGATGGAGTCGAGCGAGATCGGAGGGCATGTGACCACTGACCACCGCCGAGGTGGACTGTGGGCAGGGCAGTGTATTGTGAGGGGATGGAAACGGCAAACCCAACACTGGGATGGATCGTGTGATTGAAGCGCTCCTGCTGAAAGCCTGAAACTGCACAGCACAATGGTTGGGTTCTGCTGCGGCGAGTGATCGCAGCTGCAGGCGGGACAGGAAGGCGGCACCCGCAGGTTTGAATGCCTTTTTTTTTAATAATGGTTTGAATGCCTCTGCTGTGACCTGGGGGCATCAATCAGCACAGCAAATGAAGGTTTGAATGCCTTTTTTTTGAATAATGGTTTGAATGCCTCTGCTCCAGCAACTCGTTTTGCTTCGTCTTCTTCTAGGCTACCTTGCGCCATGGGCGCCGACGTAGCGCGACCGTCGCCCGTGGCAGCCAGCTCCGGCCGATCTGCACTCCCGTGAAACAGGTTTTCCGCGCCCCATGACCATGAGCCGCCGCAATGCACGCACACGAAACCTGTGGCCCGGGGAAACCGGCCGTGTTGCTCCTGCGGCGTGAAATCGGCGTCAAGTGGATCTGATACAGTTGGCACGCAGTTATCTATCATCATCAGCATGGGTCTGTGGTGAAACAGGAACTTTGGTTTTTTTTCCCCTATTAAATGCCATTGACATCACTATTTAATTTCACAATATTATACTACCTAGTTATGCAAAAAAGAAGAAAACATACACGACTCCGTCTCATCTGAACATACCAAGTGGTAATGTCACGTTTACGCGATTTAACATTCCGTTGTTGATCGAGGAATTACACAAAAAAATTCTGCAATTTGCCAGAGTCCTCGTGAAACTGGGGGCAAAAAGAAAGAACAATAAATAGTTCACTTACTGAAACCGAAAGGAAAGGGTCCATTGGGCTGAACCAAAACGCCCTCGTTAGTCATTACAGTCATCATACTGTTTCCAGATTGCAACATCAATGTATAACTGTCAGAGAAAAAGAAACAGAAAAATGGAGCACGACTTGTATCAAGTAAAAGTTGTTGCTACGTTTCATGTTCACAAGCATTCACACGACTCAAGTAGGCGGCCTTTCGTCTCGACTAGGGCCTTCCTGAAGTCTGAGTCATCCCAAAGGGAGCAGCACTGCAAAAGCATAAGTCATCCATCAGACTTCTGAAAATTATACAATAACTTAACAGGCAAAGCAAAAGCATAAGTCAATCTACGGACGTTTAGAAGCACTAATGACATCTAGTCCCGAGCTAATGTGGGATGCACATCGAATTTTCTTTTATGCACAGAGAGAGCAGTGAGAAATCAAGAATGAGAACCAAGTAAATATTAAGAGCCAAAGAATAATACACGAAGTGACTGCCTCAAGGGCTTTTGCTGTCCATATCCATACCACCAAGGGCATATCAGGATGCCCCGTAGCACTGCTTCTGTTCAAATTCAAATTTCAAATCATGTAGCACACATCCCAGTGCCTTTTCAATGGTATTGATATGAAAGTAGCATGCCCCAACCATTTGCTTTCCTATATCCTATACAAAAGTAAGGTCTATAAAACCATATTTGGTGCACCTGTAAATTCCTTGGTTTCCCTCCATAACATTATTGTACACAACCAAAATATGCTACATTAAAAATTTACAAATGACAAACCACAAGACAGTGGTCCGAGATAGTGTTCAGCTCAAGCAAGTACTTATGCATTTGCAACTTGTGCAACAATAGAACATTATATTGCTAAAAAGGAACATTAAAAAACATGCTGTGCCATGACAATACAGAGCCACTGTGTTTTCTTACAGTTCATCTAGCATGTAAACTGAGAAGGAACTTACAATCTGCATGGATATCACCAGTATGGCCTATATAGCTTTACTTGTGAAGAATACCCTTCTTGGGCATTTTAGGCTTCCTCTGGACATGATTCTGAAAGATGGAGAAAGTATGGACAAAATTAGAGGGCACATAGATAGCAAAGCATATCAAGAAGGAAACAGCTAGGCACCTTTTGTCTTTGCAGAGCCTCAACGTCTGTCCTCTCCTTCCAGTTACTCTTACGCAATTTAATAGGACGGTTCCCAACATATTTTCCTGAAAGAAATTTGTTCAAAAGTAACAAGGAAATAGTAAATCAAGACACGCAGATAAGTTGCACACTCAATCTGCAGAACATAATAGTAGAGACTAGAGATACAAACCATTCATTTCCTTTATTGCTGCAGCCAGATCAGTAGGGTTTGAAAAGCTCACAAATCCATAACCTTTAGTTTTACCAGTCCTCTTATCTCTAACAACCTGAAATATAGAATACAAAGGCAAGTTAAGGCCATACAGAATCAGAAAATGAATGCCAAATGCTGCAAAGAATGGTCAGCACAAGCCACACTATGTGGCTGAGCATCTTGGTTTCTTTACGAGCTAACCTCTTAACTCCTCCATTGGTCAGCCTATGTGAACTAGTATAGGTTTCTTCAGGTGAGGGGATTTAAGCATGGAAAGAAGCAGAGAATGAGTTCAATAAAGGGGTACATTGTTAGCCACAAATTTATTCAGGCATGTGTAAACTCTAAACCTACTCTTAAGACTGCTTTTCTTTTTAGTTTTTGCTACTCCATATGCGTTAACATATTCATGCCACTTTCAGAACTAGCAAATATGAAGTAGCATACTGCTACGAATAGGATCCATATGAAATATCTCCAGTGTTCTAGTTTTCTCCCACACATGCAAAATTTCGTAACACTTAGTTATTGTGTCCACCAGTGAAGAATAGAGAACAATATCAGTATGTGTATTGCAACTGATGTTCTGTAAACTGCCAGCATTTGCAGAAATAATTATTATTTCGATCATGTTGGATTTCCCTTTTCTTTAGACAGTCCCTTGGGCTTTGGCAACAGTCAACAATAGAGAGATCAACATGGAACAATGAAAATTCGTTTTTATGTTTGTGAATCCTTTTCACTTCTTCCATGCTTTATTACGCGCCTGACCATTAAGAGATTTTAGTAGATCTGAACTTACAGATTTATGTTCCTCCAAATCCTTTTAAGCGTCATCATTTACCTACTAAGTAGCTTTCGCAGATCTAAACAACTTATGAATTTACTCCACCCTTGTTAGAGTAGAGGGCATGTTTCGACTTTGGACACCACTGTTTTCTATTGTATAAATTGAATTTATGTAAAAAATCAGCTAAATTATTACATTATTAAAGAACTCTTTGAGGCATATCTACACATCTCGAACTAAATATCTATAGAAAATAGTGGCAATAAAGGTTTAAAAGAGCCAGTTGTGCAAAACTTATGTTGCATAGTACGGTTCCATTCACAAGTAACTGCCTTCCAAATATTATGGTATGTAAACGTTCATGCCCAAAAATTAGTTCCTATGTTACGGTGGAGCTCATGGATGATATTGAATCTACTCAGATTAATTAATCATATTGGAGCACATATTCCCATAGAATCTACCCTAAGCCATCAATTTGGCAATAAACTTCCATCAACCTTTGAAGAACCTCATGCAGGCTGTAAAAAAGTTATCTACCTATGTTCGTCAGTTAGGCCAGAATTACATTGAACTATATATTGATCAGGCTGACAACTAGCAATGAATTTCAACACCTTGTGCCATAAATTAAAACCTGAGCATTTTTATGACCTTGACTTCAGTATAAAAACTCTAGAAACAGTTTGACAATGTACTACACAGCTCATATTGAAGAGAACAAGTTTCACCACAAATAAGTTTTTGGGACAGAGAGGAGTAAAGTGGTTACCCTTGCCATGTTGAAGGAGGGGAACCGCGAGAATGCTTTGGAGAGAACATCATCATTAACTTCGTTACCTAGATCTCCACAGAAGAGCCTATAGTCATCTGAAAAAAAATTGTTTGAGTTGAAACCCAAGTATAATCGAGAAAAGTGTGAGGCGTTAAACAAAGGGAACCGAACAAGAAGAGGTCGCGCTCCGTACTTTCGGGCCAGTCGGTGAGGGTGGGGTCCTCCCAGGATTGCCCGGCGGCGCGGCGGGGGACGGGCTTCTTGCTGGTGGAGGGATCGGAGGGCCTGGCGTTGGCGGCGGCGGGGTCGAGGACGTCGCTGGTGGCGAGTGCAGCCTTGACGCTCTGCAGCGCCTCGGGGGTGATGGTCTGCGCGTCCCGCTGGAAGAGCTGGTGCGCCTGGTGCAGCTGCTGCTGGTACTGCTGGTAGCTATTCGCCGCCATCGGCGGCGGCATCTGCGGCTGCGGCTGGTGTTGCTGCAGGTGGAAAGGGAGCGGGAAGTAGGCGCCCCCCGCCGGGACCGGAGCCGAAGACCCAGGGGGTGGCGGCGGAGGAGGATTGGAAGCCATGGAGGCGAATCGGCGGAAGACCCAGGAGGATTTCTATCGTGTTCTGTTTCGTGACGAAGGGTTTCCTCTCGATCCCAAGAGCTAGGGTTTCCTCTCGATCCCAAGAGCTAGGGTTTCCTCTCGATCCCAAGAGCTAGGGTTTCCTCTCGACGCCGACTCCGCCGCTCGTCACGCGCCTCCGCCGGCCCCCTTCGCCTGTGTGCCCGCCTCCGGCTCAATCTTGCTGCGAAGCAAGCGGTTCAGCTACGGATTTGTGGAGCAGAACGATGAGATTTGAGACCCGACGGACCTGCGGGGATGGGATTTTGGATTTCTACGTGTGCCCATATTTTGGCTGGCCCAAACTTTGGCATGCCAAAATTTGGGTAGCAAACCAACCAGGCTCTAAGTTTCTCCTGTTTATGACGAAAGCGTACTATCCACTTTACGTTTCTCCTATTTGCAAGGTTTCACTTTGCATATTACGTTTTCATGCAAGATCTCCAATCATATAATTGGTCTGAACCCGGCGCGTTGCCGCGACAAAAATTGAATGGATTATATGTGAAGTTTAATATAAAATGTATGAAATATTTCGTGTGTCTAGACATGATGGTGCACGATGATAGAAAATATAGATGTTACAACCAGGGTTAAAAAAACTGTTTGAAACCGGTCCGGTAGCTATATGCCGGTTACCGCTCAAAACCGACACTACCAAACCGCTCTTACTGGTTAACCGGCCGGTTTGACCGGTTTACAGGACCGGTTTTTATTCCCAAAAAAATCGGTCTAACCGTGGGAAAAAAACCCTGGTTACAACTAGTGTTTTGTTCAACATAAGTCAAATAAATGATTTGCATTGCGACAACTGGGACATTTTTGTTGCACGTAGTAAAGCCCGAAAAGTAATAGCCGTTCTTTTGCGGAGGAATTTGCATAAGCCTGTAGGCAAAATAATGTAAGAAAGAGTGGAATATGTTACTTGGAGCTGGTCCAAGGTAACATAGCACAAACTCATAATTAACAAAGTAAACAACCAAACCAGAATGAAATAGACAACATATAGTGCCGCAAGAAAAACTAGTGCCACACACATGACAGGCACGGAATGGGATAGCTAAGAAGTGCATGTTCAGTTGTATACTATTCGGTGCACAAGTTGAAACATGCAAATTAAGTGAACAAAATGACATTAAGCAAACAGAGGTGAAAGTAGGACGTACCCTGCGTGGCCGTGTAGAAAAGGAGATCAGTGATCTTGTATCGTACCTGATGGAGATTGGTAGCATCGTAGACGAGATACATGTAGCGGATGAGCATTTGAAGGACCCAGATGGTGGGATCGTTACAAAAGCTAATTAGGTCGATACCGATAGAACATGCTCTTCTTCTTCGGCAGGCTGTGCGGCCATGGCGCGTCAAACGGCAGCGGCCCTGCCTCTCTCCCGACCCTACACCGCTGATCCCACGGTGGTCTGGATTCTAGAGGTTTGCCCCCCCCCCCCCCCCCCCCCTCCCCCCCCCCCCCCCCCCCACTTTGACGTTAGCGAAGGGAAGCAGCAGCGACGAAGGCTACTTCGCGGGCAACGGTGGCAGACAGGGTCTGGAAGGTTCTGGAAAAGTGGTGAGTAGGACAACGCTGACGAATGTAGGCGACGAGAGGCGAACTACCATTTTGTGTCCGGATCAGACGGGAGGTCTCTGGAGAAGCCGATGCGTGGAAGGCACGGATAAAGGGCTGGATTTGAACGGAAATTGTTGCATGAACAGTTCTACAGTAGCATCAGTAGGGGCCGTCGGATGCAGTATGCGCGATTACAACGGAGGCATGTTACCATAGGACTGTAGCAGGAAAAGTGTTATGAGAAATTAAAGACTTGATATGATTACTAGGACGAAACACGCGCTTCATTGCATGCGTAGACAGTCGCACAAACTGCTGGTGCTGCAGACATAGTATGCACAAATATGTGCTTGTTCAATAGCTTGTTAGGCGTACTTGACAACACATGAAAGTGATAATTAAGACATAAAGTCTTGCGGGCGAACAGCGTGAAGCTCCTTCGAGCGTTGTGAAGGGCCACGTGAGCTCATGGGCAGGTGCTTTGGCAGCGAACACGAAGACGGAGGGTGACGGTGGCGCAAGGCCGGCCTGATGGCGTGCGAGGAAGAGCTGCTACCGGTGGAGCAGGAGGGAGAGGATAGTAATTGGAGAGAAGAAAGAGGAAGAGGAGAGATGACGTGCTGACATGTGCGCACCGCAGCTGCGTGACGTCCATGTCATCGAAACATGTCGATGGCCAAATTTGAACGGCTTTGTTACTTAGTTTTGATAGTTAGTTGATCAACTATTTCTGTTTTTACGGTTGATGGTCAAAACTCAAAACCAAACTGAAGCCACAGTTGAATGGACAAAATATAATGTTCCTTTTTTTATTACATGGTTAACGTAATAATGTCGGCGTCCATTTCTCTTTAGTCTTTACCGAAATGAAAGTTACTAACATCGCTTTCTAAACTCTACTAGGTTTGATTACCTCTGTTGTTTACTTCTTCCGTTCCTCGTAAAAATAGCTTTTAACCAGAACCGTTAATTAGCTATTAAACAAGAGAGAAGTGTTTTTCATACTTTTCTCCAATGGCGAATGAGGACGTGCTTTCCATGTAGGATCCTCCATTTCCCCCTCGGTTAAAAAAAATCCCCTAAACTAACCACACTACTAATTCATGAGTGAATAGTGAATAAACCAGAGGTTGTTGTTTTCTGCGTGTTGTTTTCATGAGTGAATCTTGTGATCCATGAGCTAAAGATGGATTGATGGATGAATAATTTCACTGTATCAGCAGGGAAAATGAAAAGGAGACGCACGTGCGCGTACACTGATTTCTGTCGTGCATGCTGAGGAATTCAGGCTGGCTCGGGCCAAGCTACGGGACTGTTTTCGTAGCAAAAGGCCGGCAAGGTGGTCCATGGGCTGACGTTAGCTTTCACTCGGTCGGCCCATTCGCCCTCCAGAAATCGAAGCCCAACCTCGTCTCCTAGATGTCGCTCGTCGCCAAAAATGGTGTTGGGCGTCATGGAACTGTATAGCGTGGGAGATGCGACACTCACCGTGAGCAGAGCAGATGACTGGAATCATGGAGGAGATATTCGTTTGGGTTTCGGCACTACTCCAAGAATGTTGAGGCTGCTTTTGTTACGTGGTTAATGTAATAACATTGGCTTCCATCTCTCTTTAGCCTTTACCGAACTCGAGCTTTTCAGTCTACCAACGTAACTTCCTAAACTCTGTTGTTTACTCCTTGCTAGTGCTTTACGGGTGCACCTGCCTTTGTTTTCTCGTGAGCTGAGAGTAGGTATGATTTTGACATTTTAGATGTTGCTAGATTTTATAGTTGTTTTTTTAGAGGAGATTTTATAATCTTTTTCTCTTTGACAAGTGAATCAGTATATCCAAAGATCATTGGAACTTCTAACTTTGGGACTAGTACTAGACTACTAGTGAACGGTGTAATTGAAGGCAGGAAGGTACCTGTTCAGGGGAAAAAAAAAGTCTGGAAGGGAAATGAGATACAAGTGTGTCGGAATTTCAGGATCTGAAGCCAAAGTAGGTTACGCCACAAATCAATCGCTCCACACCAAAACATGGCTCCAAAAAGTAGCCTTTCAACGCCTTTCACGCGTCCACGACCTCGTCGTCCTTGACGCCATCACGAGCTCCTCGCGCCACGCCGGCGGCGCCGCCTGGGTCGTCCCGTCGATGGCATTGGGCCTGCCCAGCGCCTTCAGCGCCAGGTGCGCCGCCTTCTGCCCGGAGATCATCATGGCGCCGAACGTCGGGCCCTGCAACCAACCACATGATTAGTCAATCAATCCAAGAATCCAGGAGAAAGATTAGCACACTATCGAAAGAAATCAATCCTTTTTTTTTTCTCCTCACCATTCTAGGGGCGCCGTCGATCTCGGCGACCTCAATGCCGGTGACGATCATGCCTGGCACGACCTCCCGCGTGAGCCTGACGATCTCGTCCTCGGCGGTGTTCATGTCGAGCGCCTTCATCCCGGGCACGGCGCTGATCAATCCGATGTCCTGGAGCCTCTTGACGCCCGTTGCCCCGAACGGCCCGTCGTGGCCGCAGGAGCTGACCACCACCTTGGCCTCCATCACGTTGGGGTCCATGCACGACTGGGTGTCGTGGTTCATGGAAACCAGCGCCCAGTTGGTGACCACCCCACCGACGCGGCCCTGCTTCACGATCAGGTCCTCGACGGCCACGGCGTTGAAGAGGGGCGGGCCAGGAGGCGGCTCATGATGGTGGAGGTGAAGAGCGCGGCGTGCTTGATCACCACGTAGTCCTCGGCCTCGTCGTAGGCGATGCCCAGCTCGTCGAGGAACCCGTGCGCCGGCTTGCGCACCACCATGGCCGAGAAGAGCTGCCCGCCGAGCCACGCGCCGCCGCCGGGGGACACGGACTGCTCGATTATGGCGATGCTGATGGAGGGATCCTTGGAGAGCTCGTACGCGCAGGAGAGCCCCGCGGATCCCGCGCCCACGATGACCACGTCGGTGTCGGCGTGGGTGATCATGTCGGTCATGTACCGGCGGGTCATCTCGCGGGCGACGATGGACTCCTTGATGGGGCTGAACTTGAAGGCCGTCAGGTCGTAGGGCGGGGTGGACGGGGAGGAGGAGATGGAGGTGGAGATGGGACCAGCGGCGCGCGGGGTGGCGACGGTGACGGAGGACGGGAGGCGAGCGCCAGCGAAGGAGGACTTGAGGGTCGACGCGGTGGCGGCCATGGTTCAGAAGCTTCTTGGGTTGCTGTGGAGACCGAAAAAGCAACGCCACAACTGCATGCGGCCGCATGGCTTATCCCCACCGTCGCTCCTTGCTTTAAGATCCGGTTTGGTCAACGACACGCCTGATTCCTGCATGCGGCTTCTGCCCCATTTCGGCATCCTCCGTCCCTTCATCCGATTCCCGGCCTTCATCCCCTCGCGGCCCCGAGTCGCACGCCGCGGCGCCGCCGTCGCCGTCGCCTGTCTCTTCATCCCCGAGCTGCCGCTGCCGGCCAACCTGGCCTTCATCCCCTCGCCGCCCGTCCCCTCAACACTGGTCTGCTGAGCACCTACGCTGCCGTCGCCGCGTCGTATTTCCGCCTCACGCGCTGCCGCCGCCGCGTATCTCCGCCTCACGCGCTGCCGCCGCCCGTCTCCGCCGCGGCAGCATCTCCGCCTCCCGCGCTGCCGCCGCAGCCGTCTCCTCAACCCCTTGCTGCCACCGCTGCCGCCGCCCTCCGCCTTCCATCCATATCTCGAGGATAGCGAGGCGCCATTCAGTCTCTCGGAGGTGCTCATAGGGGTAGGGTTGCGTGCGTGTATTCATAGGGTTGAGTGTGCGTGCGTTTGTGAGCGTCTGTACTGCGTTTCGCAAAAAAAAATATATAAACTTTTTCTTGCTATATAAATAAAAAGATATTGACATGCCGTTATTTACCGAGAATGAAACTTACACTGGAACTGTCTTTTGTGACCTCGTCTGGAGTCTGTCATTCCACCTTCATTATAAATATCTTGTCTAGCTGTAGAGTATGCACAATCTCTTTTTTTGAAAGAAAAGAAAAGAGACAGTGTCACTTGAATTCCTGTTGAGTATAACACAAACTTTTTACGAGGCCTATAGTTTGCTGAAGTAGTATATTTCTATGTTTTCATCACTTGAGGTAGCAGCTAGCTATATATGCATTACAAATACAAGTCTAGAATGGCGCTAAAATCTGCCATCCGCACCGCACGCAGCGCAACCAACCAATGACACGTGCACGCCACGAGCGTGGTTTTCCCAAGGGTACCGGTTGTGGCCAGTAAGTTTTCCACCGTCGATTTGCTTCAAACATCGTGCTGGTGGATCTGGAACTCACGAAGCTGGTCCCACCACTTTCCCCGCCGGGCCCGCTTCATGCCTGAGTCATTCTCTTTGCGAGGCAGATCCCCAAGCACACCAGGCAAGAATTGAGGCAAGGAAAACCAAAGTTCACAACTTTGTGGCCTTGATGAGTACAAAACGTCAGAGTACTTCACTAAAAGTGTTGTAATGACTAATACTAGATTGTATGTTACTTTGAGCTGATGTAACTAGATGTTCTGGTTGTAAGAAATGGTTGGTATAACCAGCATTGAACTGAACCACCTTATCACTGAAAGTCTGAAACCTTTGTGATGTGTAGGAGATCTGCAAATAAATGTTGGGAGTTGCCACTAACTAATTGTTGGATGCTTCACCTTTAGTTATGTCCCCCCACTACATTCATTCTGGCTTATACTGAAACATTCGTAGATTTGATTTTTTTTTTTCCTAAATGTGTTGCACACCCTTTTTTTTTTTGATATGTAGAGTATTTTGACATAACATGGTGGTGCCATTGGCAGATAAAATTGTTTACCTAATGCACTTGAGAAGGGGGATGTCTAGAACAAAGCAAATGGAAAACAATCTAAGAGTTGGCACATTTTGAAGTCTCCTGGTTGGATATTCCAATTCGTAGTCTATGCCTAAACAAGTTCTAGCTTCGTCAAGTATGTAGTATACTGACTCTACCAAATATTAGAATGCACCGTGCACTGTAAATCAAATCTAGGAAGCACTGTGTTTGTCTAGAACAACCATGTCAAATCTCCAAGAGGTCAATCATGAAAATGGACGTCGCTGCAATTTCCATCCCGGAAAGAAGTTGGTACGATAATTCACTTTGGATAAAATACAAACACGATAGCTAATGCTATCAAAATCTTCCCCAAACTTAACTTGCTTCAAACGCTTTGCAGTTCTATGTGACATTCAAGCTTCAATTGAAGAAATCAGGCTCTACCAATTGATGAGCACATCTAGGGCCACTGCTATAGCGCCCCCTGACCTAATAAGTGACGAACTTCAAAAGGGACACCAAATCCGCTTGCTTCGATTGAATGGCGAGAATCTGGAGCTTGCAGATGAGGGATCCATGTTGGCTGAGGATGAGAGAAGAACAGAGAGAACGAAGGAAGGAGAAAGGGAGAAAAACTGCCAAGCCACGAACGGAGCGAGGCACGCTGAAAATAAAAAAGATTAAAGAAGCACCTACACGAATCTCGAATACGAAGGATGATGAGAAGGGGAAGTTGCCGGCCCGGTGCCGCGAGATACCAATATCTCGCGCGCCACCAACCAGATACTGACAAGTCTAACTACGATTCTATCTTTTTTTTTAGAGAGAGAGGAACTACGCTTACCCATCTTTAGCCCATTAAGGGCCCAACAGCGCCCCGGCCGTCCTTCTTCTTCAAGTGTTGGACCCTTAAAGCACGGCTGCCACCTCACAGGCTCTCAAACACCCTCTAGGCCTCGTTGACGATGGCTGTCTAAGACCACTGGGCCGCAGGCATTTTGTTGGAAACAGGAAGCATGGGCCATAGAATTAGTTGGACCCTGAAACCAGAGACTTGCCCAGGACTTACTTGATGAGTATCGATCCCACCAATTAAACCTTGCAAGAATTTCTATGGTGTGAATGAATCGCCGAAATTGAAACCAGAGACAGAGCACCTCTCGACTTGGTAGACACCAAACGCTACCATCAGAACCACTAAAAAAAAAAAAAACTACCAGGCACCATCAGCACACTCGTTGGCGCCTTTGGGTCCGGTGAGACCACTGGTCATCAGTTCATCACCACCGTGCTTCTAGAATGTCGAACCACTCGAGAAGTGGCGTGCTGGCCTGGGACGGACGGATCCGGATAGGATCAGCTACGCGCGAAGTTGGAAGTCTCGTCCACTCCATTCATTCATTCATTCATTCAGAAACACAAAAGAAAACAGAGGAAGAAAAGCCTGAAATTGCGATGTCGCGATGTGGACGATAAACACTGAACATTTTGTGCCATGCTTACTTGGTCGCCCCTCTTTCCTCGCGGCAGCCCAATCAGTCCTTATCCGATCGGCCCAATCCTGATTTGACTCATGCGTCACGGCCCTTGGCATCCCTCCCTCTTGGCGCAAGCTGCAATGTTCAATCATTGTGTATGTGTTGTTCAAAAAAAAAAATCATTCTGTATGTATATCTGACTATCTGTTAATTTTAGAGGCATCGTATTTCTGCAATCCAGTTCCGCATAGGTAGGTGCTGGGACAGGTTTCCGCAGAAAGCCGGAAACGATAGCAGAAATGGAAGACTGTATTTTTGACCTCATATTGTCACTGTATCACAGTCCCGTTTTCCAAACTGTGGCGGAATATCGAATTGGCTTGGCCCATGTGCTAGTTTGTTGGTCCATTAAGCCCATTTGTAATCATATATTATGCTTGCGTGGTCATGTAAAGAATGCCGATAATAGCAGTATTGTTAATTTTATGGTTTTAATGCCCACTATACATGATGGGTAATAAATGGCCATGCATGCCCGGTTCGTTTAGGATTATCATCCCAGCTCAGTGGATTATTTTTCTTACGTAATACTGTTGTTAATTAGCTTACTTTAACTATCAAAGCTAACAAATAAGTTCTTTTTCCCGGTGAGTGAGAAATATTGTTTGAGTTTATTTCTTATTTGGCTCTAAAAAAGTTGCTGGTTCCTTCTTTGGCCCTCAAAATTTTTTAGTTCCCTATTCGACCCTAAGTACAACTTTGATTCCTCATTCGGCCTTCCGTTGGGTTTTCCGTCCGACCGCTATCAAATGACATGTGAAAAGACCAGTTTGCCCCTTTAGAAAATGTGGGCCCCACCATAGGCTCTCTCCTTCCTCTCCTTCTCCTCTCTCACGGAGTCACGGGCTGCACATGCTGAATCGGCCGTTGCCGCGCCTCCTCGGCCGGTCGCGCCTCCCGTCCTCCGTGCTGCCGCCAAGAACCAGCCGCGCCTCCCCATCTTCTGTGTCGCTGCGTCCTCCACGCCGCCACGCCGCCGCCCGACCTTCCCGTCCTCCACGACATCGCCGAGGCCCGGCCGCGCCTTCTCGTCCTCTGTGCCGTCACTCGCGCCTCCCCATCGTTCGTGTTGACGCCCAAACCCGGCGGACCCCCGTCCTTTGCGCTGCCACCCAGACCCGGCCGCGTAGCCTCTGCCCCGTCGCCCAGGCCCGGCCGCCTAGCCTCCCCGTCCTCCGCGTTGCCACGCAAACTTGGATGCCTCCCCGTTCCCTGGGCCGGGAGAGAAGGGCTTGAAGGACGTGAGAGAATAGGAGGGGCCAGGAGGGAGGAGAAGATAGACTGGTGCAGATCGTGAGAGAAAGAGGAGAGGAGAAGAAGGGTGGTCAGTGAGGCCCACGTCCATTCAAGGGCAAATTTGTCTTTTCACATGGCACTTAACGGTGAGCGGATGAGAAATCAAGCGGAAGGCCAAATAGGGAATGAAACTTGTACCCAGAGCCAAATAGGAAAGAAAAAAAATTTAGAGGGCCAAAAAAGAAACCAGTAATTTTTTTAGAGCCAAATAGGAAATTAACAATACTGCTATTATCTACATTCTTTACATGACCACACTGCACACCCCTTCTTAACCAACCCTACCCACCGCCTCCATCTTTGGCGATGTCTCCATCACGGCATCGCCAGGTCCACTCTCGACACCTCACCGTGGTAAAAATTCCCCTACAAGCAAACCCTACCACTCCGTGGGCATGTACAATGAAGGGTGTTTATACACATGCGCTTAAAGAGATAGCAAATGCCGTCATATCATTAAGCTTTGGTTTAGAATGAAGTCAAGCCCTACAGTACAAACTCGTGCCTAAATAGGTTTAATGACCTTGTTAAGCACAAGTTGCAAATGGCATGGTAAAAAGCTCGTTTTTTCACTGAACACCTCATTCTCAACTAAGCCACCTTCATGGTACATGCTCTAATAAGTAGTCGCCCGTGATTAATACGACTGAACAGGTACAAGTTTTCCGTCTGCCGAGGAAAAGGATTCGTGAGGAAAAAAGGGAGCCCCTGCATTCAGTCACTCACCGTCACAGGTCGCAGTTGAGGTTACGCAAGAAGATTGGTTCAGACTTTAGAGAGGAGCACGCACGCAACCGACCTCATCGATCAGCTGCAGTGTGCAGCTAGCGCTAACCACTGCTACTGTCCAAAACGTTCTTCTTCAAGTGTAGGAGCGCGAAACAAGTTTTTGTCCCCGTGCAAAACCGATCAGCTAGGCGACGTGTCGGCCATCACTCACCGTTGCAACTCTCTCACCTGCACCAGATGAGATAAGGATCGGAAGTTGGAAGCCAACACGTCACGTACAAGTTGCATGCATGATTCTGAGGGCGGCGCTCTACTAGCTATAGCAGTAGCAGCTTTTGAGAGGCCGGTGTACGCCGCGCGCTGACTATAAATACGACATGATCCCGGGCAATTGAAGCAACCAAGGCACGTTTGCACTTGTAGCTCCTCATTCTCCCTGCAAGTGTGTGTCGTCTTGATTCGTTAGTGTACCTCCGCTGCCGGCCATGGCGTCGCCGTTCTCCGTGCCTTCCTTGGTCGGTCTCTCGATTCCCTCGCGACGCTACATGCCTACATTATTTCAATTCAATCGCTGGTGGCAGGTGATCTCATGGTAACTTTGTTTTCGTCCTGACGCATGTGTGGACGGGCGTGCGCAGATCATGGAGGAGGAAGGGCGGTTCGAGGCGGAGGTTGCGGAGGTGGAGTCGTGGTGGGGCACGGAGCGGTTCCGTCTCACCAAGCGCCCCTACACCGCCCGCGACGTGGCGCTCCTCCGCGGCACGCTCCGCCAGAGCTACGCGTCGGGGGAGATGGCCAAGAAGCTGTGGCGCACGCTCAAGGCGCACCAGGCCGCCGGCACGGCCTCCCGCACCTTCGGCGCGCTGGACCCGGTCCAGGTGACCATGATGGCCAAGCACCTCGACACCATCTACGTGTCCGGGTGGCAGTGCTCCTCCACGCACACCTCCACCAACGAGCCTGGCCCTGACCTCGCCGACTACCCCTACGACACGGTGCCCAACAAGGTGGAGCACCTCTTCTTCGCGCAGCTCTACCACGACCGCAAGCAGCGGGAGGCGCGCATGTCGCTGCCCCGCGCCGACCGCGCCCGGGCACCCTACGTGGACTTCCTCAAGCCCATCATCGCCGACGGCGACACGGGCTTCGGCGGCGCCACGGCCACCGTCAAGCTCTGCAAGCTCTTCGTCGAGCGCGGCGCCGCCGGGGTCCACCTCGAGGACCAGTCGTCGGTGACCAAGAAGTGCGGCCACATGGCGGGGAAGGTGCTCGTGGCCGTGTCCGAGCACGTGAACCGCCTCGTCGCCGCGCGGCTCCAGTTCGACGTGATGGGCGTCGAGACCGTCCTCGTGGCGCGCACCGACGCCGTCGCCGCCACGCTCATCCAGAGCAACATCGACGCGCGCGACCACCAGTTCATCCTCGGCGCCACCAACCCGCGCCTCAAGGGGCGGAGCCTCGCCGCCGTGCTCTCCGATGGCATGGCGGCGGGGAAGAGCGGCCGGGAGCTGCAGGCCATGGAGGACGAGTGGCTCGCCGCCGCGCAGCTCAAGACCTTCTCCGACTGCGTCAGGGACGCCATCGCAGGCCTCCCCAACGTCTCCGACCAGGAGAAGCGCCGCAAGATCCAGGAGTGGGACGCCGCCACCAGCTACGACAAGTGCGTGTCCAACGAGCAGGCGCGCGACGTCGCGGCGCGGCTCGGCGTCGGGGAGCCGTCCGTGTTCTGGGACTGGGACCTGCCGCGGACGAGGGAAGGGTTCTACCGGTTCCGGGGCTCCGTGGCGGCGGCCGTGGTCCGCGGCCGAGCCTTCGCGCCGCACGCCGACGTGCTCTGGATGGAGACGTCGAGCCCCAACGTGGCCGAGTGCACGGCGTTCGCCGAGGGCGTCAAGGCGGCGTGCCCGGAGGCGATGCTGGCGTACAACCTGTCGCCGTCCTTCAACTGGGACGCGTCGGGGATGACGGACGCCGAGATGTCGGCGTTCATCCCGCGCGTGGCGCGGCTCGGCTACGTGTGGCAGTTCATCACGCTCGCCGGGTTCCACGCCGACGCGCTCGTCACCGACACGTTCGCCAGGGACTTCGCGCGGCGGGGGATGCTGGCGTACGTGGAGAGGATCCAGAGGGAGGAGAGGATCAACGGGGTGGAGACGCTGGAGCACCAGAAGTGGTCGGGGGCCAACTTCTACGACAGGGTGCTCAAGACCGTGCAGGGCGGCATCTCCTCCACCGCCGCCATGGGCAAAGGCAAGTTGATGCTCGTGCCTGTGCCTGAAACAACAGTATTATTTTTTTTAAAGTTTGTTCTTGAAAAAGTTTTTATGGAGGATTTATGTTTGGATGCTGTGTGCTTGCAGGAGTTACTGAAGAGCAGTTTAGCGTTGTCGCCAAATCCAGGATTTGATGAAGATTGAGGGAGGGCAATGATTCAGGCTCTAATTAAATAAATGAAAAATACTGTAATAAACTGGCCTGAGACCATCAGCTACGGCCTACGGGAATATGCTTCTTTACAAATTGCGTTATGGGCGTGCACGAATCGCCTAGCAGCGTATATATGAATCAAGTTACTACTGGACCAATCAGTTGGGTTGAAAGTTTTATTGACATGTCAACCCTGTACGATTTTCTGTCAATTGAAATTGAATAAATCATTTGATTTATAGTGCTGCGTTGCGGTACTGCTATGCATACATGTCAGTGTCACGGTTCAGTTGTCCAATACTCCTTCCGAAACCTGAAATATATACCTGAAAAACTGCACTGTACTTTCAGATCATCTGCTACGTGAAGAAGGTTTTTACAAATTGCACTTTCAGATCACCCTTTCAAAATTACGTCGCGGTTATCCATTACATACTCCTCGAAAACCTGAAACACATGCTTGAAATACTGCAGTTGCAGTAGCACACCATGCTCTTCTTCACAATACTGGAGGATCATGCTTCTTCTTCACTGGATTAAATCCAGAAGGCAAAAGGTCTGCGTTCTGACGAGTGGTGAGGCAGCTTGTAGATTCTAGCCCTCCTGTTGACAGCGCAAAGCTCGCCGTCGCCGGAGTACTCGACTAGGAATGTCACCACGCGAAGCAGCATCCTGACTCCTGAGGCTCGGAGTGCTCGGAGAAGGCATCGTCGGAGTCGAAGTTATCCTCGTTCAACTTGTATATCCTCGTTCCCTGATCGCCGTAGTGCTTGGTTAGTATGTAGAGGCGCCGCCGCCGTCGCCGCTTCTGTTCGCTCTCATTAGATCGCCGCGGCGGCCTCGCCATCTTGTAGATGCAATTTCGGTCGCCGAGTTGCTAGCAGATGGGATTTGCCCGGTTTAGGTTCAGGGGCTTCCTGATCGGCAAGAACCCATTATATATACAGGGAAGAGGCGGCGAGTTTACCTTGCCGAATTAGTGTCGGGTTCGTTCCTGAAAGCGCCGAAACAGAGTTGGATACACGCTTCCTTACCAAAAAGAGAATTCCAATTTTTCTTACTCTATATATACACCATGATCACATTCCTACTACCAAAAGAATGCAAAGATTTTATTTACGAGGATAGTAGAATTTTCATTTTTCAGGTCGAGCTCCGAGCAACTACACCTAGTTTTCAATTCTACTATCCTCGTAAATAAAATCTTTGCATTATTTTGGTTTGCAATAATGATGTACATCCCCGGTAAAGTTTTTGGCCTTCATGACGGTTTCTGAAGTACAGATAAATACGGCTTTCTGACTGAGTGATATGGGCATAAATACGGTTTTGAACTTACAAGAACTGTAGTAGCCTAGTTTTACAAAACATGCAACATAAGATAGTATATTCCTGCTTCCCCCTCCTTTACTTATTATTAGCCCAAGGCTTCAAAATGGAAAGGACAACGATGACAGCAATTACCAGCAGAAGGATAATTGCAATCAACATGCACTTCCTCGATTTCTTCTGCAGGCTCTTTGCGGTGCGTAGCGCCTCAGTACCAGTTACCACATGGTTTACAGCATTTTGAACCTGAAAGTTGAAAGGCATCAGCTAGCTAGCAAGCCAGCATGGCAGGATTTCCAGTAACACTGATGAAAAACTGAGGTTTTGCTGTGGTTTAGAATTTAGATTAGTAAAAGATTAATCAGAGCAAGAACACAAGTGGCAAACCTGATTCTCAATATTGTCTAGAATCTCTCCTTGTGCATCAACAAGAGCTGCCATGTCTGCGAAAATCTGAAGAGAAACAGTACATGCCATGGTTTATTAGTGACCAAGGAGAATTTTGGAGACAATGTATCAACTCTTAACATGTTGTAGGTTAGTAGATTATATATGATAATACTAATCTTTATCATAATTTATAAGTAAACCTCTTTTGTTGAAGTTTTGAACAACTCTGATAAAACAAACATGAAACATCAAAGATGCAATCTTGCCAAAACTACCTGTTGCAGTTCGAGAAGCCTTTTCTCAATCTCCATGACTGCATCATGACGCTCCTGAATTTCTTCAACTGTTGCAAGAATCTATACCTCATGTGCAGTTTATGAAACATGTAGCAGGAATAGTTAATGCACTGAGAGGAGCAGTTTGCCATTTTTAAGTGAAATCAAATAAGCTGTAGTGCTAACTGACCTGCCCTCGGCCAGTCCCCTGAATTGCTCTCTCGAAGATCTGCTCACTGCTGCCCGTCTCAATGAGGCGGTCGATCACCTAGTCATTGTGCCATAATTGTGGTCAGAAAATGTTAGCATTCACTGTACCTAGTTAGTAGAACCAGCACCCTCACCTCTTCAGAAGGCTTTGTTCCCGTGACTGTTCAAGTTCAAGATTGAGGTTTGTAAATATATATGTTCGCAAGATAACTCAAACCAAAATGATGATTAAAGAGAACATGAAGCAATACGGAAGAATTCTGTTACCTGTGAAGATCCTCCTCTCTACAACTTCTCGGTACTCTTCTTGTATTGTTTGCCTTAGATTCTGTCACGGATGCTTAATAATGTGATGTCAAATCTTTCATTTTATTTTTGCACAGAAGATGGAGTAAGGCAATTGCACCTGGAAATCATTCATTCTTTCTTTCAGCTTCTTCTTCAAAGCACTGCAATCAAAATTCACCGTTTTATCGGATAAGCAATATCCTTTTGATATATTGCACAAGTAATGTATGCCGTACATGTCACTGCTAATCTGTGTCCAAATTCAAATAATCGTGGACTAACTGATAAACTGGCGAAAGGTCTTGAAAGTTGAAACTGGTTTCTGCTCAACTTACTTTAAAGGAAAAGTGAAAAATATATGTGATGGTTGGAGGGTTAAAAGCAGCGAACCATTTGTACTTTTTATCTTATAGCGTCATGGTAAGCAGCAACCAGCAACTATCTAGTGCTTAGCAATATTCAGTTGTGTCGGATTGCTCTAGATGCTTTACATATGCACAACAAACGCATGAAGATCTTACATGGTCATTGACATCCTTGATCGATCTACGCTCGTACCCTTCCCACACCCGGGCTTCTTTCTGTTCTCAAGATTCTGCAAAACGAAAATTAGAATGGAGCTCTGACGACCATCAGGCGAATCACATACTGAAGACAGGTTAATGTCTGTACATTTCTGTCCATTTGTTCCAACTTCACTTTTATGTTGCGTGCGATCTTCCCTACTTCATCAATGTCTTTCTCCATGCGCCCCTTGATCGCTGGAAGGTGCGTTATTTCGGACAAAAGTTTCAGTTAGATCATTCTGCTAAGAAATGGAAACTGTCTTTGTCGACAAGTGAAGTTGCACCTTTCATTGCAGACGCCTTAGTGACTGACTTCGACTCCTCATTAGCTTCCTGCAGGTTAATGAATGACGAGGAAAATGCAGGTCTCATGGGTAACTAACATTTCTCAACGAACTTAGTTTTTTAAAAAATAGTAACGGTTACCTGAAGCTTGTGAACTATAACGGACATCTTATCCAACAGCATTTCAATCTCTTTGACCTAGCGAAAGAAAAAACTATTTGTAACAAATATTTAAACTATCTGTGCATAGTTAACTGCCACTACTACCAAACCACATATAAGACGAGTTGAGGGAAAAAAAAAAATTCAGATCTGCACTTGTGGTTGTTTCATCATAAACTGAAGATCAAACCTCTTCAAAGAAGTCCTTGAGCCCATAATCCGATTTGTGATTCGGATTTCGATTCCCCATCTCAATGTCCCTCTCCCTTTCCGGCTTCTCGTCGCTTTCAAAGGAATCCTATATCGAATTGATGTCAATTCCACAGCGGTTCCAACAAGGGTATCAGTAGATTATCCACGGTTACTACAGATTCTGCACTGAATTTGGTATCTGGGTCTTTACAGGTTATCCCGACAAGAAAGCCAGTTAGGCTTCAAAGCCAGATGTTCTTTTCTTTTTTTTTTTTTTGAGGAAATCAAAGCCACATGTTCTGAGCACGAAGGAAATCACTATTCCATACAGTCTAATTACTAAGCATGAAAAATAAAAAATAAAAGAAAGAAAGAAAGAAAATGATAGATAATCTTGGAAGGACGAACTGTAGTACTGAACATGTACCGTTAGAAGATTGTTCATCTTGTCGTCCTCGGAGAAAGAGGCGGAGGATCCCTCCCTTGGGTTTCTCGTGCGAAGAACAGCAAGCCGATCAAGAAGGAAATGGTGTATTCAGAGGACTTTGGAGAAGCCGTTCTGGCCAGGATGGCTAGTAATAAACTAGTTAGCAAGGGTGATCCTGGCGACGCCGGCCAGCACTAAAAACAATTTACTAGCAAACAACCAGGTTAGCAACTAACTAAAGAGACTTAATTAGTATTCAATGGTAATGAAGACGCTGCCAATGGATGGGAGAATGCAGAGGTCCTCCAGTCATCCCCATGGAAGAGGCCGCCGTGTTATTTATTTGCTTAACCGAATGGTTCGCCATGAGTATGTGTCGTGGGGCTTCATAGATCGCGGATGCAACGGGCCCGGGCTGGTGCTTGTGCATCCGGCACAATTTGTGCGGGCCGTTGAGAGGCTGTTGGACTCTCTAAGGCCTCATTACCAACGAAGGCGAGTTGGGCCAGAAGTTCTACTGCCTGGAAAACAGCAGCAACAAGCAGCGACAGCGAGTTGGACTTTCAAGTTTGTCTTTGTAATATGGGCTGTAATTATCCAAATTACGAATGAAATACAACCCGGTTTTCTTTTTTTAAAAAAAGCAGCGGCAGCGGAGTGTCAGTCCTTCAGTCCAAAGTAATGTTGGGCTGTTGGCAATAGCCCGCTAATAGTCCGCTATAGCTACGCTATAGCTTTTTAAGACAGATACCGCGACGATATTGCAAATATTATCGCTAATACCGCTAACTCCGCTATAGTGTGAAATAGTGCCGCTAAAAGCGCCGCTAACTCCGCTATGACTGAGTTATGAACTTATATACTTGTAATTTATGAACTACGATTAATATCTGATGACTTATTGTGTGTATTGTGACTTATTTTTATATGTTTACTTATGTTTGCATTCGTGCCTAGACATATACTTTTGAAATATAATATGAAATTCTTGAAGTTAGAAAGTTTTAGCCTAAATTTTACTGATTTTTTACATACCGCTAAAGGCAATAGCTTTCGCTATAGCTGCGCTATTGCTTTTATAGCTTTTCTAAAAACACTCCGCTAAATTCTATAGCCCGCTATTGCCAACATTGTTCCAAAGCGAACCATTTCGGCATTTCTTACTTACCTACCAGTGCGGCAGTGTCTTTTTTTACATGCATATCACGTTTTTCATCAAATAGAAGAAAAATAGTAGTTCGAGTACGGGCCGCGGTTACAAGCAAGCAATCAAGAGCAGACAAACAACTCTAGCAACACACACAAAAAAAAAGAACAGAAGAGACACACTCAAAGCTCACACATAACAAAGCGACCAAACGTCCAAAGCAACGGAGAACCTGCAAAGAAAAAAAATTAAGACTGTCTAAGAGCTACCAAAGACTGAAACAACGCGGAAAAGAAGAGGAAGGCATGATGGCAAATGCAAGACAACGCCTTCAATAAGGATACGACGTTGAGCTGCCGCCGCCGCCATCGATCCATCCAGTACGGCCAGGGGCGAAGCCAGGATTTGGCTCAGGGGGATCTCCTCTCCTTCTTCTTCCTCATCCCCCTTCCCTTCTTCTTCTTCCTCAAAATTGGAGGGGGGCTATGGGGGGTATCCATGGGAGCTTGGGCAGTAGGGGGGTTGGAGCCTCCCCAGCCCCCCCTTGGCTCCGCCACTGAGTGCGGCAGTGCCTAAGGGTCGCTCTAGTAAAAATTGTACAAATATTAAACGATACAAATTTGTATCATCATTTTGATTTTCCATTAAGCTAGAATGAAGAGCCCTCTTAATTTAGATTTTTCGTTAATGTTTAACTTCTCTACTCATTAGAGATTGCGTTGATGTGGTCTGAGATTCAAGGAGAATAAAGCCGGAACATTCTTGCGTTGTTATAAAAGATCAAAAGCCGGTACTAGTCGGTCGATATGCCCGGCTAACAGTCAATTATAAAGACAAACACAACTTGATTCGTACTGAATAGCCAGCTCTCCTATGCATGTGCTGATAGCTGCTCTCCAGTCTCCACTTGTCCTAACTGAGGTGCATTCAGACAGACTTCAGTTCAAGTTCTCCCACCTGTGATGGTCAAACGAACACGGAAGACCATATATATAGGATGCTAGTTCTTACATTGACCTATGCATAGCTTTCTGTCTCCCGAGAGATGTTTGGGCTACAAGTGTGCTATGTGCACGCAAACGCTCCTACACCCTACCACTGCACTCATATATATGCACACCCTGGCTATCATATGTTGTTGATGGCCATATCTCCTAGCATTGAAAAGTAACAAGTTGAAAATGCAGTTTTTTAATCTTTTTTAATTTTATTTAATACTAATCCCTCTGGGAATTCTATTCCACACGCCGCTCGTCGTGGCGCGGCAGGCAGGCTCTGTCGCGCCAATGCATGTGGCGCGACAGGCTGCCACACTGGCGCAGGCGGGCGAGCCACGCCTGCTCGACGCGCTGTGGAGCCGAGCCTGTCGCGCCACATATTGGCGTGACAGGCTCAACATACATGCCAATGCTGACCCTTCTTCCTTCCTTCTTTCTCCATCTTTGCTCCCCGAGCTCCCTTACGTCACCGGCCGCCGCCGCCGCTTAAAATCCATCCCAAAATCGCCGATTTGGGGTGAGGAAAAGTGGAGGAAATTGATCCCCAATCACTTGAGGAGGTATTGCCTTGCCCCCAACAGATTGGAGTTCCCCTTTGCATTTCTTGTATATGGGCATCTCATGGTTATGTTAGGGTTAGGTTAGGATTTTGAAATTTTGGTAGCATGGAAGCTTATTTGTTAGATGTATGGTTTAGTAGCGACATGATTACCGGTTCGCCCACGAATTTGGAGAGTAGTATATGGTATTTTGTATTGCAACAATAGGATTTTGAAATTTTGGTAGCATGGAAGCTTATTTGTTAGATGTATGGTTTAGTAGCGATAGGATTACCGGTCCGCCCACGAATTTGGAGAGTAGTATATGTATTTTGTATTGCACATGAAATATGTAGAAATATAAATATAATGTAGTTGTAGAGCTTTGGTGATATATGTGATATGATGGAACTGACATTTTATTTTATTGATGCATGTTTCGTTGACATATATCGTGGTGATTCATTTTTTATGTGCACAATGTTAGTTGGAAACTAGATTGTTACGTGTAGGTCTATCAGGGGGGAGTGATGAGTAGTTTGTATTTGGGCTAGGTGATAAAGTTGTACTGGAGTAGTTGATTATTCTTGTGGAGAAATGTTAGGTTTGTGAAGAAATATCTAGGTAGAATTATTATTGTAATGAATTGTATTTTAGTGATGTGGATAATGTTTGTTGCAGGTGTAGCCATGAATCCATCCGACTGGCTTAAGAAAAGGGGTTTAAGATAATTTTCCAATGTGTGGGATGAAGTCGCTCCAGTGCCTCCAGCGTTCCCGATCCCGACATGGTCGTGCACATAGCTAGGTGTGGTGCTTAATTTTTGTCACAACATGGGCAGGGGCGGCCGGGGCGCCCAAAATTATGACGGTCTGCCGGTCGGGTTCAGTGCTGAGTACGCAGCGGATATGGTCCGGCAAGAGCCACGGACAGGCGATAGGCGTAGCGTGTCCAATATGTTTGGTAGTTGGCTATGGGGGTATTGAAAAGGAAATGAAACCGCTAGTTCTGCTTGGGGCGGGTGCTACTTGTTGGTCGCTATGGCTATGCAGAAATGATATTGTTTTTGAGAAAAATATAACCCTTTTCCATTGCAGTTATCTACTCGATTATACACTGGCTCCGTACATGGGCTATTTTACAGAAGCCAACCTTACAGGATTTGGTTGTTGCGGCATCGCTACGCTTGGCGCAGGTGGCCAAGGATTTCTTTACCCCGGCACATGGGTGGCGGTCTAGTCTACGGATTGATTGTCATTAGAGTGACGGAGCTTTTAGTTCTTTTAATTAGGCTGTGTGCATGCGCTATGCAGAGGTCGGGAGTGTTTCAAGACATTGTATCAACTCGATGTTGTAACATCCCAGATTTTTCTGGAATGTTTAAGTTAATAAAAATGTGAATTTTAAAAAATTTTCGTGGATATGATACTAATTAGGAAAAATATAAGGTTGTCTTCATTGAATCTCTCCTAAAATTCTTAGGCATAAAAATATATATATAAAATATTATTGTTAAGGTGTTTAAATGTTAGTGTGAACATTTGGAATTTATTTGGAATTTATTTAGATTTAATTGAGTGGGATTTGGATTTGAAATGATTCAAATCCAAATCAAAAGAAAAGTTTAAAACTAAAAACAACTTGGACCCTAACTTCTCTAACTAGCCTGCTAACAAAGTCCAGAAGCCACCCTCCTACTCTCAGCCCAGTCCGATCCAAACCCCGGCCTCCCTTCCTTCTTTCCCCTCTCGGCCCAGCAACGCGGCCCGCTAAGCTCGGCCCAGCGCCACTCACCGCGCCGTCCCTTTACCGCCTCCGCTCTGCCGCTGACCAGTGGGGCCCACTGGTCAGCTTTATCCCTCACCTCTCCACCACCACGCCCCGCTCGCCGCCGCGCTCTCCCAGTGCCGCCGCTCCGTCTCGCGCCGCTCCGCACCGCAGGAGATCTTCTCGCGGACCCCAGAGCCCTAATCCCCGATCCACCCTCTCAGCTCCACCCCAAAAACCTAGATTGGGAATCCACCCCGCGCTATCTCGCGAGCCGCCCGCCTTTTCTCCTCTCGCCGTGCCCGCGCCGTGACCCGCACGCCCAAAACCCCTAGCGCACTACCCAAGCCCCTAGCCACTTACCCCGCGTCGCGTGTCCCCTCTCGAGCCTTCCTCTCACGGCCCTCCTACCCACTCCTAGCGCCGCCACATAAAACAGGTGAGCACCCGCACCCCCTGTTCCCCATCCGCCACGGGCGCTGCACTAGTTACCCCAGCCGCCGCCGCACGAGGAGAAGGAGGAGAGCAAGGGAAGAAGAGGAAGAGAAAGGCCAGCGCGAGGAGGAGGACGCCGGAGCCGGAGCCGCCCGTGGGAGCACGCCGCCGCTGTCGCCACCGCCGCCGTTCCGGAGCAAGAAGAGAAGCGCGCCAAGACCTGTTCCTCTACGTCACGCCGGCCGCCATCTTCCTCTCCAAGCCCGATCCTTGAGCTCTAGGTAAGCCGCCGCCGCCGCTTCCCCTTTCCCCCTGCTGCCCGGCGCCATGGGCGCCGATGAGCCTCCGTAGCTAGGCCAACCAACCCAAGCCGCCCCCTTTCTACTGTGTGTGCCCTGACCTTCGTGCCAAGGACCTTTCTGTGCAGGTTTCCCCGCGACGCCGTCCCTAAACCCCAGCCTAAACCTCACCCGCCGGCGAACGTCCCTTTGGGGCATAAGGTCGAGCACTCCCCGTGCAAGGACCTCCTCGCCTTGTCCTTGCCATAACTAGCGTTAGGGGCCAAAGGCCAAGCTTTTTCACCCAGGAACACCACCGCGACGCCATTTGGCGCAGATCCACGCCCCTGGCGTTGGATTTGGGTGAGGTTGGGTCGTCGCCGGCGAGCCTCCGCCGCCGCGCGCGCGCACCCCGCCGCTCGTCGTTTCGACGAGCACCTCGCGAGCGTCCGTGCCCCGCCGCCACGCGTCGCGCCCTCGAGCACCCTCACGCGCGACCACGCGGGCACAGCCGCAGCGGATCCGGCCCTGGCCGCACGAGATCCCGTGGACGCGGCTCACGTAGACCAACCTCACGGCCCACGGTGAACCGCGTCCACCACGGCGGAAACTGTCCTTTTTCCAAAGAAGCCCCTGGAATCTTGCACGTTAGCCCCTGCTGTTTCGAAACCCTTGCAATCTAGTCCCTGGGTTGCTACTTTTTCTCTAAGCCCCCTGGCCTTTTTTAGTTTTAGCACCTAAGCCCCCGTGATGACGTCATCAGGGCCCACTGCTGACGTCACCACGGGACCCACCTGTCAGCTTTCACCGTTGACCGTTGACCAGTCAACGCTGACGTCAGCAGGGCCCACTGCTGACGTCAGCATTTCGGCCGACCCTGGACTTTTATAAAAACACCCCTGAACTTTTCAAAAATTACAAATAGGTCCCTGACTATTTACAAATAAGCCCCTGACTATTTACAATAGGTCCCTGGCCCTTTTTCTTTTCTTATTCGTAATTATTTTAAAATCCAGAAAAGGATTTAAACTTAGAAAATTCATAACTAATTCATTTTAACTCAGAAAAATATGAAACCAATTTCTATATTTTTCTAAAAATATGATCTAGCCGTTGGTGTGAAGTATAAGTTCATTTGGATCTTTCTTGAGCTGGTTTTATTGGAGTTATTTACTATTAGGTCCCGGTATTTACTTTAATTACGTAAATAGGATCCACCGACGGCCAGGAACTGACCGGAGAGGAGTTCTACCCAGAAGACTTTGTGGAGGAAGAGATCCAGCCTACAGGTTCACGCCCAGCCCATCCTTTGAATGCCTATTAGACATTGCAATTAGATGTGCTAGCGCTTTACTTATTACAATGGATGATGCTTGAGCCTTGCATAGCCATAATTTATTCCGTGAATTCCTTGCTACCTAATACACTATGATATATGAATGCTATGCTGCTTGCATGTGTATGGGATATTGTGGATTAGGATTCTTGGCGTGTGTGGGGATAAAACCGACAGGTGAATGGTGATTTTGGGAAACTTGGCGGGGGTGAGCATATTATAACAACTCGGTCTATAACCGAGGTGCCGGGAGACCCCTGCTCTCGAGGGGGTCCCACACTGTACTTGTGGCGGGTACACGGATGGATAGGAGCATAGGAGTTGGCGGTGGTACCTATGATGGGTACTACGACTTGCGTTCCTTTTCGGAGGATACGCCTTGGGACGATGACGCTCACCCCGGTCTGAAACCGAGTGGGGTAACCACTCTTGGGCCCCACGTACTTACCGCTTACCCATATGAACGGGTTCCAGCCTTCCTAGCTAGCGCGATGCCCGGATTGCAAGAAGCTCAGGTGGATGGTGTACGGGAACGGGAGAGACCGTCTCCCCGAAGGACTATGGCCCCGTCTGGCCCTACGAGGGAGAGTTCGACACAGCTTCCGAAGCATTGGATTGCGAGCCGATGGACCGAGACCGGAAGAGCAGGCGGGCATCGTCGCGGTTAGGGTCTGAGCTGTGGGTTGCGTCTCGAGATGGCGGCCACCATCTCGCAGCCCGAGTGGGTCCAGTTGTACAAGCTCTCGAGAGTCTAAAACCTATACGTATAGCCGCGTCCTCGGTATGGACATTGCCCATTGCACTGTTACCTCTCATATTTTGGGATATTCTACCTTCCCCCTTTTCTAGCCAGATTTGAGAGTGATTAAGGTTCGCAACTACGGACGGGGAGAAGGGAAGTTGCTCCCTTCCTTTCAGGATCCGGTCGTAGTTGGTGAGATGCGAGGGGAGGGAGCTCTCGCATCGACTTAGAGGAGTGTGGAGAAGGAGATGGGAGTCCGGCGTGCCGGAATAGCCCGATGTGGTGAGGTATGGGATGGATGGATATGGAGATGATTATTTTATATTTGCTGCTGCATAGGAAACCCATAGCCTATCCTTGATATACTTTTATTCCTATAGATGGTAGTCCACTTAAAGCTTGCATATACAGTTGGTGACGTGAACCTATCCCATTCCTTGGAGATAGCCTTTGAGTACGCATGATCTGAGGATGAGCATGAGTTCAACCACGACGGGTGGTACGATTGAGGCCTCGTCCTGACGCGCAAGTTGCCTGTGGAGGAGATCAAGAAGATGGAGGCTTCTACGTCTAGTTCCGTTGCGTTGGATGTTCTTTTGATTGCCGTTCAGCCCTGAGGGCTTGTATCAGACGTATTATCATGAGGATGATGTAATAATTAAGATATTTGTACTCTATTCATGGTATGGATGTGATATTCGCTGTGATGAGTTCTGTACGTGATATCTACTTGATCCAGGGAGTATCACAATGGTACAGGGAGTCGGGTTTTCTTAAAACGGAAACCCGGGTCGTTACAGTTGGTATCAAAGCCATACTTGCCCGTAGGACGATGCCATAGACATGGTCGATAGAATAGGATTCTATACGATCTGTTTTTGTATATTACCCCTTGAGCTATATTATAAAAAACTGTCTCTTTGAGAAAACATCTTACTCACCTACGCTGACACTTTCTTTTTACGTGACCTAGGTATGGTGGCCGCGATCCACAAGACGCATGTGGACCCTCGGGACCAAGGAGACATGGTCCACTGGCTAGTTACCATCGCCGCCCGCTTGGGCATTCCGGTGAGCCACCTTGGAATGGAAGCGCAAGCATGCTACATCAACAACACCGCCTGTGCCCGTGCCAAGGTCTACCTTCACCCCTACGACCACGCCCAGGGATCACCATGGAGGGCGTCGGACTGACGACGAAGCTTGCGGTGGAGGGAGTTGCCCGGAGACTGACTCAGGTACTGCTTGTTCGGGAGAAGGAACAGGTTGAGGGGACTGAGCTCCGACTCCTACCCAGAGAGTACTATGAAGACGATGAGGAGGCGGAGGACGCGAGGTGCAAAGCCGCGTTCGCAGCTGTCGAAGACCCGGCGATCACCACAGCCGGAGACTACCTCGGCGACCTCGACTTCTACACGACAGAGCTAGAAGGGAAAAGCGTGGCCTTCCTCAACAACCTTCAGAACAGAGTTTCCACCGCCACTGACAGAGTTTCTCACGTTCTGAACATGGAGAGAGAATTGGACGCCATGAAGACCCAGGTACACAACCTGACGGAGGAGCTGAGCCGCAGGGACGCTGCAGTCACCCTGGCTCGTGCAGAGACAGACCAGCTGAAACAGATGATCGCCGACGACTTTACCGAGAGGCAGAGGCTCGAGAAGGAGATCAAGCGACTGGACGGGATCAGGCAGCTACAGGACTGCACCATAGCACTCATGGACTACAAGATGAAGAGGGCCGACGAGAAGATTGAGGAGCTCAAGAACAATGCCACTCCAGGTGCAATGGGTTGAGGATCACTCAGTTCGAGCGGAGGTGCGAGCGCAACGCCAACAACATCGCCGCACTCACACGTACCTGCCTCTACCTCAGGGAGAAGAACAAGAAGATGCTTCAGACGTGGAAGGATGCTGACTCCATCAGGGTCGAGGAGCTACAGGAGCTCAACGACCAGCTACCACCAGAGAAGCAGCGACAGATTCGCAAGGAGGACTTCAAGGTTGGACCCAGCTCGTTGAGACTCCACAAGATTCCCTTTCAGAGCATCTACACCGTTGAGACCCCAGAGACTCAGAAGGCGAGGCTATGATGAAGCCCCTCTTCACCGCCAGCCACACCTGGGAGGACCGCACCGTCATCGAGTACAAGAAGCCCCGGATGTTCTGAGTTAGCTGAGTAGCTAGAATAAGGTAGAGTAAATTCCGCGTCAGCCGTGAGCCTGTTCCGGTACGCGATGGTAGATGTTCACCCTTGTAGTAGGAACCACCCCTTTTGAGATCTCTTCGCGTTGTACCGTGTGTGTGTGTGCTCGAGACCTCCAAGGCTAGTGAGTCAAGCCTCGAGGTAGCACCTAGGGTTGTACTGCATGGATGAGTGAATGGATCTTAATTTAATGAATGAGTTTTCATGGTGATTTCTTCTTGAATGTTAGAAGCTTATACATGCATATAAGAATTATTTGTGGTTGTATTGACTCTGGCTTACTTATAGAACGACTCCATATAGAAACATGCTAACGCCCTCTCTTAAACCTTTTCTCAGGATGTCGATCCGCAGGTCAGGTCGTTTGAATGCACAGTTCGAGGCAGCCGCCCAAGAAGAAGCTGCGGTCGTCGCTCGTGGCCGTGGACGTGGCCGTGGCCGTGGACGGGGTCGTGCCGTCGCACCGCCAGCTCCTGAACCCGCGCCTGAGCCAGCTGTTGGCCGTGGCCGTGGAGGAGGAGATGGAGGAGCCGTCTACCCCAACCCGGCGCCGCTCGGACACGACGCGCAGCAGGACGCAGAGGGAGGAGATGAGGACGTTGATGAGGAGATCCAGATTGACCCGATCCCAGCAGGACAAGGCCGCGGACGTGGTGCGCCACCACCGCCACCACAGCAGCAGTAGGAACAGCAACAGCCCATACCACCAGTGGCTACGCTTGCCCAGGTTCTGGACCGTCAGACTCAGGTCATGGAGAGGATGGGCAACGTCATCGCACACCCTCAGGGAGGAGGACACCGCCAAGGACCACCCGCTGATGATCTACCGCGCAAGATCGAGAGGTTCATCCGTCTCAAGGCCCCTACCTTCAGCTTTTCAGAAGACCCGATCGATGCAGATGACTGGTTGAGGACCATCGAGACCAAGCTTGACCTTTCCGACTACAGTGATGAAGAGTGCGTTGCCATAGCCATCCATCAGCTTGAGGGACCAGCCAGAGCATGGTGGGACAGTTACAGCGCGATGCACCCGAATCTGCAAGGCCTTCCGTGATCAGCATATTCTGCGCCAGATTGTGGTTCAGAAGGCACAGGAGTTCCGCACGATGACCCAGGGGACGATGAAGGTGGAGGAGTATGAGCGTCACTTCACCCGGATGATGTGCTATGCTCCCGAGGACACCAACACTGAAGAGAAGAAGCAGTTCTGGTTCCACCGGGGCCTATACCATGGGATCAGGCAGATTGTGGCTGGGAGTGATTTCCCCACACTCCGTCACATGGTGAACCGCGCCATCGCCGTCGAGAAGGAGAGGCTGGACCACGAGGGACGCATGAGAGTCAAGAAGCGCAAGTTCGACCAGCTGACCCGAGACAGGCCACCTCAGAGACCGAGCTACGGACAGCCCAGCCAACAGAGGAGCACCAGTTACCGACAGGGACAGAGCCAACCCTACCGCAGCTACCGCCCAGGTCAGAACCAGCCAACCCGCAGCTTTGGAGGAGGCAGTGGACAGTTTGCCGGAGGGAGGAACCCTAGCTACCCCTCTTCTGGTGGATCCTACGGACGCCAGAACAGTTCGAGTGCCCCGTTCACCTGCTTCAACTGTGGCAAGCCAGGCCACAAGTCCTACGACTGCCCAGAGAAGAAGAACTCCCAGACACCAGCTCGCGATGCCGCACCCGGTGGCAGACCAGCCGCTACCCCAGGCCAGCCAGGTGTTGCACGCGGGAAGCTCAACCATATGACTGAAGCTGAAGCACAGGAAGCACCCGACGTCTTACTCGGTGAGTTTATTGTTGATGGATCTCGTGCATTGGTTCTGTTTGATACCGGAGCTACCGGATCTTATATATCTAGCAAGTTTGTAGCACATACATCTCTCCCCATGGTTCCCCGAGCCGTACCCATAATCACCACTTCACCCTTAGGAGACCTAGAGTGCACAAAGATGTGCAAAGGTGTTGGCATCATGATGAGAGGCCATAAATTCCTAGCCGACCTCACAGTTCTACCATCAGACGGCATTGACATCATCCTAGGCATGGATTGGTTGACCTTACACGAGGGAAACATCTCTTGTTCACCTCGCCTTGTGACCTTGACACACCCTAGTGGTAAGATGGTGAGAATTGAGCCCGTAGCAGCCAAGCAAACACCTACGGCCCACCTACACAGCCTCAGTGAGAAGACCATAGCGGATGTGCCAGTCGTTTGTGAGTACCCGGATGTGTTTCCTGAGGAGTTGCCAGGCTTACCCCCGGATAGAGACGTTGAGTTCGCCATTGAGCTAGTCCCAGGCACTGCCCCCATATCCAAGAGACCCTATCAGATGTCCGTGCAGGAATTGGAGGAATTGAAGAAGCAGCTGAGAGATCTGTTGGACCGTAAGTTTATTCGACCGAGTGCATCACCATGGGGATCACCCGTGTTGTTTGTCAGGAAGAAGGATGGTACACTTCGCCTGTGCATAGACTACCGCTTGTTAAATGCGGTGACAATCAAGAACAGGTACCCATTGCCTAGAATTGATGACCTTCTGGATCAGCTAAGGAAGGCCAAGTACTTTAGTAAGATTGACCTTAGATCCGGTTATCACCAGATGAAGATTCGGCCAGAGGATATACCCAAGACCGCCTTCTCCACCCGTTACGGGCTGTTTGAGTTTCTGGTTGTGTCTTTCGGGTTGACCAATGCGCCGGCATACTTCATGAACATGATGAACAAGGTATTCATGGAAGAGTTGGACAAGTTCGTTGTGGTGTTCATCGATGACATTTTGATCTACTCAGAGACTGCCGAACAGCACGAGGAGCACCTCAGGATTGTGCTCGAAAGGTTGAGGCAGCATCAGCTCTACGCGAAGTTTAGCAAGTGCGAGTTCTGGTTGGAGAAAGTTGCCTTCCTAGGCCATGTGCTGACAGCAGAAGGTGTAGCAGTTGACCCGGAAAAGATCGAGGCCGTGACTGAATGGAAGCAGCCTAGAAACGTGACAGAGATCAGGAGTTTTCTCGGATTAGCTGGATACTACCGTCGGTTCATAGAGAACTTCTTGAAGATTGCCAAGCCTACGACCGAGTTGCTTAAGAACAATGTGCCATTTGTCTGGTCAGAAAAGTGCGAAGAGAGCTTTCAAGAATTGAAGACCAAGCTTACCACCACTCCCGTGTTGACCTTGCCGGATATCAGACGAGACTTTGTAGTATACTGTGATGCATCAAGGCAAGGACTCGGATGTGTGCTCATGCAGGATGGGAAAGTTGTTGCCTATGCCTCCCGCCAGTTGCGGAAGCATGAGGAAAACTACCCTACTCACGACCTAGAGCTTGCAGCAGTCGTACATGCCCTGAAGATTGGAGACATTATCTGATTGGCAATAAGTGTGACATCTTCACCGATCATAAGAGCTTGAAGTACTTCTTCACGCAGTCCGAGCTGAACATGAGGCAAAGAAGATGGCTAGAGTTGATTAAGGACTATGATCTGAACATCTAGTATCATCCTGGCAAGGCCAATGTAGTCGCCGATGCACTTAGCCGCAAGAGCTATTGCGGGGTTATGATTGAGAAGGAGAAGGCCGCAGACTCGGAATTAGAAAAGATCAGCGAGCTGCATGTGAAGTACACCCTAGAGGAACAGATTCGCGCAGCACAGAAAGATTGCCCAGAGATCAAGTGACTGATACAGCGTATGGCCAAGGGCAAAGCCGAAGATTACCGGATAGATGAACAGGGCACGGTATGGTTGAAGGATCGCATATGCGTACCACAGAATGAGGAGCTCCGTCGAACCATCCTAAGCGAAGCTCATGAATCTAGATACTCGATTCACCCCGGTTGCACCAAGATGTACCACGACCTGAAGGATCGTTTCTGGTGGCAGAACATGAAGATACATATTGCAGAATATGTAGCCCGATGTGACACTTGCTGCAGAATCAAGGCCGAGCATCAACGGCCCGCAGGACTACTAAACCCACTTGACGTACCTATGTGGAAGTGGGAGGATATTACCATGGATTTCATAAACGGTCTACCCCATACCCAGAAAGGAAATGACTCGATTTGGGTGATAGTTGATCGCCTCACCAAGGTCGCTCACTTCATTCCGGTCAAGACCACCTTCGGAGCTGAGAGACTAGCCGACATCTATGTAGATAACATCCTCAGATTGCATGGAGCCCCCAAGTCGATACTCACTGACAGAGGACCCCAGTTCACCGCCAAGTTCTGGCAGCGACTGCATGAGTCTATGGGTACCAGTCTAGTGTACAGTTCAGCCTTTCACCCTCAGACCGATGGGCAGACAGAGAGAGTGAATCAGATTCTAGAAGACCTCCTTCGAGCATGTGTACTAACATATGGAGCAGATTGGGAAAAGAGCTTGTCATACGCAGAATTCTCGTACAACAACAGCTACCAAGCAAGCTTACAGATGTCGCCCTTTGAGGCACTTTATGGCCGGAAATGTAGAACCCCTCTCATGTGGTCAGAGGTCGGAGAACGACCCTTCTTTGGACCCGCATCCATTGAAGAAGCAGAAGAGAATGTGGCCAAGGTTCGGGAGAATTTGAAGGTAGCCCAGAGCAGACAGAAGAGCTACGCCGACAAGAGAAGACGTGAATTGACCTTTGAGGTGGGGGAGTATGTTTACCTTAAGGTCTCCCCGTTACGCGGAACCAAGAGGTTTCACGTGAAGGGCAAGTTAGCCCCGAGGTTTGTAGGACCTTTCCTCATCACCGAGAGAATCGGGAGGGTAGCCTACCGTCTAGAACTACCAGAGGAGCTTGCAGGGGTGCATCCCGTGTTCCACGTATCACAGCTCAAGAAATGCCTACGAGTACCAGAAGAGACAGTGCCAGTCGAAGCCCTCGACCTGCAAGATACCCTTGAGTACTTGGAGTACCCCGTGAAGATCTTAGAAAGAGGCGAGAAGCAGACCCGGAGAAGCTCGATTCCACACTGCAAGGTGCTATGGAATAACCACACGGAACGAGAAGCCACATGGGAGAAGGAGGCAGACCTTAGAGAGAAATACCCACACCTCTTCGAGACCCAGGTACGACCTTAATCTCGGGGACGAGATTCTAGTGAGGGGGGGAGATTGTAACATCCCAGATTTTTCTGGAATGTTTAAGTTAATAAAAATGTGGATTTTAAAAATTTTTCGTGGATATGATACTAATTAGGAAAAATATAAGGTTGTCTTCATTGAATCTCTCCTAAAATTCTTAGGCATAAAATATATATATAAATATTATTGTTAAGGTGTTTAAATGTTAGTGTGAACATTTGGATTTTATTTGAAATTTATTTGGATTTAATTGAGTGGGATTTGGATTTGAATCATTTCTTGAGCCCTAACTTCTCTAACTAGCCTGCTAACAAAGTCCAGAAGCCACCCTCCTACTCTCAGCCCAGTCCGATCCAAACCCCGGCCTCCCTTCCTTCTTTCCCCTCTCGGCCCAGCAACGCGGCCCGCTAAGCTCGGCCCAGCGCCACTCACCGCGCCGTCCCTTTACCGCCTCCGCTCTGCCGCTGACCAGTGGGGCCCACTGGTCAGCTTTATCCCTCACCTCTCCACCACCACGCCCCGCTCGCCGCCGCGCTCTCCCAGTGCCGCCGCTCCGTCTCGCGCCGCTCCGCACCGCAGGAGATCTTCTCGCGGACCCTAGAGCCCTAATCCCCGATCCACCCTCTCAGCTCCACCCCAAAAACCTAGATTGGGAATCCACCCCGCGCTATCTCGCGAGCCGCCCGCCTTTTCTCCTCTCGCCGTGCCCGCGCCGTGGCCCGCACGCCCAAAACCCCTAGCGCACTACCCAAGCCCCTAGCAACTTACCCCGCGCCGCGTGTCCCCTCTCGAGCCTTCCTCTCATGGCCCTCCTACCCACTCCTAGCGCCGCCACATAAAACAGGGGAGCACCCGCACCCCCTGTTCCCCATCCGCCACGGGCGCTGCCCTAGTTACCCCAGCCGCCGCCGCACGAGGAGAAGGAGGAGAGCAAGGGAAGAAGAGGAAGAGGAAGGCCAGCGCGAGGAGGAGGACGCCGGAGCCGGAGCCGCCCGTGGGAGCACGTCGCCGCTGTCGCCACCGCCGCCGTTCCGGAGCAAGAAGAGAAGCGCGCCAAGACCTGTTCCTCTACGTCACGCCGGCCGCCATCTTCCTCTCCAAGCCCGATCCTTGAGCTCTAGGTAAGCCGCCGCCGCCGCTTCCCCTTTCCCCTGCTGCCCGGCGCCATGGGCGCCGATGAGCCTCCGTAGCTAGGCCAACCAACCCAAGCCGCCCCCTTTTCTACTGTGTGTGCCCTGGCCTTCGTGCCAGGGACCTTTCTGTGCAGGTTTCCCCGCGACGCCGTCCCTAAACCCCAGCCTAAACCTCACCCGCCGGCGAACGTCCCTTTGGGGCGTAAGGTCGAGCACTCCCCGTGCAAGGACCTCCTCGCCTTGTCCTTGCCATAACTAGCGTTAGGGGCCAAAGGCCAAGCTTTTTCACCCAGGAACACCACCGCGACGCCATTTGGCGCAGATCCACGCCCCTGGCGTTGGATTTGGGTGAGGTTGGGTCGTCGCCGGCGAGCCTCCGCCGCCGCGCGCGCGCACCCCGCCGCTCGTCGTTTCGACGAGCACCTCGCGAGCGTCCGTGCCCCGCCGCCACGCGTCGCGCCCTCGAGCACCCTCACGCGCGACCACGCGGGCACAGCCGCAGCGGATCCGGCCCTGGCCGCACGAGATCCCGTGGACGCGGCTCACGTAGACCAACCTCACGGCCCACGGTGAACCGCGTCCACCACGGCGGAAACTGTCCTTTTTCCAAAGAAGCCCCTGGAATCTTGCACGTTAGCCCCTGCTGTTTCGAAACCCTTGCAATCTAGTCCCTGGGTTGCTACTTTTTCTCTAAGCCCCCTGGCCTTTTTAGTTTTAGCACCTAAGCCCCCGTGATGACGTCATCAGGCCCACTGCTGACGTCACCACGGGACCCACCTGTCAGCTTTGACCGTTGACCGTTGACCAGTCAACGCTGACGTCAGCATTTCGGCCGACCCTGGACTTTTTATAAAAACACCCCTAAACTTTTCAAAAATTACAAATAGGTCCCTGACTATTTACAAATAAGCCCCTGACTATTTACAAATAGGTCCCTGGCCCTTTTTCTTTTCTTATTCGTAATTATTTTAAAATCCAGAAAAGGATTTAAACTTAGAAAATTCATAACTAATTCATTTTAACTCAGAAAAATATGAAACCAATTTCTATATTTTTCTAAAAATATGATCTAGCCGTTGGTGTGAAGTATAAGTTCATTTGGATCTTTCTTGAGCTGGTTTTATTGGAGTTATTTACTATTAGGTCCCGGTATTTACTTTAATTACGTAAATAGGATCCACCGACGGCCAGGAACTGACCGGAGAGGAGTTCTACCCAGAAGACTTCGTGGAGGAAGAGATCCAGCCTACAGGTTCACGCCCAGCCCATCCTTTGAATGCCTATTAGACATTGCAATTAGATGTGCTAGCGCTTTACTTAATACAATGGATGATGCTTGAGCCTTGCATAGCCATAATTTATTCCGTGAATTCCTTGCTACCTAATACACTATGATATATGAATGCTATGCTGCTTGCATGTGGATGGGATATTGTGGATTAGGATTCTTGGCGTGTGTGGGGATAAAACCGGCAGGTGAATGGTGATTTTGGGAAACTTGGCGGGGGTGAGCATATTATAACAACTCGGTCTATAACCGAGGTGCCGGGAGACCCCTGCTCTCGAGGGGGTCCCACACTATACTTGTGGCGGGTACATGGATGGATAGGAGCATAGGAGTTGGCGGTGGTACCTATGATGGGTACTACGACTTGCGTTCCTCTTCGGAGGATACGCCTTTGGGACGATGACGCTCACCCCGGTCTGAAACCGAGTGGGGTAACCACTCTTTGGGCCCCACGTACTTACCGCTTACCCATATGAACGGGTTCCAGCCTTCCTAGCTAGCGCGATGCCCAGATTGCGAGAAGATCAGGTGGATGGTGTACGGGAACGGGAGAGACCGTCTCCCCGAAGGACTATGGCCCCGTCTGGCCCTACGAGGGAGAGTTCGACACAGCTTCCGAAGCATTGGATTGCGAGCCGATGGACCGAGACCGGAAGAGCAGGCGGGCATCGTCGCGGTTAGGGTCTGAGCTGTGGGTTGCGTCTCGAGATGGCGGCCACCATCTCGCAGCCCGAGTGGGTCCAGTTGTACAAGCTCTCGAGAGTCTAAAACCTATACGTATAGCCACGTCCTCGGTATGGACATTGCCCATTGCACTGTTACCTCTCATATTTTGGGATATTCTACCTTCCCCTTTTCTAGCCAGATTTGAGAGTGATTAAGGTTCGCAACTACGGACGGGGAGAAGGGAAGTTGCTCCCTTTCCTTTCAGGATCCGGTCGTAGTTGGTGAGATGCGAGGGGAGGGAGCTCTCGCATCGACTTAGAGGAGTGTGGAGAAGGAGATGGGAGTCCGGCGTGCCGGAATAGCCCGATGTGGTGAGGTATGGGATGGATGGATATGGAGATGATTATTTTATATTTGCTGCTGCATAGGAAACCCATAGCCTATCCTTGATATACTTTTATTCCTATAGATGGTAGTCCACTTAAATCTTGCATATACAGTTGGTGACGTGAACCTATCCCATTCCTTGGGGATAGCCTTTGAGTACGCAGGATCTGAGGATGAGCATGAGTTCAACCACGACGGGTGGTACGATTGAGGCCTCGTCCTGATGCGCAAGTTGCCTGTGGAGGAGATCAAGAAGATGGAGGCTTCTATGTCTAGTTCCGCTGCGTTGGATGTTCTTTTGATTGCCGTTCAGCCCTGAGGGCTTGTATCAGACGTATTATCATGAGGATGATGTAATAATTAAGATATTTGTACTCTATTCGTGGTATGGATGTGATATTCGCTGTGATGAGTTCTGTACGTGATATCTACTTGATCCAGGGAGTATCACAATGGTACAGGGAGTCGGGTTTTCTTAAAACGGAAACCCGGGTCGTTACAGTTGGTATCAAAGCCATACTTGCCCGTAGGACGATGCCATAGACATGGTCGATAGAATAGGATTCTATACGATCTGTTTTTGTATATTACCCCTTGAGCTACAATTGAATTTATTGACAAAGTCTTCTGCTCCATGCATCCATGGCAACCATAACTACTCCGGATTGTTTCCCATTATTGTCAATTCTGCCGCTAGTTGAAGAAAGGGCAAATAAAGAACCAGGTAAGGTCTAGACAAACCCTAATTACACAATATTTTGAAGAGCGTGTAAGCCACCCACCCCAAAGAACAAATCTATAGAACCACTGAAAAACAAGGTGACACCACGCACAACGCAATCCAGATCTACTCATGCACCATCATCTGTTGAAGGTGACGGATGCATCCCTAGTGAAGCAGAGAAAAAGCGAGAGGCCCACTCTCCCAAAGAACCACCCACATGATGATTTCCTCCATAGCCAAATTATCATTTCCTCCATTGAAGAATCTACTGAAGAAAGGTGGCCAAGGGACCAACACCAGAAGACCGCCATCATCACCACCATTAACGTAGGCAAGAAAATATGGATCCTTTATATGGATGAAAATCTAACTATTATTAGAACTACTATACTAGAGGGATGGATCCCTGCTTCCTTTGCCTACCGGCATCCCACCACAGAGGAGGGGGACCGGAGGACACCGACTAGAGTTTTTTTTTTGTTTTACAAACTTTAGTGTATGGTATAAAATAACAATATGTTGAGAATGTTAAAAAAATTTACTTGCATTGTGGGTGGGTACCTCTGCTCACTGTAGTATTCATAATTTTATTTTCCGATAAAGAAGATGCCCATCGCGCCTGAATTGAGGTGGGCAGATGACATTGGTGTACAAGGCTTCTAGCCTCAATTTTCATGTTTAAACAGCTGAAGTAACAATTTCTATTTATAATTAAGAAAAAAACTTTTGTAAAACAATAAAAGGGTACCTAATTCTGGGTATACTGCTGGTAAGTATTATTAATAAAATGATATCTTGTGATATCAAATAAATACTAAAATTTGGTACCTAATTCTAGGTACCCCTGGTAAAATATTTTTAATAAAATGCTCTATGATTTTGTCTTGTGTTATGTGTGCCAAAAGGCTATACTTTGATTAAAAAATTGAAATAAAATCAGAGGGTTAAATAAAGAATACAACGTAGACTCTCTAGCAATTATGCATGAGTTATTAATTACGTTGATTCCTTAAAGCTCCCGCGTGCGTACGCATCTATAATTTTGTGATATTAAAATGATGCCACATGTGCACTTTCTCTATAATACTACCATATATATATAGGGCGAGTATACTCCGTGGCCGGCCACAGAATAGTTATTCTGTAGCCAGGCCACCTGGTGCATTGTGATTGGCCGCCAGGGTTCCAATGCGGGGGAGCCGACCATGCAGGCTGCAGTAGCCACGGAGCCGCGTGGCGCCAGGTTGTTAGGCTACGGAGCCGGCGGCCATTAGTAACAGCGCTTGCCATGCTGGATGGCTGAAGGTCATTATTACGCAATCACAAACCAGGAGAGAAACTTCCGGTTGAGATTTTAGCCAGGTCAGGTCTCCATCCAATTGATCGAGATTGCAGAAAGATTGTCGTAAACAAAAACAGACAGGCAAAGGGCCTTGGTTACACGTACGTGCAAGTTACGAGAATACACTTTATATAAAAAAGGTTACGAGAATACATGGACTGTGTCTTATGTCCACGCGCACATTTACTACAATATGGTATAACCAAGTTACTACAAGGATGCTAGTTTACCAGAATCCAATACATACGAGGAATTACAACAATTTTGTCAATAGTACTATACCAAAACTAATGTGATGATTTACCAGATTGGCTTTACCAATATGGTGTAACCAAGCTACTACAAGGACGCCTAATTTACCAGAATCCAATATACTCGAAGAATTACAACAATGCCGTCAATAGTGTACCAGAACTAATGTGTTGATTTACCAGTTAGTCAATGCTCAATTTACCAAACTGGCGTGATCAAGCAACACATACACTCTTTTTAGGTGCACTTAACACAACCAGAAATTGTGGCAAGCACTATCAATAAATAGCACACCTGAGTTACCATACAATAATCAGATCACAGAACCTGGTTTTTACATGCACATCACAGAACAACTGAAAGTTGTGCAGCATCCTGAGTTGCTTGCGTAGGTAGCTCCAACAGAAACACATCAGAGGGCAGAACCAGGATCGCAGAGTAACATCTGGTCGACAGCACAAGCATAGCCGTGGACACCACAATGAGGGGTCAAGAGCGTCATCGTAACAGGGGTTAGTCCACGAAAAGACTAGCATATTCCTTGCCTTTCAGTCTTTTAATTTCTGTTAGTCGGGTTAGTCTTGCTGAGTACCTTTTGTACTCAAGCGATTCCGTGTTGTTGCTTTCAGAGGCTTCGCAACAGGAAAACGAAGAAGAAGTCCCGAAGAACTAGAACATCCGTGGGTCTCTGATGTTCTGGTGTTGACCTAGCTATACAGATATATTAGTACTTGGCCGCACTGGTTTGTTTGTTTAAATTTCTCTAGTATGGCTTGACATGCACTTAAGTTTGATTCAAACTACTGTTTGTAATAATTCGTACCTTGAGCTATTTATGTAAAAATGTAATGCTTGTTAATACTTTTCCTTCTCGAAAGTGATCCTGATATATGGCTAAGATTAAAGTTGTAAGTGGAGGCTTCGGGTTGTCCTGGGGACACTCGACGGATTGCCGGGTTTAAACTGTTTGAAGTGCGTTGGGATAATTACTGTTGCGACGGTAATTGGCGCACTTGAGCCAGTTTAAATTGGACGGTTCCGCCACAATATATAAGGAACCTATTGTCTGTAGCCGGCCACGGAATAACTTAATATTTTAGAAATATTAAGTATTTATTTAACAACCTAAAAGAGGTTAAATAAACAAATACCAAATTAATTTTATAATTTGACCTAGGGTTTAAGAATTTTAATGCATAAAGGAAAATAAAACAAACTTAACAAAATTGGTTTCACTATTTTTGGACATTTCTACAAATTTCTATGAATTTTAGAGTGAAAACTGAAATTTAAATCTAAATCTAAATCTAAAATGGCACTTTTATGGAAAACCCCATGGACTTCCTGATCTTCTCCCCCGCGGTCCCTGGCGACTAAACCAACAGGCCCTCCGGCCTTGCTGGCGCCGGCCGGCTTTGACCGGCGACCGACCCGCCGATGGGGGCTCTCCGGCCACGACACGGCTCGGAATCAATCCCCCTACGCGAGGCGCACCCGTTGGAGGTGTTGACTTTGACGGCGGAGCAGTAGAGCGGCGGTGCAACCCAGCGGCGGCCAAGTTAGGGTTGGGCGGCGGCGCGGAGCTACACCGGCTCAACGGCGGCGAAAAGCTCAACTTGAACATGACCCACAGACTCGCCTCACCCTAGAACATCTAGTGCTTCCCTCAGTTTCCTTGCTAGGTGCTCAGAACCAAGAGTTCCATGGCGACGGCCATGAGCTCGGCAGCACGCACGGCGGCGCAGCTGTGCCAGCTGAACTAGAGCTTCTCAAACCCAACCAACAACTCTTGAACCATCTACGACTCGTGCTCAACCCATTCATGCCCTCAAACCTTGACCAAAGCTACGGCACACAAGACTTCCATGGGAGGGTGCTCACCCAAAGGCAGAGAACTGCCGGTGTCGAGGGAAAAAGCAGTCGTACAGGCGCTGGGGTGGATGGTGGAGGACAAGAGCTGGTGCAGGTCGTAGAGGACGACGAAGCGAAGGTTTGAGTGGAAGGGTTTGGGCTAAGGCGGTCGAACGACGACGAATTTCTCCGGCGATGGCGAGGATGGTAGAAGGGCGAAAATGGCGGGAAGGAGATAAACTCGACCGGGAGCTCAGTATATATTCAAAAGTTTCACCGCCTCTCACCGTGCCACCTCCTGCTTGAGCTCAACACGCTGTCCTCGAGCGCTGCCGCCGCGTGGCTCGGCCGGACCGCCTCTGCTTGCCGGCGGCAAGCAGGCAGGCAGCTCCCATCCGCCCTGCTGTCATCTTCTTCCTTCTTTCTATCCAATTTGCCTGTTTTGATTCCAAAATTTCACAAACTTTGAAATACAAACTTCCTTTAAACTTTAAACCAAACTTGGAGAGTAACTATAGAGCTTCAACTTTGGTATAGATCATTGAACTAAAACTTTTCTCAATCACGCGGATTTGATCTCTGAACTTTGGGGGAAAAAACCCGATCTTCAGTTCTCTGATGAATTCGTCACAGTTTCAGAGTTTGCAATGTAATCCATTCAAAAATCGAGGCTCCAAACAAATAGCAAATCACCTTTATTTCATACAAGATTTACATGGTGATAGTTCAAGTATCCAGCATCCCATTTTTCATGAAGTTGGTGAATATTTCATATACAAAAATGAAAGAATTCTTCCTTTGAAAACTGCCGAAAATTCGACCTTAACTGTCCATAAGACAGTATTGATTTGCCTGAAACTTTTTCGATTTAGCCAACTTTAAGCCCCAACTTAAATAGGTAAATACTACTTTTTCACAAGGAAAAGAGCTCTCATCAACCCTATATATATCCAAGTTTTACTTTAGGCATGAAGATTACCAAAGTTCCTACACAAAAACCTCTCAAAATCGCGCCCAAAGTTAAAGGTTTTTCAGCTGTCCCAGACTTAGAAACTTTCTCAAGCTGACAGCAGAAACATAATTTTTACCTGAGATGGCTAGCTCAAAATAAATCCCTAACAACCAAATTAAGTTGTGAAATTAATTTCACAACAAGTTCAAACCATCAGCTTCCACTTTTACTTTGGGTCACATGGTAGTGTATAAGAAAAATCAAAAGTTTCAAGCTAAAGAACTTGTCAACTTCTCACTGATTTCAGACTTAAACTTTTTCCGGTTTTCGGATGGGGAATAGTAACTTTAATCTTTTTCTTTCTTCATTTAATTGAGACACATATGAAGTGAATTTTGTCACAAACTCCATTCCATTGAGTTCCACTGACTTGGAATTGCTAGTCCAAAATTTTGTTTGAAATTTTTCAAACCACCTCTTCTCTTTTTGACTTTTGGTCAAATTTGACCAAGTTTTTGACTTTGCCTCAAAGGCCTCAATTCATCCAAATTTTCTCCATCACTAATTCACATTACTTAGGTCTTAACATCAGGGATGTTACATATATATATGTATATATATGTATATATATATATATATTACTCGCGTATAATTGTATAAATTATCCATAGTATATGAGAAGTTTTTAATAGTGCACATTTAATCTTAATCATCTTATGTTTTTATACTAACAATCTGTTTCGAACACTTTTCAAAATTTTGATGAAGGATGGTGGATTGGTGGACAAAGTGGTCATGAATGGTGGACTGAAACGAACACAGAAGACATTGTTCTGGATGTTGTTTGACAATTTGAAATTGCTATATCATTAATTGTATTACTTGTTACATATATTATATATCATTTTGTTTAACATTAGTAAGATTTCTGGGTCCACCACTGGACACCACTACTAGTATAGTTTATATCATGATAGCGAGCAGATCCCACCCTAACTTCCTATACAGAGGCCCTTTAATTTCTGCTCTCATGTCGGCGGCATCAACCCCGATGGCATGAAGCTCGGTGACCTCGACACGGTACACGCGATGACGTCTGACTGCATGGACCAATTTGTACAGAGAAGTTTCTCCTGGCTGGTGCCTGGTCGCTTCTTGACATGGATGCATGGATGCTACACCTTGAATGTGATGATGACATACTACATGGCCGGATGGATGCTACACATTGGAATATCATTAATATGTATTTATACAAGCTTTTAGAAAACATTCTAAATGGATCGGCACGGTCGCCGTGATATATACTCGTATGTGTGGGGCTGAATTCGTCACAGCGTTTGGACAAGAGACCGAGACGCGTGGGCCGGGAGCCCCCAAAACCGAATTAAAGACTTGCCCGCTTCAGCGAAACAGCGACCGGCCGGCGCCGGGTGCAGTGTGCGGAGTGCGCAAGGACATGGTCCACCTGGCGCGGCATGGACGACCGGGGAGAGGCCACTGACTGAACCGAGCTCGACTCTGCTGACTTGTCTCATTTGGACTGCTGCTGAGGTCTTCGTGTGTCGCCAGTCACACGTACTCATGTCGATTTCAAGTGTACTCCCTGCTGCGGCTGCGCTGACCTTGAAAAGTTCTCCGGCGACGTTCACGATTGACTGGTATGCACGTTGATGCATTGATCAGTTTTTTCGTTACTTGAACTTGGCAAGACCATACATAACAATGTAAGGTCTGCATGCACGCACGAAGATTTTCCATTTATGCTAAAAAAAACGAAGATTTTCCATTTACAACGCCCTCGCGCCGCCCTTACATCATGGAGAGCGACGAATCCAGTCTGCACCCAGGCAACGCCCTCGCGCCGGCGTGGTGGGAGAGCTTTGGCTTCCGCGCGCCAGCTGCCAAACGCTCAGGTACGAGTGCGTGTTCTGCAAGACCAAGACCAAGCTCTTCACCCTGGGCTCCCACCGGCCATGGTCCATCTACGGAGCCATCCTGGACTCCTGGAGCACGTCGCAGAGAGCCAGAGACACACGGGAGGGGTGCACACGGGGGCCATGGTGCGCACCGTGCGCACCCAATTTATTTCCCTACCCCCGCCTCGTTCTGCAAGATGATGTCCTTCTCGCCGCGTTCCGGGGCACCATGCCTGGGCACCCCTCCTACCTAGGTGACATGCACCTCAACCTCTAGATCCTCGTCAACAACAAGCAGCGCTGGCGCCATGGGCGCCGGAGCTAGCTGTACGTGCACGAGAAGGACATCGTCTGCCGGCCGGGGGTTATCGACTACTTGGAGCAGCGGCACAGGATGCTGAACCCCGTCGCCGAGGTGCATGAAGCTGTCTGTCGGTGATATTATCTCCGGCAGTCTTCCACGGGGTAGCCCACGGAAGTGATTTATAATGTAGGGAAGATCGCAAAGATCGGAAGCAAGATGGTTAGGATGGACAGACACAAGGGTTTATACAGGTTCGGGCCGTCGACTTGACGTAATACCCTACGTCCTGTTTTGGGGTGTTGTATTGCGTGTTTTGGTGACTCGAGTTGGCTCGAATCGTGGTTCAGATGTGTCGAGTTGCTGTCTCCTTAGACTTGATGTCTTTGGAGGGGGTCCCTGCCCACCTTATATATCGGGGGGCAGGGTTACAAGTCGGTTTGTATCCGATCCTATCTCTAAGAATCCTTTCCTTCTTTACAATAATTCCTATTCCAACTAGGACTTCTCCTTCCAGATCCTTCCTCCGTGCGCCGACTTGTCCCGCACGTCTTCAGGTCCAGAACGATGAGGTGGGCCACCCCCTTTTGGTGGGCTGCTAAGCTTGCTCGTGAGGCACCCAGGTATTATATCCCCCACAGTAGCCCCCGAGCACTTCTTGACCGATCGTTGGCTGTAATTGTTCCGTCTTTTCTTGCCTGATTCGAGTGCTCCAAGTTGTCTAAGATCTCATCCGAGCGGTTTCAAGGAAGATCCGAGTGGTTTCAAGGAAGATCCGAGTGGTTTCAAGGAAGATCCGAGTGCCTACTCGGACGTTCCTGAAAATAATTCTTCAATTACAGTCAAAATGAGGGGAAGGAGTGCTCTTTTTCACGACGCGACAGCGAAGTGAATACACTTAGCCCCCGGGCTTTGGGCAATTTTAGTATGAAATTGGCCAAAGGTCTTCAACTTTTATCCATTTGTATCTTGATTTTCAATGGTGTGCACCTCCAGGTGCACCCATTGGGTGTAGCCCCCGAGCCTTGAGTAGAATAGAATATTCTGTTCGAGAGTCAAAAATAAATATTATGAATCTCTTTTTAAACTTGATCCATCAATGGTGTGCACCTCCAGGTGCACCCATTGGGTGTAGCCCCCGAGTCTTGTTACGACTCAGCATGATCGTGTCAAGACTCTGAAAGCCATGAATTCCGACTGATTTTTTTCAGCCCCCATGCCTCTGGACATGGATTTTAGATAATCTTTTCCTTCAGGGGCTTTTTTGTTTCCCCTTCATAAGGATTTTGTCCTCAAGTTCTTTGAACTCGGCATGACTCCCGAGTCGTGTCCCACGACTCAGCTTGACCATATGGTAAGCCATCTTCTCACAAGATTTATACTTGTCAGCATTTGACCCAGGTTTCTGAGTCAATTTAGTGATAGTATCGCATGCCTTACGTAAAAATCAGTTGCGAGGTCGCAATATTAATTGCAAAATCGAGCCTGGTCGTCGACTAATTTTAGCCTCACGACCGAGTGGTTTCTGCCCCTGAACCCTAGCTCAGGAACCCACAAATTTATTATCGTAACAGAACCGAAAGGTCGTGCTATATTTCAGCCCATTTAGGCCCATTATTCCTAAAAGTCCGTTGCGTCCCTAACGGTCGCCTTACGGAAGGCGAGATATCGCGAGATATCGCGATTCCCTGCCGCATCTTTGAATTCAAAGCGACGGGACGTGCCTGCGTCGGTTGAGTTCCCGAGACAAGCGCCGCGCCGCGCGCGGGAGGAACGGTTTATTCCTTTATAAGCCATCCCCGCCGCATTCTTCTTCCTTTACTTGCCATATGCCTTCCCCGATGCTCCAGTTCCCTTTGCGCCAGAACAAAACCCTAGATCTGCTCCCGCAACCTTCTTCCTCGCTCTCCAGCACCGCTCGCTGCCATGGCGTCCAAGAGGAAGGAAGCCTCGAAGCGGAAGGAGAAGTCGCCGGCAAGGACCCGGTCGTCCAAGGGCAAGGCCACCGCCGAGGTCGCCATAGATCGCGCCGCCGAGTGGAGGGAGTCCATCACCACCACCAAGCGCCTCGAGCAGCACGTCATCGACGGCGTCCTCCCCGACCAGCAAACCGCCGAGTGGCGCGCCGCCGCCGGTGAGTCTTTCCCCACCCCAAACTCCTCTGATTTGGTGGTGTTCGAATCCTTCTTTCTCCGTGGTTTCGGCGTGCCCGCGCATTCTTTCCTCCGCGGGCTGCTGCATTACTATGGGATCTGCCTCTGCGCATTGAATCCCAACTCCATCCTTCACATCGCCATCTTTATCAACCTCTGTGAGGCCTATCTTGGGATAGAGCCTCACTTCAATCTTTTCATTCATCTTTTTCTTCTTAAGCCTTATCCCCGAACCGACTGCCCACAAGTAGTCGGGGGCGCCGGACTCCAACTCCGCGAGGGTCGAACTCGGGAGTATTTTGATATCCCTTTCCTTACCTCCAATAAGGGGTGGCAGTCCGAGTGGTTTTACGTAGGAAACCACTCGCCTGCCATCTCTCCAGAAATTGATTCTCGTCCTGTTCCCTCCCAATCCTGGACCGCTCTTCCCAAGGAGAGTGAAATGGACCAGGTTCGGGAGCTCCTGGGTCTTATTTCCCAGTTGAAGGACAATGGGCTGTCTGCCGTCGGTGTGGCAGCCAACTTTGTTCTGCGCCGGGTTCAGCCGCTCAAGCAGCGGGCTCACCCGGCGTATGAGTATTACGCCGAGGGGGACAACACGCGCGAAGCCCCCGAGCGCGTCGACAAAGTCCAAGCCGCCGCTCGGCTTGGCAAATTCTTCGCACCTGGAACGTCCCTGAGGACCACTGACTGTCCTCCAGCGTTCAACTTGGGAAATCCACGCCCTGAGGTATTTAGTCAGTCTGTTGTTGTTTTTATTTCAATTCCACCCATTGGGTGTAATCTCAGAACTGAACCCAATTTTTGCAGGGTCGAGTTGCCTTTGTATCCCTCCCTCCTTTGCCTGAGATGCCAAAGGGAGTGGATCAGCCTCGTCGACGCAGGGCCGTTGGATCTGAAGAAGCAGTCGGGGAAAGTGAGAGTGATCTGCGCGACTCGGATATCACTCTGTCATCCTCTCCTTCCCCCGATGTGCAATCTCCGAGTGGTGGGAAGGCTGCTCCTGCTCTGAAGAAGCGGAAGATCTCCACTGGGATCGTGTTCAGGGATGCGCCCAGCCGCCGGCAACTCCTTATCTCTGAGTCGTCTGACTCGGAGAAAGATGAAGCTGGCATCGCCGAGTCGTCTCTCCACCCGCCAATCACGAGCTCGGAGCAGTCTCCCCTTGCAGTAATGCCTCTGAGTGCTGCAAGTCCGAGGGACCTCCCTTCCCCTACTCGGAAAGGAAAGCGCCTGAGAATGCGCATTTCTACTCTGTAAGTATTCTTATCATCTCTTGATTTCCTTTATGCTCTTTTGTTAGTGATCCATATATGCTATATCCTGTAGCACGCCGTCTGAGGTCCCCTTCTCGGGTCCTCCGCCTCAGTCGGCGGTTGAGACCGAAGTCCCAACAATCCAAGCTCCAGAGGTGCCGATCCACTCAGCTGATCTTCCCAGCGATCAGCCTGTGGGTCCGCTACCCGAGTCGCAGCGGGAGCCAACCCCGCCACCGCCGAGTCCTGCACCGGCGTCGCCGACCCCTCCGCCAGTTCCTCAAGGCAGCCCCCAGCATGCTCCTGCGGTTGAACCGACTGCAGCAGTGGAGGAGCCCCAGACTGCGGCGGTCGAGATAGCTTCTGCGGCGGTCGGCGTCCTGAGTGGTGGTGCTCCCCTGACTCCTCTGGAGGAGTTCCTGTCCCTTCATCGTCGCATGGGCCACATAGCCAAGGTACTTCCCGAGCTACTTATCTTGTTGATATCAAATACCGAGTGGTATATTGATTCATATTGTCATCTGACTTGTTTTTGCAGAACTTAGCTGCTGATGCCGAGGCTAAAACCTTGGTTATTCAAGAATTAACTTCTGCAGTCGCTAAGGCCGACTCCTTGGTGGCCCGAGTGGCTGAGCTCGAGGCTGCTGCGGTCGAGCGCCAGGCTGAGTTGGAGGAAGCCCAGCGTACCACCCGCGATTTATGGGGGAGGTAGAGCAGGCTAAGCTCAACGAGGCCCAGGCCGTGCACGAGCTCAGAGGTATGTTCTTCCTTATTTGTTTTTCTGTCAGACGTGAAAATTTTATTCAGATCTAACCTTCTTTAGATTATCGATATCGGACTATGTCCCAATTCGCAGAGCTCACTGCCAAGGTGGCCCGGCTGCAAGGTGAGGCTGAGGCGCTGCGCACTGAGAAGATAGCGCTGGAGGATGCTATCCGAGTGGTGGCGGAGGAGATCGAGCCGGAGGCGTCATCGTCTTCAGCTTCCATCCTCGACCGCGTTCGGGCGCTCCCACGCTACTTCCGGCGGCAGCTCTGCTCCATCAGCCAGGCCAGCTGTGGCCATGTCCTGGCAGTGCTGAAGTCTCTGTTCCCGGCGTCAGACCTGGAGCCACTCGGCCGCGGGTATGCTGCCGGTACCTCTGAAGATGATGTGGGCAGACTGCTTCATGAAGTCGAGCCCATCGCCAATGTCCTGTCCAAGGACGTTGTTGATGACTCGGACGAAGCTGCCCCGTCTGGTGCTGGTGACCCTGCAATGTAAATAAAGTATCTGTAGTATTTGGTTGAACCAGTATTGTTTTTAAACAATGTTTGAATTATCACTTTTGTATATAAGTTTTTATTGGTCTACAACTCCCTTTCTTTCTGCGCTAGCCTTAATTTCTGAGTGGTTGACCTGTTACGGAGTAGATTAGCCTCGTTGGTCTCAGTCTCATGCCGCAGAGTCTTTGTCATACGTTTAGAGCTTTGACTTGGCGAGTACTTTCCCTCTCGATTTAAGGTTTATTCCCCTCATACTTTATGTGCGTGACGCGAAAGAGGAAATGCGAGTAGTAGAAATAGATGAAAGATGAAATCAACTTTATTGATAACTTATTGTGAACAAGCCGAGTCGTAACTGGGGGTGACTACCCTCCAAAATCACTCGGAAAAAATAAATCTAAAAATAAAAAAGATAAGTACATAACTGGATTAGGCGTAGAAGCGCTGTAAGTGCTTCGATGTTCCCTGGATTTATTGATGTAGGCGCCCTATTGCGTCCAGACTCAATTGATCCATACGCGCTTGAATCGTCCTCTGGTAGATCGCGCCGGCGTTTTTCAGACCGAAGGCCAAAGGAGCACCGAACGATGTGACGAACGGAGTTTTTATCTGCTCGTTAGGCTCTAGGTCTGTCTGGTTATAGCTTGTATAGCTGTCGAGAAAGCAGAGCAGGGCAGAGCCTGCCGTGGAGTCTGACTCTGCCCCGATGATGACCATCTTCTTTGGGTCGTCCAGGTCCAAAGAGATCCTCTTCAGCTCCGTCTCCTTGCTTGGCGCGATGGCCTCTCTTGCTGGCTTCTTGGTGGGGATCTCTAGAGCGTCCTTGTCCACCTCCTGTGATGCAGCCAATACTTGTTCCATGCGCTTGGACATATCCAGGGCGGCTGCCGCGTTGAGAGTTTCCTGCTCGCACGTGTATGCGACTCGGACGTCTCCCAAGACGGTGATTACGCCTTTTGGTCCTGGCATCTTGACCTGCAAGTAGACGTAGTGAGGAATCGCCATGAACTTGGCGAGTGCCGGCCTCCCAAGGATGGCGTGGTATGCAGTTTCAAAGTTCGCCACCGTGAACTGCATGTGCTCGGTCCGGTAATTATTCCGGTCTCCGAAGGTGACGGGCAGCGTGATGTGCCCGAGTGGTTCTGCCCCCTCTCCCGGTATCAAACCGTAGAACGCGGATTGGGGGGGACTCAGGTCGAGAGTGGTCAGGCCGAGCTCCTTCAATGTGTTAGCGAAGAGGATGTTCAGGCCACTGCCACCGTCGACTAGTACCTTGGTGAGCCGAACGTTGCGGATCGTCGGGGCTACCACCAAGGCATGGGACCCGGGCTTCGGTATGAAGTTTGGATGATCCTCCCGGGTGAATGTGATCGGAACTTCCGACCACTTGAGGTACTCAGGTACTGGTGGCTCCCTCGCGTGCATGACCTGGCGATGGGTGAGCTTCTGCTGGCGCTTCGACTCGAACTGTGGGGGATATAGTACCCGGGTACCTCATGAGCAAGCCTGGCGGCCCACCAAAAGGGGGCGGCCCACCTCATCGTTCTGGACCTGAAGACGTGCGGGACAAGTCGGCGCACGGAGGAAGGATCTGGAAGGAGAAGTTCTAGTTGGAATAGGAATTATTGTAAAGAAGGAAAGGATTTTTAGAGATAGGATCGGATACAAACCGACTTGTAACCCTGCCCCCCGATATATAAGGCGGACAGGGACCCCCTCAAAAATATCGGAACCACGACTCGAGCCAACTCGAATCACAATCTAAGCAATACAACACCCCAAAACAGGACGTAGGGTATTACGTCGAGTCGACGGCCCGAACCTGTATAAACCCTTGTGTCTGTCCATCCTAACCATCCTGCTTCCGATCTTTGCGATCTTCCCTACATTACAAATCACTTCCGTGGGCTACCCCGTGGAAGACTGCCGGAGATAATATCACCGACAGTGGCGCGCCAGGTAGGGGATATCGCCGAGATCAATCTGGTAAGTTCGATGGATCGCGTCAAGATCTTGGACAGCTGCAACCTCCCGGACGTCGACGAAGTCGAGATCCAGTTCGGGGACGTCATCACCTCCACCGCCTTGGATGTCCAGGCGGCAGGAGCTACGGTCGCCACGGAGGTTTCCTCTCTGGCGCCGACTTCGGCCATCACGGCCCAATCCGGTCCAATCGCCTCTGATCGTGCCGGATCTACCCCGCTGAGTCCTTCGCAGAACGCGAAGACAAATCAGTCGGGAACAGATCTACCATCACTCGGTTTCGATCCGACTCCTGAGAGTCGCGTCGCCGAATCATCGCAGAGCGTAAACGCTCAACCTACACGCGTCCATAGCCCTGAGGTCATTGCTGTTCAGACCCCCGGCTTTTGCGCGCTTGCTCAGAAGCAAAAGATGAAGGACATCGTCCAGTCGGATGATTACTTCTCTGGGAATGACTCCTACGGGCTAGATCTGCTGGGACCCTCAATCCTAGACGATCTGCCGGAAGGATACACGGTGTCCGATGCCTCTACAGAGCCGGAACTACTAGGATCACTCGGAGAATTGACTCCGAGTAGTTTGGAGCGTTACACGCCCACATCCGACTTCTCCGAATCCGAGGAAGACTACCTCGCGCAAGAAGGAGTCGGATCATATTGTTACATGGTGGCGCCAGCAACGCCAACCAATCCTGTCTCAGAAGATGAGGTCACTCCTGCTGAGGAGACGACCGAAGCCAGGAACCAGCGTCGAGGACGCAATGCCAGTCGGGCGACTCGCAGGGCCGCACGACCACACGGAGCCGCCGCGTCAGGATCTGGTACTGCTCGACTCCAGGAGCCTCGCTCTGAAGATCATCGTCGCCAACGGGATCAACACGAGCGGAGGAGCGCCCGGAACTTGATGCGCGACGGCACGTTCGAGTTCAACGGACACGAAGTCTACGAAACACCGGTCCAGAACCTCGTTACTATCAACGAGGAAATCAATCGGCTACCACCTAACACTCCGGGCTTGGAAAAGGTAAGGGCTCTCGTGCAGGCCGCCTCCGTCCAGGTTCACCAGATGCAAGGCAGAACGACCACCGACGCTCCTGAACCCGGTTCATCTCGACACCGGGCCGGCGGCGGATCGGGTCGTGATGAAGACCTCCGCACCACGATCAACAGAGATCGAGATGCAAGGGACATCATCACCAATAGCGCTGAAGAGCGCCATCGCGAAGAACTCCGACGGCGCCAAGAGTATGATCGGGATCATGGAAATCCCCGTCATAACCCCAACAGAAGCGGTTACTCGACAGAGTCAGACTACTCTGACCTCTCCGGTAGCCCAAGGCGCGGCAACAATGGTGGTCGACGACGAGTGCTTCCGCCACCCAGGCGGCCGACTCCGCCAAGAGATCGGACTCCACCGCGCAGCAGAACCTACCGACAGGACCGAACTCCACCCAGGACTCGGAACTATCGGAGGACCCGTTCCCCACCTAGGGACCGGGATCGCAGGAGGGATAGCACACCCCCAAGAGCGGTTGACGGATCGGGTCCGAGCGATTCCCGCCCTAGAGGTCGGATCGGCGGATTCCAGTCGTTCACCGAGCGCTTAAGAAGCGTGACGTGGCCCAGAGGCTTCAAGCTGTCGGACATCGACAAGTACGACGGGAAATCTGACCCATCTCAATGGCTTCAGATCTACTACACCGCCGTACAAGCAGCCGGCGGCGACGAGGACGTGATGGCGAACTATCTTCCCATCATGCTCACCAAGGACTGCCGCAATTGGCTGGCAGGACTCCCGCAGGACGCCATTGACAACTGGGAGCAGCTTACCGAACTCTTCATCGGTAACTATCTCGGTACCTGGGAAAGGCCCGGGAGCAAGCGGCTCCTCGGTCAGATCAGGCAGCGCAAGAACGAGACTCTGCACGACTTCGTCCGCAGGTTCTCGGAAAAGCGCAACTCCATCACGGACGTCACGGATCAGGAGGTGATGTCAGCTTTCCAGCGTGGCATCTCCGATGGAAGACTGATCCATAAGTGGACTCGGAAGCCACCCGCGACTGTCAATGACATGTTCCGGGTCGCTAGCACGTGGGCGGACGCCGAGATCGCGGAAAGAGAACAACTCAGCGAGATTAGAAGCCGCTGGGAAGAAGAGAACAAGACGACTCGCAAACGCGACCGCCGTGACGACGAAGAACGACACGACGATCATCGACGCAATGACAGCCAACCTCGCAAGAAGAAGAGCGAGGGAGACATGGTCGCCGCCCTGGACCGGTCCAGAGGCCGGGTAACTCCAGAGGACTTCCAGCGCATGCTCGATGAGCAATGCCCATACCACAAGCACAAGCACTCGGCGCGAGAGTGCTACGGGCTCAAGCGAGCCTTCACCG